>WEZZ01038840.1:15950-32083 GCA_013400585.1 Chloropsis cyanopogon | reverse complement strand
TTTTTTTGATACAGAGGAAATATCTGGCAGGTAATGAGTTGTTCAGCATTGCAGCCATAATCTCAAATGCACCTAGAGAAGAAAGCCCAGTGGCAGCAAGTTCCTTCTTTTTCTTTTCATTGTAAACATCTATAGAGCTTATGAACAATTAAGAAATATAAAAATTAATTAATAGTCACTGGGTGACTGAGACATGATTAACAAAACAAGTAAAGGTGTTACTGTTACTTGAATCCTTGACCAACTCCACAAATTTGGTTTTGCTCTGTTGAATGCTAGGAGCACCCAAAAAAGCACAAAATAAAAGAGTGTAACTGAATTTCTCCTGTGTTTTTTGTGCTAGATTGCAAGGAAGCATTCTTGTCAACTAGATTTCTCCTATGTCATGGAGAGAAATGTTGTACCAGGACCAGTTTGTAAGATGATGTTCAAAATTAAGTCCTGAAAAGTGGTGTCTTATTTGAATTTTTATTTTAAAAACTCCACTCCAAACCAGAAGGAAGGCTAAATGTGGGACTTACTGCTAAATACAAGGCTAATTAATTGAAAGAATTAGATTGTGGCAGGACAATTGACTGCATTTTCCACTTCCCTATTATCAGCAACTCAATGTGAGTCATTACATAACAATTCTTTCTAGAAAGTATTATTTACCATTATTGTAGACAGAGTGATAGTAAAATTCGACAGACGTATTTGCTAAGTGTAACTTTGCAAGGCATGTTTTGATATGGTTTTCACAGACAAGGCAGGTAATATGTAAAGAAAATGAGGAGCATTTAAGACCATTCTGGGTAGTGAGTCAATCTCTATTGCAGTTGAATATCACCACCCTGTACAAAATGTTGCTATGATTCTAGTTATAAAGCAGATTTGTGGCAACCCTTTTGTGGAGGTGTTAATAGGGAATGATGTGCTTTACAAAGAGAGTGGATGAGTATTCTCACCTTAGGAATAGCATCTCTCTCCTCACAGTCTGAACAGTGCAGGTTTTAGCTAAAGCATGAAAAGTGGATTTTCTTCACATTCCTCATTAGGTATATGAAGTCATATGCAGATAAGGCTGTCTTTAAATTTTTCTTTTACAATTTATAGTCTGTTAACTGGCATATTAAAGACTGACACTTAGCTGGCCAGTTCTAAACCATGAATAGCAAAAAGCAACATTTAAATTAAACTGTCCATCTCTAATTAAGAAGTTATCATTACTATAAATAAATTATAAATTCATAATATATCATAAATTATATCATTACTATATCTCAACATCATTATCATATATAGTAATATCATTACTATAATCTCAATTTCCTAAAAATTTACTAGGTGGAAAAAGAAATTGTGTCAGTTAAAAGATAGAGTTTAACTTGGGAACTCTGGAATATACCTTTTTTTTCCCTTTTTTTTTTTTTTTAATTACAGTGTTATGCCACATGACTACCTGCCTTGTGAATGAATCTTGTGATGGAACTAGATGCTAGAGTCTTCTCTGGTGCTCAGGTCAGATAAACGTTGCTATGCCTAGCTTAGTAAAACTGACATGGGACACTCTGAACGTGATTTGAGAAAAAAGGAAATCCTCCTCAAGTTTTAATGTCCAAACCTATAAAAGAGGAGAAAAATGCAACACCTGGAATGTGCTTCTTTTTCACATTGTATTTAGGGGGAAAATTACTGATCTACAAGTAGATGAAAGAAATCAGAGAAAAAACCTGGTCACCTGATGAAAAGAAACCTGAAAACCATTCTTTAAAGCAGTTTTAAAATACATTCCTATAAAAAAGGAAAACTCTTAAAGAATTTAACTTTTTTACAAACTTTATTTTCTGAATGAAGATGATTTTAAAATCAGGAATAAACCCGAAAAAATAAATGTCTACCAACCAGCTTCCTGCAGTAGCTACCATGACTTAAATACCATTTTTTCTATAACCTAAGAACACACATTTATAAACTCTGATTGCTTGCTAAGCTTCTTTTCTATGAGGCCGAAGTCCTTTTTTTAGTATTCTGAGTTGTTCATGAATCCCCAGAGGTTTTTGTTTCTCAGTCTCTAGATACAGCTGATGGATTCTGCCACAGGGAATGAGAAGCATCCTCAGTTCTTGTTTCTGGCAGGGCTGTGACCAGGAGCCCTGGGATGGGCATGATGCCCTGGGAAGGCTGAGCTAGAACAGAGACTAGACAGAGTTAAAGAATAAAGCAGGGATTTATTAAAAGGCATCAATGGATGCACCTTGGGCAGCACAAGAGCCCAGCCAGGGCTGCACCCAAGATGAACCAAAATGGGCACAAAATGCACGACCGGGCACGGGGTCTGTCACTTTTATAAGTCCTGGTCCATTTGCATATTGGAGTTAATTGTCCAGTTACAGCTTTATTCAGTCCCATCCTGCTTGTTTTTCTCTCTTCAGTCCATGTTGTTGATGCTCTTGGGCCTGAGATTTGGATCAGTTGTCCTTGGTCCCCAGCTAGAGAAGGAATTGTTTTGTCTCCCTACTCTGTGAAGAGAGCTCACCACGCCCTAATATGAAGCTCAGAACTGCACACTAAAGCAGCACAGAATCTGAAAAATATAAAAGCTAAAACCTGAGGTATCAGGCAGAGCTGTGCTCCCAGCTGGCAGAGCCCCAGGTGTTCAGTGTTAGGAATGCCCCTGGGAAAGATGAGAGACATGAGTAGTGCAGGAGGGGGCTCAGCAGGGGACTGCAGACCAGTCTGCAGCAGCTCTGGAAAGGGGAGGGGGAAGAAGTAATTCAGGGTTAAAGCAGGATCTTTGAGAAGCATCTGGAGCAAGACAATGAACATACTGCTTTGTTACAGACAGAGAGGCATGTGGTTACTCTGAGACAGTTGAAAGTGAGGCAGTATTTATTTTAAGAGGTTTGAATATAAATAAACTGCTTCAAGAATTCAACAGGTACATGAAGGTCTATGTGAAGCCAGGAAGGAGTGCCCCAGCTTGGTGCTTAGGGTGCTTGTCTGCTGGGAAACCAAGTATTAGAGCAATCTGTCTTCCCCTGGTTCATTCATTCCTGGTGCCCACAGCAGTCAATGAAGGACAGAAAAGCCTTGTGTATGCCAGGTGCACAATTCAGTAATCATCCTCCCACACAGGCAGTTCAACCCTCTCTTTGTTCCCAAGGCTCAGGGAATAGAATGTACAATGAAGCACAATGGCTTTCTTTGTGAATTGTGTGTTTCTATCTCTTCCATCCTATAAGGGTGTAGTACAACATTTCTGTAGCTGTGAGAGTGAGCAGCTTTTTCCAGACCTGTAAAAGCTATTCCGAATCAATTCCTAAGTGTTGGAGTGATTCAACCTTCACCTTCTCTGCCAGTGCATGAGGTGTCAGCAGCCATGGATGCTTTGAGTTCTTGCCAAGTGCACTTAAGATTCAGGAGAAAACAGCAAGGAAAAATGGCTTCGCGGCTGTTGCATATTAAAAAGACCTTGAGAATTTTGTATGGAAAGGATTAAGTTGTTTGCAGTGTGCAGAAAAAGACTGACTTAAGTAAGCTACTAGAAATGGTAGCTGTTTAAAACTGTCATGTGCTCCAGACTCACATTGTCTAAGGAGCTGTGTTTGCAAGGAAGTACAACAGTTCAGTAATGCAAACAATTAATGTTTGGAACCCTTTTGTCTTTCTAATGTGAAGAAAAACATAGCTGAGTAAGAGTATTTCTAGCATTTGTTATGCTCTTTTAAAACTCTGGTTTTTTCTAAAGAACGTGTGACAGAGCTCTGATGTGTAACAGGATAACTTAAAATGACCAAAGACAAACTTCCAGAGAAATGGAAAATGTTGCATATCCCTTCTGTCCAGGCAGGACCTGAGGGAATGGCCTGTGTCAGGGGAGGGTTAGGTTGAATATTAGGAGAAAATGATCACCCAGAGGGTGGCTGGGCACTGGAACACGCTCCCCAAGGAAGTGGTGACAGCTCCAAGCCTGGCAAAGCTCAAGAAGTGTCCTGTGTAGGGCCAGGAGCTGGACTCAGTAATCTTTGTGGGTCCCTTCCAACTCAGAATAGGCTGTGATTCTGTGGTTAATATGGTTCTCTTTGTTTCAGTTTCCAAAAGTAGCAGGCAACTTAAAATCAATTATTATTTCTGCCCTTTCCAGAATTCTGTAAAAAATAGTTTTCACAACATGCAGCAGGAAAGCCTTGCCATGCTCTCCCTGGTGATCTAGAATGCAAATTTACAAATTATTTGCCTTTGTCTTGAGAGAATTTTGAGTCAAGCCTTGAGCTAGAGGGTGAATCAGCATTTGTTACTTCTCCAAACAGTGGATGTTTTGCATTATTTGACATATTTTGAGATAGTATCTGGATATATGGAAGAAAAAAGTTCATTTAAGTAGCCTTTTACTCTAAAGCCAGACTTTTTTTTTTTTTTTGTGATCTACAAGACAGATAAATCTTCAAAGCAAAGAATTATATTGGAGTTTACCTCTAAATTTTATTTTTAGATTTTATGATAGTGTGTTAATGTGAAGCTTTCAGTTCAAATATCAGAGAAGCTGAAATGACTGAAATCTTGATCTAGTCTAAGGTGCTTTTAAGGTTGTTGAGAGAAGTGTGAGTGGTAATTAATGTGTAATTTTCCTCTTACAGATATGGGAACTGTCATTATTCATTTAAAGAGAGACATAAAAAACACAACCCAAAATTATAAGCCAGAAAGCCATCTAGGGCAAAATTATTTTCCTGAAAAAATGTCCTGCTGTGATAATTGTAACCTCTTGAGAATGGGCCTTTATAAAGGAATTGTTAACAGATCTTTTGCAGTTGGGTACTTCAGTTCTTCATTTTGTTCTATTCCTAGACATGAAAAGTATCTGTTTCAAGAACTTAATTCAGAAATTGTCTGCTTTGACATGCTAAAGTCTAGCAAAATATGCTAACACAAAAGAACCTTTATTTGTAGAATCAGATAAAGAATGTTAATGAGTGGCTTCAAATTCTTTATTAAAAGCAAATCCGATATTATAAATTCCTTTTTCCAAAACCGTTTTTTTTTCTGTTTGTAGTGCTTTCTTATGAAGAGGAAGTTTATGTATGCTTTTAGAACTATGTATGTGTATGTATGCATATTTGGAAAACTTCATATAAAGTATTTTCACTTAAAAATGATAAATATGTTAATGGTAGTTCTATGCATTGTGAACGGCACTTTGAAGAAAATTGTATCTTGGCAGTGAGAATAATAGTTCTTATGCAGAGAATTTATATGAATTAACTATAATAGGAGGACAGAAAAGCATATTTTAATTTTGCACATGGTTCTTCGTGTTACTGTGCTGCAATAGATTTTAGTTGCCTGCAAGTCCCAGTGCTGATCTCCAGCATACATGTGTTTTTCATGAAGCACCATTGATTTTTTTGTGCCTGGTTGACATCTCCAGTGAAAGACAGAAACTGGGAAATTACTCTGTCTGTATTCAGTGGTCATTTGCTGCAAAGGAACAACAGCAAAATGGAGACAAGTAACGAGATTACACCTCTCACTGTGAATAGGCTGCTTTTGGTGTGATTTTAGAAAACTATATTGTAGTACAGGGTATGGCGTACATTTTCCTAAGTAATGTTGAGCTGCTGGAGAAGTGATTTTCTAGCAAAGCTGCAATTTAGTTTAGTAGTAGTTCACCACTAGAAAGGAAAAAAAAAGAAGAAAACCCCCTAAGATTTCTCAAAAAGAGTATTTAAAGTGAAATCTCTGCTATAACAATCATCGCACTTCATCAGAGGGTGAGAATTGTGCCTTGCAATAGGAAGGGTTAGTTGAGGCTCTGCCTGACTGAGGTTTGAAGCAGGTTTCTGAGGCTGGTTTTTCTTCTTGGTTCTAGTGTGGGAGAATTCTGGAGGTCCTTTCTAAATTTTGGCCTTCAGCCAAACATGCTTCCAAACCAAAACAAAGATTTAGTAGGTCCAATACTTAAAGCTGACTCAATTTTTTTTTCTCCTTGGGATTTGTTTACAACACAGTGGATTTTCTTAATTTGTACTTGACGTTTGTGTGATAAGACTTGTGAATGTTTCCTAAAGCTCTGTACATTAGAAATGGTCTCTAGATTGTGACTGAGTTACTGAGGGACAACATGCCAATAAATTCTAAACTCGCATAAAACTGCAGGGAAGATGAGATCTTGCATGGGGGCTATGGCTCCCAAGAGATCAGCTGGACGGTGTGTGGGCATGGAGCTGCTTTTCAGTGTGGGGTGGAAAAGGCAGACATTTTCACAGGATGCTCTGCAGAGATTTTTCCTCGTGTTGCTGCAGTGTAGGTGGTACAAAATGACCAAAGATGAATAAGTCCAGGCTGTCCTTTGCAAGGAAATAGTGTATTGTATGCTTTATCTACAACTTTTGAAGTCATGTCACTCTTAAGGGAAGAATTCAATACTTAAGGTGCCAAAAAACATCGGACCAAGATTGGGCATAACTGTGGCTACTGAGTGAATTTTCTGTATGACTCTATAGACTTGATCTTTTTGTGTGTGTGTGTATATATATTTTGTGTGTACATACAGATATAAAACATATCTGGGAAATGTCTCATTTTTCAAAATTAGCTATTCTTTCTCTTAACATTTTGCTTTTTGAACGCTTAGTGGTTTGGGGTTTTTCCTTTGTACTTCATCTTCCATGTACTTCATGCTTCATCTTTCTTAAAGCTTAAAAGGCTAAGCCTAGTTGTAGAATATTGGTTGATACCTTTTCTTTTCTAAAATAAATATCTTCATTTCATGTTGGAAGCTTAGAATTTCAAAGTGAAGGCTTCTGGTATGGATACATTCTTGCAAATAGATGAAAAAGAAATTAAAAAGTCATATTTCTTTAATTTTGAATTTAGAACAAAATGCTGAAATGTATTTTTTGAACCAACTGTAGTCATCTCAGTTGCAGTCAATAATATTTAGGTTTACATGAACTCCTAAACACTAAGAATCATTACATGAAATACTGTATACAGTAGCTGCTTGTGGGCTCCATAACCAGAACTGATATCACATAAGGTACAAGAGGTAATTAGAAATACGAAGTGCTCTTTAAGGTCACCACAAAACTTGCAATATTTGATGTGTAATCCCTTATTTCTGTAGAAATTTAATTGGTATATTTTCTATTCAGGCTCATTTTTATTGGGTGGAGCTTGAAGCTATAGTTTCATGCCTGGCATTTAGTTAGGCATTCCTCAGACAGAAAATTAGATTCTTAATTAGATGTGAAGATATAAAAAGGACTTTGGTTGTCCAAAGTAGCCAGTGAGGAAGCTGAGGCAGTCTAGTTACACTGAATAAATGCACAGTTTATCCTCTTGCAAGGAGTTTCCAATACCTTGTCATTCAAAACAACTGAAAAATAGGAAGTTCAGCATTCCATCTTTGTGGATTTTATATATGACTTGTGGCCACGGGTGGGTTCTGGATTTAAATATTAATTAAAAATTTAAATGGTGTTGAGTAACTGTTAACTATGGAGAAGGGTGTTAATGGTGGCAGCAATGAAAATTTAACTGCTAATAAAGAAAGAAGGAGCTCATACACACCCAGCATAGGATCCTTACCTTCCCATAGCACTTGGCACGAGTCAGGTAAGAGGACAAGGATCAGGTAGGTATTCCTGACCAAGAATCACTCTTTTTTAATATAAATTCTTGGTCATTAAATCAGTGAAGTACTACTAGGTTCTGTGCATCTTAATATTTCAATGTAGAAAAATGTCTCCTTTAAAGTACACTAATTTGAATGAAATAAAATAGACGGCATAGGTATCTTCATTTGAGTAGCTCCTAAGTAATGGCAATCATTATAGTCTAAACACTGAATAAAATTGTATCATTACCTATACAATCATTAAGGAGAAAAAACCACAGGCTATTGAATCTTCTTTAGTCCATTTTGAAAATAAATTGCTTGCCAGTAGCTGTTAGAAAATTATACATTTTATTTACCATTTTAAGATTTTCCACTTTATATATGTTTCAAAAAGTTCCACATCTTAAAATATCATTTCTCCCTGAGCATTGGGAGCTTTTGGAATAACTTTTTTGGCTCACTGTGTTATTCAGTTTACCATAGTCAAGTGTTCTTCAGCATCTCAAGCCCTAGCACTTCAAGAGTTTTTGTCACCTTTTCACAGCAGTTCTTACAATTCCTGTGGTTAGTCAGCATAACACAAGGGGATGTGATCTGTGGTGCTGAGTTCCTGGAAAAAACATGAGCAAGTTTCTAAAGAATATAATTTATAAAGGAGAAAACTTCTAGCCTCTTAGCAATGAGTAAGCAGCAAGCCTGTAGTTGAAGAGCTAAGGTTAGGGACAGAATTTTTTTATTTTCTGTGTGTCAATCAGGTCACTGCTTTTCTTTGTACTTCAACTTCTTGGAGTGTCCCTAATTAAATTTATATAGAAAGAGCTGTAAATGGAGAGTTTGTGTTCTTAAGATCTATGTTTCTAAAGGCAGAGCATTTTTTAACGGCAGGGAATTTAACTATCCTAATCACTGGAAGATTGCATCATTTTAAGAAGCGTTCCCTTCCCTCGTATTATGGTTTTAATGATTAATTTAGTCAGAAGTCTGCTCTTTGTAGTCTGCCAGTTGAAAAGTAAAATAGGTGATGTCCTGAAAGAGCTAAAGATGCAGTCTGACTGAGCAGGAAGAATTGAGTGAGTGTAGGAAGGCAACAACAGAGGAGCTGCAGAGAGCTTGGTAGGTGTCATCAATCAGAGAAGGAAGCTCCGTGCAGCAGGCGTGGCTGCAAGAAAGAGGCACCAGGAGCTGCAGGCACTACAGCAACAGATTTTCTGCTTCAGGCAAAGACTTGATCACCCTGGCCTTTTCCAAGTGTCCTTGCAGAGGAAACTCCAAGAGACTGTTGTTAGTACCATATTAATATTGCCTGAATAGAAACTTGCTTGTTTGAAAAGAGATTATAGGGGGATGAAATGTGCTCACCCCTAAAGGTTGTTCACCCCTAAAGGTTGTTCACCCCTAAAGACTCATAAACGCGTGCTTTCAAATTCACTTCTTCCTGCCTCGTGCAGGTTTCTAGTAGTGGCAGCGTGTTTGTAGCTTCTATATCAGAATTTCCTCAATGTCTTTCATTTCTGAAAGTGATGGAAGATCAGTGTCTAAAGGCTTTATATTTTTATGCTCTATAATGATTTTCATATGTCCCACTAAAAATTAAATGTAATGAAATGAACTGGTGGGATTGGGGAGGGGAAATAAAAATAAAAATTTAAGTACTTGAGCTACTTTAACATAGCTAAAATCTGTTAAAGACACTCTGCTTTCCTTTTATGACAAAACAAAAGCTGTTGCACTGTGTCAGAATTCTAGCAAAAGTATGTGTTAATTGTGAAAAAGTGTTAAACTGGAAATCCTGAAAAAAATTATAACAAAGCCTGTCATTTTATGGATTATGACAATTTCATAGTTGTCAAAATGGCGTGGTGAATTTTGAATTGTGCAGGCTTTCAAATGGAATGGTAAGGAATGATTCTAGCATATTGCTTGAAACCTGCATAGTTATGGATAAATTGGAATTTTTATTCTTGTTGGGAAGAGATTATGAAGTCTTGAGGCCTTAAGGTCTTCAACATGTTTAATTCTGTGTTCATACTCTATTGTGATATCCTAATGGGTCTGTCCTAGTGGGATAGACCCACTAGGAGCTTTCCCAGTTTGATGTTGTTGGGATAGGCCATATAAACATACATTCGACCTACAAATTTATACCCGTGGTATAAAATGGGAAGTTTCACTTATCAAACTCTAATTTCCTGTTTCTCTTCCATTTGCTAGTGTTTTGGTTGTAGTACCAACTTTGTAGCTTTATCCATAGTAGAGATTAACCAGAGACTGCAATTGCCATATTTTGCTGAGCGTAACTTACATCTCTATTGTAATTTCAATATATTTTGTATCACTGCTCAAACAGAAATTCCATCTAGCACTAGCTTTCTTCAAATGAGCAAATTTTATATCAAAATACAGGTTCTATAAACATAACCTTTATGTGTGAAATGTCTAAAGGAGGACTGTTGGCAGCACAAATCCAAAACATAGCCCCATATCTGCTAGTATGAAAAACTTAGCTCTATCCCACCCCAAAGAAGCATACCTGGTCAAGACAGAATTGGACTCTGAAAAATCAGCAATTTGAGTGGTGTTTAAAAGCTGTGGTCTGACTTGTGAAATGTATAATGCTAATGGTGAGATTTATGGATGGATGTCATTGAGAATAAAACCTCAGGATGTTGCCAAGACAGATATATGGTAAACAGGGTGTTCTTTTTAAACAATTTTCTGACAAATCAGGGTTTTTTGAAAACTACATTTTCCATCTGAAGGCTTCATACTGGAGTTCAAAGAGATGTAAAACCAGGTTTCAGAAGTTACTAACTCAGAGAGTTGAGAGTTTCTGGTGAGCTTGTGACTTGATATGGCCAAAATTTACTTGAAAACACAAATTTACTTGTAACTTGATATAGCCAAAATCTACTTGAACTGATGTTTACTCTAGCAAAAGTTATATAGTAGTTGCTTAAAATGTTTTGACTTCTGACTTTATTCCAGTTGAAAACAGAGAATTTCTTCATTTAGCCAGAAATTTCCACATACTCTTTTGCACCTTCTTATTTAAGTGTACTGTTGCCATGCAGGTGCATTTCTACACTGACATGTGGAAAGTGCCCTGGTTTACTTTTCTACCAAAAAAGTTTACTAAGAATAAAGTTGGCTTCTGGCTAGATAAAAATAGGATTATCTTATAAAAGAAGGAGAACACCAGGCCAGGATGCTAAAAAATTTGTTGCAGGGTTTAATTCTGCTTTATTGAAGAGCTTTGTGAAGGTGAATTCAATATTGGATGTTCTAAGCCCTTGTTCAGGGGGGTCTAGGTGCAGAAAATAGGTACTCCTTACTCTAAGTTTTAGGAAGTGCCATTTGTTCAGAACCTTAACCTCGTGGGAAAGGTCCTCCTCCTCTTCCAGATGCCATGAACTTTTTGCAATGGATTTCATGTGCACCTGTTGGAGCAAATCCAGAGAAGGCCACAGAGATAGTCACCTCTCCTATGAAGGCAGACTGAGAGGGCTTTCCCACCCTGGAGAAGTCTCTGGGGGCACCTTCCAGCTCCTGTCAGTAGCCAAAGGGGCTACAAGAGAGCTGGAGGGAGGTGTTTTACAAGGGTATGTAGTGACAGAACAAGAGGAAATGGCTTAAACTGAAAAGACAGTCAATTTAGATTGGGTATTAGGAAGAAATCCTTTACTGTGAGGGTGGTGAGACACTGGAAGAGGTTTCCCAGAGAATCTGTGGATGCCCCATCCCTGGAAGTGTTCAAAACCAGGCTTCATTGGGACTTTGAGCAACCTGCTCTAGTGGAAGGCATCCCTGCCCATGGCAGGGGGTTGAAATGAGATGGTCTTTAATGTTCATTTCAACCTAAACCCTTCATTCAGGCAAGAATTCAGGATAACATCAGACAATTTTAAATCTTTCATTTCTTTGTCAATTGAAATATTTGTAATAACTACTTTTGTTCGCTTGCATATATATATATATATTGCTTCTGTCTTTCATGGATTTTGGAGATAACAAAAGTATTACAGTAATTGATTTTTGCAAAGTTCACTTTGTTCTTTACTTCAGCACAATCTACTGGTAATGGATGTCAGGAAATAATATTTGTAAGAGTTTAATGACAGTTAAAGACAGTTAAAGGGTTAAAATACAGTGTCTTGAGCTTATGTGTATTCTTATATTGACAAATATGGCTTTCACTGAGAGGCTAAAATGACCCATTAAGATTCATATCTTCTGTTTGGTTTAAAAGAAAATGTTTGTATCATCTTTTTAGCAAAGGGAATTGGAATTAAAAGTGAGAAATGCTTACCTTTAAAAGGCCAGTTTCTTCCCTGAAGTGCTGATAAAAGTGCAGCTGCAGCACCACCACCAGTGTGTATTCTGGGGCATGAAAGCAGTCCCTTTCTGACCCTGCACGAGCTCTTCCTGCCCGTGTTTTGGGAGCCTGCTTTCAGGGCGTCTCCTCATCAGCCTGGTGACAAACTGGACAATATTTCTGTTTGTGTCTGCATGGCAGGACTGCAGTTTAGGAACCATCTGTAATCATGCAGATTGCATCCTATATATATTTATATATATTATATCTATATAATCCCTATGATCAGGAGTAGCTTTCGTGTCATGGAGAAGCTGATTGACAACCTTCCCTCATTTGAAGAAGAGAGGGTTGGGTCAGATCTACACTATTTTGTGAGTAGGTAGACACCATCTAGGTCTCTAGACTAGACTAGACCATCTAGGTCTCTAGACTGCAGTAAACTGTAGGCTGAAAGCTAGAAATTGTCTAAGTAAAAAGAATATGGTGGCTAAGAAGAAGCTGGAAGTATGTCACTGACCTCATTCTGCCTTTGTTGTCCATATATTTTTACCTGACTAGCAGAAAAAAATTGTGGCACTAGAAGACCTACAAANTACAATTACTTGTGTAAGCTTTCTTGTTTCTTACACGGCATCATGACTGAAATTTAGTCAGATAAGTTCCTTGCTTTTTCTTCTTGCACCAAAGATGCAGAAAAAGAACGTGACTTAAGAACAAGCACTGGGTGTTTTTGTGTGTGTGTGTGTGTGTGTGTGTGTGTGTGGTGTGTGTGTATGTGTATTTACCAGTGGAAAAATTAGGGTCTCCAGTGAACAAACTGAATGTGCTTGTGAAGGGGACCTTTGGGAAACTGTTGCCTGCTGCAACAGAACTGACCTGAGGAAGAAGGAGGCAAACTACAGCCCCTCTAAATAGAAGGAGCAGGGAGACTTGTAATTTAGAGTAAGATTTCTGTGTTAATAAATTATGATTATAGGGTGTCTTCATTGCTTGGCAGCAGACAGCCTACTCCTACTACCTTTTGGAGGGGCAAAAGTTGGCCTTCTGCTGGGTTCTACAGTTTAGAGTTTGGTAACAACTGTAAGTCTGGGCATGAGTTTTCACTACTGTTCTATTTTAAATTTAAAAAATCTTGCCAGCTTTTGTGCTGTTATCCTAAAGTGAATTGTAATGTCAATAGTCTACAAAAAGCCCACCCTAAAAGTAGCTGTTTGAAGCTCACAAAAGTACATCATGCCTAGTTTGGCTCTCAGGGCAGTGGTCTGTTCTGCTCAACACAAAGACAATAAACCTATGGTAGTTTTATTTTCAGTTGGTATGAATAACAATATTAAAGCCAGACATTTAATTAAAAACTTGTCTTATTGTAATTTGACACACATGGCTACACTCTTTATGTATAATCCGTATATAACATAAAGAATTCTTTACAACAAAAAACTAAGGCACTGAGGGAAATACACTTAAATTTAACAGGCAGAACTCTCTAGGACATTGATATTGTTAGGTGAGAGAAGTGAAGCAAAAATAGTCCTGGAAGAGCTGACGCACACAAATGCTGAGGTCAGAATGAAAACCTGTTTGTCTGAAGATGGCACAAAGCTGAAGGAACTGAGACTTTACCTCCAGCAGTTTTTTTGAAATTGTCGTCGCCTTCTTATGTTGCAGTGGCTGTGTTGTTTTCTTTTTTTCATTTTCAGGTTGCTGTCTGTGGTGTTATATTGAGTAAAAAAAGAGTTCAGCCTTTATGTACGCACGCAATCCAGAGGAATTGTTCTAATGTACTTTCTTACATAAGAGTTCTGTATTTATTCTCCCTGAAGAGTGAACTGTTCCATCTCAGACTAGAGATAAATTCTGCTAGGGTTTTTTTTAGGTAAATGCATTATCTTGGACAGTATGTTTTATATTTTATCTCCTTTCATCAAAGCAGGTTCATTAATAGTAGATTTTTCTGGAAAGTAGTAACAATTTCAGTGGTTGAGGAGAACCTTATGGCAGTATGATGTGGTAACTTGGAGATTCTTTTAAGGAAACACACTTTTAATTGCAGTTTTGGAATGACAATTTCCTTTTGAAGACTTTCTGACCTTTCCAAGACCAGCATTTTTAAGCTGTATTTTGAGCTTCTGTGAATACATAGCAATGGGGAGACAAGGATGCAATTCCTGCTCTTGCATGCATAGAAATACTGAGGTACAGAACTTACCATTTGCTTAGAGAGATGGCACTTCTATTTAACATCTAGTATCTACTGATAATAACGATCCGCAGATTGGCTCATAGAGCTTGTTGCAGACTTTTAATGGGCTATAGTTTATTTTTTATTACTTTGTTTTTTCATTAGCAGTGCTCTCATATTTGGGGAGGATCAGAATTATCATGGAATGTCCTCGGCAAAGATTAAACACTCAGTAATTGGGTAGATTAGGATGGGCATGTAGTATAGTTCTTTATTTAAGGTAAGAATTTAATACGTTCAAGAAACCAGATTCTGCATTTGACCTTGGAAATGTTTAATATCAATAGCTTAGAGGAATCAAGAGAGAGATCAGCAGTTATCAACAGGCAGCTTTTCTGACATCATTTGTTCAGACTTCCCAGGCCTTTTAAAATGTAAAGACACTATTCTCCCTTAAAAAAAAAAAAAAAAAAAAAAAAAAAAAAAAAAAAAAAGCTGTAAATCTGACTTTGTTTTATTGGGAGTATAGTGAATGAGCATCTGGGATGCTGTTAAACTCCTAGGTACCCTCAGATCTGTCTCTTTCATTCCCCAAGTAATGGATTGCTTTCATTTAAGATTAGAAGTATTGCCTCAAAGTGAAAACCTACTTTGATACCATCATGAAAAGGCACTTCTGTACCTAAAGAAAAGTTGTTTATAAATAGATAGCAGTGATATTATGCTACTGCAGTTGAGGAAACCTAATTCCATTAAAAAACATCAGTGAAGAACTAGAGTAATGCTTAATAATTAATGAGTATGATTTAAGTCCATTTTACAATGATGACACTTTTTAAAGGTCCTGTAATATTTATAAGAAAATTTTACCTCCCGTAATTCTAATGAATGAATTTTTTCTGACCCTTACTGAAAGTTACACCTGTAAATTAATTTTTCAGCTCACTACTAAAAGGTGTCTTTTTTTCCAAACCACAGTTCATTTACACAGTTTTGGTCATGTTTTCAGGCTCTGTCGATTTGCCTTTTTTGTTTGGCATGGTGTATTGTCTTGCCAGTGACTATCATCTAACACCTGACTACTTTAAGGAGGTCTAAGAGGCCTGTACATCGAATCATGCAATAGTTTGAGTTGAAAGAAAGCTTAAAGGTCATCCAGTTCCAAGCCCTCTCCCTTGGGCTTAGACACATTCCACTAGATCAGGTTTGTACACAAACTACATTTTGCTAAAAAGAATACTGTTTTAATCTTTTTTTTTCCTAATCGGGAAGTCTAGACTGCTGCAAAATGATATAAAAGAGTCTTTAATTTTGCCATAACAACATTTTTCCATTTAAGGGGGCTTAACAGTGAGGACTGTAAGGACATCATTCATCTGATTTCAACAAATTATTTTCCATTAGGGAGCTCTGCTCTGGTAGAAGGTAGGAAGGTAGTAGTAGGAAGATCACACGAATAAAATTTCAGGATAGATTTTGATTCAGTCTGCCACATTCATCCCAGTCAGTGCTGGGATATGTGAAAGGACCAGCATGAGTTGGAGGAGGTGTGGATTGCGGTGGTAACTCACTCCTGCCACTCGCCCTTGCTGCCAGCTTACTTGCAGGTTATTGGTACTCCTTGAAAGCCATAGTGGAGGAACAAAGCAGAATTATTGATATGTGAATATGGGGTGCCCATTTAGGTCTGTTCTCATCACATGGCATTTTGAGGCATCTCAGCCTTCCTGATTTTTTCCAGGCTTGCCTCTCCTCTTAACAGATTGAATGTGTGTGTTTATGCCAGCTTTCTCAGCTAAGGGCTTATAGCCTTTATGGATTTAGTGAAGAAAAATACGGACTTTGAAGAAAAATCTGTATTTTTCACTATCTTACTGAATAAGCATTTCTGTGTGGCTGTTAGGGAGTGTTCTGAACATCCAGTGCTCTCTGGACTATAGAAACACTTAAATCAGGACTATGTGCCAGTGAGCTGCAGCTATTAAAGATTCAGGTTGAATGTCTGCTTCTGCAAATGGGTAAGTATTTTTAAA
>WEZZ01038840.1:4698-15904 GCA_013400585.1 Chloropsis cyanopogon | reverse complement strand
ATGCCTAGATCTCATGCAGCCCAGAAATATTCCAAGGCATTCCAGTGATCAGACTATACATTAGGTTGGTGTGGAGACAGACTTGGGCCCTGTAGTTGAATTGAGATTACTGCAAAAAAAATGAAGGCCAGGAGTGTGTGATGGTGTTCTGCACCAGAATCCGTATTTTAACATTCTAGTGTATTTTTACATTCTAATGTATTTTAACTATTAAAACTATTTGAATAAATGCAGTTACTGTCCCTCTTTCGATTATAGGAATCCAAGGTCACTCTTTTTGGAGGGGTTGGAAGCATGGAATTTGTTCATCTTGCCTTTAATGACTATCTGGAGTCAAGTGTTTCAGAAGAAGCTTCTTTACATTGGTGAACACAATTAATTTTAAGGTTCAGTCCATAAACTGTCTTTTTTTGTTGACTTCATATCTGTGCACTGCCTTCAGAGCTGGACATTTAGCAACTTGTAAAAATTTAATGAGGTTTTTAGGAAAAAGTAATTTAGGCATTTTGAAGCCTAGAATTAATCTGGTGAGGTTCCTTACAAACATATTTCTGAAATTTTTGACTAAATTATAAAAATAGCTTTAATTTCTTCCACTTAAACATTTCAGTGGGAAATGGAGTAGTTGCTACTGGGTGCTAATTTGTTATGAATATTGAATGGAATAGGAAATTGGCGTTAGGAAAGATAAGGGCAAGGCAGTGGAAAACATTAGTCAAGAAGACAGGAATTGTAAATTAAGTTGTGCCAAAATGTTCACGAAATAGGAAACAACACCATTCTCTGGTAGGATATTGTTACAGTCTTGAAACAAAGGCCAGGTTTGCTTTTAATTAATAATCATACAAATTCCACACATCTTTTAAATTAAACTGGTCAATATTCACAAAAATACTAGTCACTGTGGTTTTGCATGTTAGACACTCAAAGGTTTTGTAAAAAAAAAACAGGAAGCAAAGCAACTGAAGGATAAAGTTCAGGGAGTTTAAACCATGACAGATCAAAACAGAAGCAAATGTCTGCACAAACCCCCACAATATGAAACTGTTTTGTTTTTAATGGCTTCATTCCTAACAAATGTTTGAGAGGAGCTGATCTTTTGCCAGGAATGTCATTACCACCTATTGCATTATCCAGCTAATACCAGGCATTTGTTGTCACTTTGTTTTGCATACTTTTCAAACTATATTTTGCATGCTGCAGTACCAAATTTCTGCAGTCTTTTTTAATTCATTTTTTCATTCTGAGTGTGCACATAGAAATGCTGTCAACAAGTAATTGGTGAGTTTGGGATGGAGATTTCTCATGGTCTTTTTGGATGATATTAAATCCAAAGTTCTGTGGTAGTCTCAAAGTCCCAGGTTAAACATATCAAAAATAAAAGCTGAATGTAGAAAATGATAAATGTTTTTGTAATTTTTCTTTAGGACAGAAAATAGGGAGGGCTTAAGTCTTGTTTCCTTATAATTTGCAGCTCATCAAGTATAGAAAATCTTTAAGAGTTGAATCCAGCAATACTGATGCCTTTTACTCATGTTTTTAGCTCTTGGAGTAAAACACAGCTTTGCATTAGGAGAGAAAATGGAAGTCTGTGGTAGGAACTGACTAAGAGAAGTCCTGAGTAGTTGGTGCCTTCTTTCTGATTGTGTTGAAAGTATTCTCCTTACATAAGAAGTAGCCAAACTCTGGCAAAAGCATGCTCACACCCTACCCACCCCTAAAAAAACCCACCAAAACCCCCCAGAAAACAAACCAAACAAAAGAGCAACAACAGCAAAAACAAACAGAAAAGCCACACAAAATTTCTTTTAGATTTTAAGGAAGTGTTTCATAAACTCTAGAATGATCCATGGTATACCTTTCAAAAATTGAGATACTGTTTACAAAATGTCAGGAGAAGTTATTCTATAGATGCTAGAGATGAAGGATAAATTCTTTCTTTTCTTTGGCATTGATGTCTATTTATTTTGAAGAAAGTGAGCAAATGGGTATAACACTCTTGTGCTATGTGCTCTAGAAATTTCCAGAGATGTTCAAAACCCAACGAAGAAAGACCTGGAAAACCTGCTGCTAAACAGGGAGGTTGGACTAGAAGGTCTCAAGAGGTCCCTTCCAACCTAAATTATTCTGTGATTCTCAATTTACTTGATGATAGACTCTTAAGTTTGCTTTTAATAGGCTCTTAGGTTTGCTTTTATATTTTTTTTGTATTCTTTTGGTGTGTCAGCACAAGTGAAAAAAAAATACCTGAAGTCATGACAAGGAAGTGTTAACAACATGTTAAGGGAAAGAATAGCTAATAAGTCCTCATTAATGTGTTATGTTAGAAACAGAGGAGCATAAAAGATGAATTAGTTCCCTTCTCTGATGTTAATGGATACCCAGTGGGGGGGAATAGAGTGTTAAAATTCTATACCAGTAAATTCTACTGGGTCTTGTATTATAAATCTTCTTTTATAGATCTTCAGTACTGGCACCAATAATTCTTTCACAGGAATGCAATACAGGCTGAAAACATTAGTCATTTTAACAGAGCACATTAATACTTACGTTAAGTAACTCATCTCTAACACTAAAAGAATGTACAAGAAGATCTAGATTATTTTGCTACAGATCTTGAAAACTGAATTTGATTTTTTGCTTCTGCTTAAAACCCCAAAGTGTTCAGTTAGCTGGAAACACCAGTGAGAGAAAGGTTTCTTGTACTTTTCTTGTTCCAGTTGGTATCAGGAAGAGCAAAAGATGCTGGACTCTTCTAGTGAAGATCTGGATCTTCAGTTCCTGTGGGTAGCTAGTTCAGCCAAAATGTGATTACTTTAAAGCAAGATGCCTGTCATTCTTCAATTTCCCCACTTGGGCAGCTTATGAATTATGCATCTTGCATAGTACATTCAATTTTATTCTTAGTTCAGTGCAGATTTGGAAATGTAAGAGTTTTGTATAAAGGATTAGTAGGTACATGGATCCGAAGATCCTTGAGATGTGTTTGAGGGTAGTTCTGCAGCTGAAATTGAAGAGAAATTATACAAAGTATTCAGAATCAACTATAAGGAACTGAAAGGAACAAAAAGCTCAAAGAGTTGGAAGAGCGCTTAAGGGAGGAAAACTGAGATTGAAATTACCCCAAACCTTTCACCTGTAAACCTAAAATCTTATCCCACTTTTTTATTACGTATTTAAATTTGTATTAATTATTATTAGAAGCATATTTAAGCCAGAAACCACTGGTAAGGCAGAAGGACACTTCAGGTATTTTGCCAGCCATTACATTTCAGCACTCTGGACAGGGATTGGGTTCCAGCCCCAAGGATGTGCCCTGGGAGGACACCGAAGTAGCAGACTGAGGCTCTCTTGTGTGTAAGAATAACTGTTTGTCATGCAGCGCTCCTGAAGGTTGCAGTCATTGCTTTCTGAACACAAAGGAGATAATTTCTGTAAGTCTCAGTAAGTTATAGCAGCTTCTTCTCAGGCCTGCCTACATCTTTGTGTCACAGCTCGGTAAGCTGGGCTAACTCTCTCGTAGAAACATAGAATCACAGAGTATTTTGAGTTGGAAGGGACCCACAGGGATCATGGAGTTCAAGTCCTGGCCTTGCACAGGGCCATCCCTAAGAGTCACACCATGTGCCTAAGAGCACTGTCCAAACACTTCTGGAACTCTGCCAGGCTTGGTGCTTGGTGAAAACTCCCTGGGGAGCCTGTTCCAGTACCCAACCACCCTCTGGGTGAAGAGCCTTTTCCTGATATCCAACCTAAACCTCCCCTGACACAACTTCAGGACATCCTCTTGTGTCCTGTCACCTCTCACCAGAAGGCAGAGATCAGCTCCTGCCCTCCTGCTTGTCCTCATGAAGAAGCTGTTGACCACAATGAGCTCTCTCCTCAGTCTCTTCCCCAGGAGCAATGTGGTGAGGACTACCTAGATAAGTATGGAAAGACTGTAGCTGTAAATTACTCCAGAATCTGGGTCAAGTGTTTGATGGTGCTCAAGAGCACATAGTAAACTATTTGTGCTGGCTTGAAGGTAAACCAGAGGGAGGAATGAACCCCACACAAATACCTTGTGAGAAATTCCAAGTCAGAGCTACAATTTAATAGGAATATTACAATGAAGGCAATAGTATAGAAACACTGGTTTAAACTGACAAAGTCAGAGTACAACCTGTCACCCTGTTGGTCAGGGTGTGGTGGCAGCAGTCCAGTTAAATGGTGGTTACAGTCTCATTGGAGGGATGGATGTGGTCTTGTCGAAGCAGTGAGCCTGTGCAAAGGTCTGGTCCTTCTCTGGAGGTCCAGTGGTGGAGAGTTCTTGTTCTCTGGGAATCCAGTGGTGCTAATCGTGGTGTCCCAAGCCCCAGAGTATATCCAGGCAGATTGTCTGGTGCAGGGAAGGATGTGATTCTGTGAGTCATTCTGGGGAGTCCTTGCTGGCCCATTAGCAGAGATGACTCCTCAGGGTGGCTGCTGCTTCCCCAGAGGGAGTTACCATGGTTGAATCATGGCACAGATAGAGAAACAGTGCTTCACCCACCTTCACAGTTCATCAGAAGGTAATGTAGATGGTGGTAGAATACATAGTTTGGTTACACCTTACAGTGTAACCCAAGACACTCTTAAAACAATTCAGAGACTAAATGCTGAGAACATTGCCTCCCTTAACTTCTCTCTTCCTTCTTTATCATACAACTTCCTCTCTTAATCCTGACAAAACCTATTGTAATCCATCTAAAGAAACAAGGGAATTTTCTGTGGAGAAGTCCACTGCATTGGTGATAGATTTTTAAGTTTGTTTTTATATTTCTTTTATATTCTTGTATAAAGGTGTCCAGTCTAAACTTAATCAACCATTTAGAAAATCTCTTTCCATTCTGAAAATTAATGTTATATCAGATAAGGGGGGAATAGCATAGGACTCATTGTAACAGATCATAACATCTTTTCAAGTTCGGAATATGCAAGGATATAAAAATATTCCTTTCTCCTTCTGGCTATAAGAATAATTCCTTTTCTTGAAATGAAATCTCCCCAGAATTATAGTGCTCTCTTGCTCCCTTAGTGTGTTTTATCTTGAGGAGGCAGCTTCTATTTCTGCACCATAGAACTGGAATCTGATGTCACCAACTTGAGCTGGGGATTCATCACACAACTTGTTGTACAGGGATAGAATTCATCATGTGACACTGCCAACAAGCAGGGCTGTGAAACAGATGACCTCCTGAGCTCCTTTCCAACTGAGTTTATTCTATGAGTCTACTTGTTTCTTCAACTGTCTGTACAAATGAAGGCCCTCTGGGAGATGCCAGCCTTCACCCTCCTTTCATGGCCCTTCTAAGAGCCAGAAGGATAATGTGTCTGTTCATGCCAAATGAATTATTAAAAATGCTTTGTGGTTCTTCTTATATCCTGGTGTGTTTAACTGGTACCTGTGCCTGACTTGAATTAGGAATCTGCCTCCAATGTGAAGTTTCTTTGAGCAGGAATGTACTTTTTCTTTCTGTTTCTAAAGTAATTGCTGATGTTGCCAGATAGATAACGATGTTTTCAGATGGGCTGGGAGAAAGGAAGGCCAGTTTCCATATAAAGATTTGAAATAATTAGTGGTTGGGGGGAAAGTTTGTGGAAAAGATGTAGTTTTCATATGAAAAGAGACAATTATGATCAAACTCAATATTTGAACACATTTCATGGTGTGAAAGTGGTTCTTGGGTATGATCATGATGGAAGGGGAGGTGGAAGGGAAGGAGATGAGAATGATGTAGACTGTGAACTTTAAAGAGTCATTCAGGAAGTCTGTGCCTGCTCTTTGATAGATTTTTTTTTTTTTTTGTCTGTAACTGTAAGCAAAAGAAAATCAAAAAGAAAAAAAGAGAAAGATAAATTGCAAGGGAGTTATTTTGGTTGGTTTCTGCTTGTAGCAAAGCTGAAAATCAGTAGGAGTTTTTCTATTAATTTCTGTGAGGAAAGAACTGTCCTAAAGGACTCCTACAAGCACGTTTTTAAACATTTGCGTTGAATGGTAGAAACAAGATCTAAAACTCCCCAAATAGTAACTGTCGACTCAGAAGAAGGAATACATCCTAGCGAGACATCTTGTACCATGTGTGAATCTGCCTATTTCTGGCAATTTTGTCATCGCACCCAGACAAATGGTGGTAATAGCCAAATGTAGGAATAATGACTAATACAAAATCCAAAGTGAGCATCCTCTAGGTTTTCCATATAGCTATAAACAGGATTAGATTCCTTCCAGAAATCTCCAAACTAATTTAAATTTCCCTTGATCTATAACAACATATAAAACATTGATTTTTACTGTACAATAAAATCTGCTGAAAGGTTATGTAAAGAGGTAAAGAATCACATTTCTTTATTTATTTTTCTTTTTTTAAGTACTCTAATACAGGTAATATAATCAGAATAAATTAATAAGAGTAATGCAAAGTTTTGATAAAAACGCTAGCTAAAATATATGATAAATTAAAAAAAAAATTGTTCCTGTAGGAGTACATGGTTTAGTAACAAAAAGCAAAGTTGGTGATTGACATCTTTATAAAATTTGAATCAATTGTACAAGAGATGGATGGTGTGAAAGAGCCCTTTTAAGGAGGGCTCCACCCTTCTTTATTCAGAACCTCCTTTTTCGCATACTCACAGAAAGCAGATGTGACCTGTGAAGTCCCACAAAGTGGCTGGGGGCTGGGAGGTCAGTAGAAAGAGCACCCCCATTCCTTGGTCTCTGTATATCTACATTTTGTTGTGAACTTCTATGGCCACAGTCACCACAGACATTTTTGGTCAGATCCAGTATAAAGTTTTTATATCCTACACCAGGCTTGTCAAGGCTAGGCAGGTCTGACAAATATGCCTAAGCAAGAAGGAATTTATGCAGTTACACCCAGTTTCTTTTCTTTGAATAAATGAGGTGCTTCAAAGTACTAATTTGTTGATCTGAAAACAATGTACAGCACCATATAATTTTACTAATTTTCTAATTTAGCTTCATGAAGACTTTATGAAGCCTTTCTTGAGGTCTGTAGAGTTATGCAAAGAGCAGCTTCTTGATGTCCATTGGTTTTATCTTTAGGGTTACGTGTTGGCAATTTTGAAAGATAACATTTTTAAGTAACATGTTGTTAAATATGTGTAGTAAATCATAAGGTTTGGCAGCAGAAAACATTAAGTAGGCATTTATTTTTGAATGGCTCAGAGGTGTTTTATTGTAATAGAATGTCAGGCAAATAAAAGGAAAGTTCAAAGTGAGATCTTTCCTTTTAAGAGCTAAAGAAGAGTAAATATCTTGGTAAATCTTAATAGACTTATGGAACTCTCTGAGGCTTCTAAAGTTAGGCCATTCTAGGGAACCCCTGAGGATATAGCATTTTCACTGCTTCCAACAGAACTCCTCAGAGCTGCTGACGGTACAGCCTGCACGTTATTTGGATCATTTGGAATTATTCTGACAGTTTTTATCTGAGGTTACAGGTTCAGTAATATGTGGGCTGTCTTGCGGGCGAGAGGAGACCCTGCCACCCTTCATCCACCTGGTCGTTGCACACAAACTAAGGCCTGCCTTGGCCATGGCACTGTTGAGCTGCCTTTGCTGCTGCTGTACAGGCAAAGTCCGAGATTGTGAGGAAGGTTATGGAAAAATGTAAATGTGCCCCACCTGCACATCAGACGGAAGAATGAAGGGGTCAGCTGGGAGGTAGAAAATCTGTGTACTGGCTGTTCTCACTGAGAAACAATGTCCCCCGAAGATGAAATAGTACAGACTCACTCTCCCTAACCCCAGTTTAGGAAGGAAGCAGTATGTCTGAGGCATTGTGATGCCTATAAAAACATCTTAAATTTTTGTATAATTAGAAGGGCTATTAAGACTTCTAAGGAAGAATGTAACCAGTTCGATAGCTGCTGTATTGTTATTTCACACAAAGTTATTCACACAAAGTTAATTCAGTTAATTTTGAATTCAGTTATTTCACACAAAGCAGTCTGAAATGGAAGTATTGCCATTTTTGCGTTCATGGAAATTTCCTTAGATAAAGAATTGGGAGTAATGGGAAATCGTTGGTGTAGGTGGAGTTACAAAACTTGCCTCTAATAAATGCTTGCTTCCATTTATTTGTATCAAAGCATTGTTGTAAAATTGTTATTGCAAATGAAAAATTCTACTTGTCCTGGTTAAAAGACATAGAGGAGTTGTAGTGGTCACTGTATTTTCCCAGGAAGAAAAGCGAAGGATGCATTCAACTGAGGAACAAAAAAGCAAATTAAAGTTTATGAAGGGATGTGAAAATAGCTGTTCTCAAAATAGTCTGAGGCAGGTATCTCTCTCTTTTCTTTACCTGGTAAGATCCTAAGTGAAATCAGTGTTTATTCACAGACTTTTCTAGATGAACCTAAATACTTTGAAAAATTTCTGAGAAATTTTATTTTCAGATTTTCACTTGCATGATGAAAAGGGTGAAATTGAAGCTTTCTATTCAGTAATTTTTTCCAGAAACCATTATAGCTGGAAAAGCATAAGGAAAGAATGAAACCAAGTATCTTCATATCATGTTTTAATTACATTTATTTTATTTAAAACTTTACATACTCAACATGTCTTTATTTTAAATCAGTCATGGATAATCCCAGCACTGTTAAAATCTACATATTTGAGAGAGGTGATTTTTTTTAAATGTTGACACCACACAATTGTCTATAAATTTAGTTTACAGATTATTTACTTCATAGCTTTATAGGGTATGTTTTGTTTCTCTTTTCCTGCCTATAATATACAAATAAAAGTACATCACCGTTAATCTCCAGTAAGGGTTATTTTATAAAATGTATGAGGGATTTAAAGCAATTTAAAACCCTTCCTGAAGAAGTTCTCCAATTTATTTAAGATTTTTTTAATTATTTAGAGACAAGGATATGCAAGGCAATGTAAACATTAGGGTTGTCTTTGTAGTGGGAGACCACAAGGGCTGACTAACAAAAGCTCAATACTTCAGTTCTATCCATGAGGTGATTTAAAATATTAATCATTATTTCACTGATAGAAATGAAGAAAGAGATATGACCTACTCTCCCAGGACTTTGTCCTAATGCTTCCTTCACCTGATTTACTGGGTTTGCCATGTTTTGGTGTATTGCTCATGATATGGCTACAGACCTTCTGCAAATAACCCAATCCTGTGCTGCACTCTTTAAATTTACTGTTCTGGATCTCTGCAAGTCCTTGGAGCGATCTCTACTTCCCAGCTGGGAATTTACCTGCTTGCAAAATAGCTCTGGTGGAGCTAGGAAAGAGCTGCTCCCCTAGTCATTGGTGCTCCTGTTAGGTTAAATAAGGTGTGCTGGAGTAGGGTAGATGCCACAGCATCAAGGCAATGGTTGTGCAGTAAGTCATCTATTAGACAGCAAGAGAAATGAAAAACGAAAAGAACAATTTTTTAAATGTTTGGCTGTGTGAATGACTGAGTTGTGCTCATCCAAATAAATGTCTAAACAGGTTTCGAAGCTATGAGTTGTAAACTGATAGACTGAAGGATGATTTATGAGGAGAAAGCGTTTTAATATCTGTAAGTAAATATCTAAAATCTAGGCCTTTTTTAGACAGAAGGAAAGTGAATAAATATAGATAATTAATGACATTGATTCATACTCATCACCACCCTGTTTTTGTAATCAAGTCTCCCTTTTAAATCTGTTTTTATAGCATTATGGAAGAAATATATTTGGTGCATAAATGGTTATAAAGTTTACAGCTATTGAAGTTCTGTCTTAACACTCTGAGCAAGCCAATCAAGATACAGTCTAAGGTATTACTGTCTCTAATGAGCTAAATAAAACATGTAGAACTACATAAATGGGATTAGAGAAAACCTTTTTCCTCCTTATTTCAGGGTCTGCCTACCTCAGGAGTGCAGAAATGTTGCTATACCACGTCAGTATTCTTCGAGCAGAAAGTTTTAGCATTCTGGTATATTGAAAGCAATGCTTCAGACTCCAATTTGTTCTCAGGTAAGAAGATTAATTTATATGCTGATTAATTTTTTGGGTTGGTTGTTTTCCTCTGCCTTTGTCATATGTATGACTTGTTAGTAATCAATTTTTCCTTAACCTCTGTACACCAATTCTGATGGTAAATGAATTCATTTGTTTGCTTTATGCCCTTCACTTGTAACTCTGGTATCTATATTCTGTGATAGAACTTGAACCTTAAAAGTACCTGAATACTTCTAATTTTTTTCTGTGTTATGAATGCTGAGTACTTAGCAGAAGAAGGCAATTAGGAAATAAATATCCCTGTTTAAACTGTTCCACCAAATTAAGTATCATTAAACAGGGCTTATTTTTTAAACAGAAGTCTACGTATTCATGGAGGTACCAGTTTATTTACTTTACTTGGAGCAGAAATTAATTTAGTTGCCCAGTAGTATGAATGTTTCTGTATAAATTCTTTTTCATTTTGCAAGAAACATACTGTTTCTTATATGGCTGGGAGATGAAAATATCAAACTGCTGAGAGCATCATGGTTCCCCTCTCTCCCATTAGTTTCCTACAGTGAATCCAAATTAAAACAGCTAACATGGATCTTAGATTTGTTTCCTTTCCTAGTCTAGGTAGTGGAATGAGGGAAAGACCTATGTGAACAGACATGATC
Source organism: Chloropsis cyanopogon (assembly GCA_013400585.1). Lineage (NCBI taxonomy): Eukaryota > Metazoa > Chordata > Aves > Passeriformes > Irenidae > Chloropsis > Chloropsis cyanopogon. The sequence goes on along the minus strand of WEZZ01038840.1, from coordinate 5,249 downwards.
CATCAAAATAAAAGAATCCCAAACTTCTCTGTCCTGCTGAGGCACGGGCTTACCTGGTCAGTTGGGTCATGCCCCTAGATGTGGAGTTCTATGAACAGAGGTGGGAACCCCCTTCTTGAGGGACAGAGAAAAAGGAAAACTAATGGGATTACACTGCATTCCAGAAACTGATGTCTGGCTTGGTTTTCTCACTTCTATGTGCCAGGAAATTCTTAAGGCACTTTTCTGAAGTTAAGTGAACATACCCATCATGGCTTCCTTGTGCCTGTTCAGTCTCTCTGGGAAATATTTCATGAGGAAGTATGTAAATATTTTGACTGGTTGTGCCTTTATTTTTGGAATGCATTGCAAATGACACTTGAATGTATCAGGATGATGCTGAGGCAGCAGTGGCATGTAAGAAATTATTAATATTTTCAATTTTTTTTTAAATTAATGGATCCAGCAGTAGTAAAAACCCCACCATTACACAAGCAGACTACAGTGGACTAACACATACCTAGCACAGGCATATTAAGACTAACAGAGCTGTGGCAGAAGAATTTTTGTAG
>WEZZ01038839.1:2550-45508 GCA_013400585.1 Chloropsis cyanopogon | reverse complement strand
GATTTTTATCACAGGTAATCTAGTAAGTAATCATTTCTGCACCATCCAGATGGTAGTAGGGAAAGAGTGCTGCCATTTCCATGCTGCTTATTGAAGGACGCAGAACTGAGTTATTCCTCACCTGGAGCAGAGCACAGGGAGATGATATACTGTGTTCTGGCATCTCACAATAAATAAAAACATTTACTCAAATTTTTCAGTGTGGCTTGATGCAACATCCATATGCAGCCAAAAGGCTGCACAGAGGTGTTATGGCCTTGATATACTGACTTTGGTGGAGTAAATCCAAAGCATATCGGTGTACCCAAGTAAAGCGTCGCATTTTCATTGTGATAAGGCTGAAAACTGATGCCACTTCTGACATACCATTTTATCTTTTAAAGTATTTTTTTGAGTAGCTGAATCACTGTATTAATTCTGGGAACCTTCTGCAACAGGATGGTATTTATATGTCTAACAATCAGAACAATCAGTACAAACACCAAGCATAATAAACACAAATTTTCATGAACAGTTAAAGCAACAGTGTTTCATGGTCTGAGCACCAAGGAGCAATACTTAAATGAGCCATACTTACAAAGACAATGAGCAATACTTAAATGCAGATCTTTCTGGGGAAAAACAGCAGCTCCTTCCCCAACCCCCACTCCCCCAAAGCCACAGAAGAAAGATGGAGGATAACTTTTTGACAATAAAAGTTTTAACAGGAAGAAGGTACAGACAAAAGATGGTGAGATATGATTATTAGAAAGCCTGCAAAAATCTCACACTTGCACAATTACAAGGTGGCATTGCTATGAAAGAAATTAAATCAATACAGAGAAAAGGAAGAGAACAAGGTTAAGCTGTATTTATTTCTGCCTCTGTTGTTGCCGGTGTTTCTGATGCAGAAGCCTGGTCATTTCAAATGTTTATTCACATCTTGCCAAATCACACCTACTTACATAAATAAATAAATAAATAAATAGACAAATAGTAGAGAAAAAGACTATAAATAAATAAATAAATAAATACAAAGTAGGGATGCATTTAATCCATTTTTGCCAAGGCAACTTTATTTAGAAAGCTGTTTACCTTTCTGAAAAGCCTCATTAGGCATAAAAACAAAGAATGAAGTTGATTAATGTGCTCTAAGTGTGATGTTGAAATTGTAATTTTCATATACGTAAATGGATGCTTCTGCCGTATTTTGTTTGATAATTTACAGAGTTAGAACCGTCCAAACCACTAATCAGTTTCTTTTTATGAAGACAGCTGCAGAAGATCCTTTTAGAATGCTAATTTTCATTAGCGCCTTCATTCTCCAAGAACTAGGGCCTTCCTCATAGATAACCTCAGCATTGTACCCTGGGGAAACCTGGTTCACTTGAAATTCAGTTTTTTGTGAATTTTTTTTTTTGTTTGTTTGTTTTTCAGGAGGGTAATCTGAAAAGAAGAAAATAGGACAGCACAATATCCAGAGTGGATGAACTTAAAAGATAAGAGTGGCTANTTGCTTGGGTTTTTTTTTTGGTTTTTTTTTTTTTTTTTTTTTTTTTTTTTTTTTTTTTTTTTTTTTTTTTTTTTTTCAAGTGTTGTCATCTGCTGACTTGGCAGGAAAAAAGATTCACAATGGTAGCATTTCTGTAAGTACTGTCTGCATATTTTGTAGGATGGTGACATTAATACAGATTGGTTTTGACATTGCAAGTTTCTAGCAATTCTTCTCTAAAACTTCTTTAATGCGAAAAGTATTGCTACAAATCATACACACTGAGGCAAGAAGCAGAAAAGAAAAAGTGATTAATACATTGGGTTACCATGTATGAAAAATCATGTTTAAATCAGAAGTAGTTATAGCATGTTATGTTGTGGTTTTTCAGAATTGCCTCAGTTTCTTTCAGCAGTGTTAAATCTGGCTCAGTGGCAGCATTAGTTTCTGTTAATTTGGAATTTTCATGTTCCAGCAACAGTATTAATTTTTTATACTGCTGTAAATAGTAAGTAACCAATCAAATGGTCTAAATATATTAATGTTCTGTCTTTGTGCATAGGTATGAGAAGATTAGACTAATTCTGCTGTACAAAGAAAACAGCCTCATAGAAGCACTGAAAGTACATTGCAAGGAAGAATGATTTTTCTTGAAATATTTCGTGCAGAACCAGAACAAAATTAGAATACTCCCTAAACTTTAATACTGAAAAGAGCAGAAATGAAACAATCTATCAGCTTTTATAAAAAATCCAAGCATAAAGTTGTTGAATAAACTCTGACAGTTTCAGTAATCAGTCTGCGAAGAGTTGACACGGGTTGAGGAGTCCCTGGAGTATCTCCACAATGATTAGAGATCTGAATCTACATTTCAGAATGTGCTCTGCTGTTTTTCCCAGAAATACGTGCTTATACCCATAAACTCCAATTTGAGTCCTTTCCATTAAATCTTCCCATCACTTTCACTTAGTCTGCACTGTGCTTCCTCTTCTCACCTGCCCCTTGATTCTCCCAGCTGCATACAGATGCCTGCCCCCCAGTCTAAGTCACTGAAATGGTATGTAGGGTCAAGCAAATAGATTTGGGATCCCTCTTGTGGAGAAAGGGTCACACTGATGAAACTACATAAGCAGGATGGGTTTTTCCAAAAGGCAGAATGGTGTCCCATGGTTAGGCACTGTAGATATCATTTTGCTGTAAGAAAAAAACTTGGCATTTGTGAACTCTGTCATTCTGCCTAAATTACATAATTCATTGGCTCAGTGTGAAATGTTTTCCAATGATGTCACAGAAGAATGAGAGATTATGGAAGCTGTGCCTTAATGAGAGCTGGAGTTGGGGAAATGTTTACAGAGTGTTACTGAACTGAGAGGTATATGCTAAAAGACCTTGACAGAACACAAGAAAAAGGTTCCATAAAAATTAGCAGCAGGAGTGGTGCAGCAAATGTAAATGACAAAATGAGAAAGGGTAACAGAAACACTTAGGTGTTTCTACTACCATTTGTAGCGCTACAATGCAAAAGAAGCACTCTGCTTATACAAAACAGCTTATTTTAGACAAATAAACTTCCAAAGCAGCTATGTTTTTAGGTGCACAAGAACATGTCTGCAGTCGAGATATGTGGAAACAAGACCGTCTTATACAGCGTGTGTTATCTGTGATAAATACGGTAGTCCAGGGTGAGTGAAAGAAGAGGAAATAGAAAATGCTCCTGGGTCATAAATGATTATCACAGTTATGGTACTGAGGGCTGATAGCCACAGAGGTATTGGAGTCAGAGAGGCAGACTGTAAGAAGAGAAATGAAGGAACACTGCTAGTGTTAAAGAAACTCAGCAATGGAGGCACTACAAAAACCTCAGCTGCTGATTTTTTGCCAATTTATTCGTATTTCAGTTATGACAGCCAATTGTCACTATGTAATCCTGTTGCTGCTACTCCTGCCTGCAGGGTCATGCCAGGCTACAAAAAAATAAATGAGCAGAAAGGAGAAAAGAAAGAAAGAAAAAAAAAAAAACTAACAAAAAACAAGTAGTTAGGCAGTAAGTGATACTGAGATTCATTAAGTGATACTGGCTTTAGTAGGACTTTGACAGGGATTTGGCACCCACAGAAATAATTTCTCATGTTGACAAGCCAAACACAGCACCTGATACATGAGCTGTATCAATGTTCTTTATAACATCTGTAAAGTAGGGATTGTCCATCCATTTCTTATACATCACGGTTTACCTCAGAAAACCCATAGAAGTGTAACATGAGCTATGAAGAGTCTTAATAGGAGAAACACTTCAGCTGAATGTTCTGAAAATCTAGGAATTTCACTTGGAGTGATATAACAATTACATTTTTCTATTAATTCATATCTGTTCTCAAGAAAAAAATGTGTTCATATGAAAAAAACAATCATCAAATTGTCACAAGTACAGAAAACAAAGTGAAGTGTGCCAAAAGGAAGATACCTACTAACATGAAGCAAAAAAACTTCTGTGTGCTGGCACATTGTGTCTTTTTGTGGGGAAGTACTTTTCCTCTGAACTCCCCCCAAAAGCTTTGTCTGAAACATGGTTCACTAAAACCAAAAAAGTTATGAGAAAATTATATTTTCACCTAATGTTGTCACTAGGAGGAATGTCATCTTTTCACTGAAAAGGCACAGAGATGCTCTGGAAGAGACTAAAGAAGGTATTAGTTTATAGCAACTCTTCCTTGGAGTGATAACTGAATCTAACAAAACAGACTTCAGTGTTAATTATCCCTGCTGATGTCTAAGGTTTTAATTATACTATTTTCAAACTTACTTAGTACCCATATGGCTTCCTTTTTGCCCTTCAGTGTTACTCATGTAAACGAAAATCTGAGAAACTTTATTTCCATTAAGATTTTTGTAGTCACGTAGCACATTTAAGTAACTGCAGTACATTCTGATGTCCAGAAACATAGACAATCAGATGATAATGGGAAATTTCAAGAGTTAGCAACTTCTCTGGATTCATTCTACTTTGTCAACATCTGCCTTGCACTGGGCAGCCCTGCACTGAATGCAGTGACCCACTTGTGCTCTCACAAGTCCCACAGAGCACTGACCACTTTCCTCAACCTGACACTGTGTTCTTCCCAGTGCAGCCCACCCTGCCATCAGCTCCAGGGCACACTGCTGACCCATGTTCAACTTATGTCCCCAGGACCCCTGCCCTTTACTGCAAACCCCCAGCTCTACCATTTCTCTGAGGTGAGAGCTGGCTCCCAGGTTGTACTGGGGCAGGGAGTTATTCCATCCCAGGTGTAGGACATTGCATTTCCCCCAAATGAACTTCATGGGGTTTTTATCCATCTACTTCTCTGGCCTCTCAAGAGTTCTCTGAATCTCAGCCTTGCTTTCCAATGTATTATCAGCTGTTTTCCGTCACAATTTCTGGAGTGGAGAGTGCACTCCAGTCCACTGCCTACTTCCTTAACAAAGACATTGCGTACTTTTGCCTCCAGGATTGGCCCCTTTGTTATGTCTTTCATAACCAGACATTGCTGAACTCTGAACATTGATCCAGCACCCTTTGAGCCACATGAAGCCTCCATCATTTGAAAAAGATAAATTTATGATCCTGATTTTTATGAAACAATTTTACTGAACAAGCTAAATGGGGGTAGAGTAAGATAATAGTAAAGACTAGAAAAAACAGACAAAAAAGTTGTGTGTTGGTAAGAGTATCCCCAAGGAAGAAAAAAAGATTTTGTTATTAACTTTAAAACTGGTTAAAACTTGAAATCTTATGTAGTAAATCTTAAGAGAATTAAGACAAGACCTTGTACCCCAAAAAACCCAGTTTAGTTCTTTGAGGGTTTCTTGTTGGTTTTGCTTTGGAATTTTGTTTGTTTTCATGGTTGTTTTGTTTGTTTGTTTCTTTGGAGTGCCTATTTTTTTGTTTCTTTTTTGTTCTATAGGTGGGGATATTTTGTTATTTTAAAAGACATCCAAGTCCATAAATGCATTTCTGCTGAGTTTAGTAGCCTTACCTCAAAACAACAGAACAAATTTCCCCACCTCTTAGAATGTTTTTTTTAAGAGATCAATATTCTCATTCCTTTCTTTTTCCTTAGACCAATGTCAACTTCCTACGTATGATTTCTATACTCAACTTCATTTTAAGATCAGATCTCTCCAGATCAGATCCCCTCCCTTTCTCTTTATCCTCTCCCCATAAATACAAACTTAAATATATTTCTCGTTCAATAGAACAAAGAAGCAGTATACAAAAGACTCTTCAGTAGACAGAGAACTGTCTATATACTTAATCATAAAATGTCTAATAACCCTCTTTGTGACAATAAAAGTGATTACAAAAGAAGAGGAAGACTAAACGTTCTTCATCCTTTCCTTTATAATACAAGAAAATCAACATAATTTTTAGCATAAGATTTTAAAGTGAGAAATTAAGAAAATGTTCCTTGTCAGCTTCAGGAAGAGACTACATAAATGCCAGCTTAGTCCTTATTTTTTTTTTAAACAAGAAAGTGATAAAGAGAGCTACATGTATATATCTCAACTATGCATGTTTCATAACTATCTACAGCATGATTCATTCTCAAGACACTTATTGTCTGGCCTGAGAAACCTCAAGACACCATAAAAGCAAGTGTTTGTCATGGCTCTGTTTCTACGGTTTTTACAGCCAGAAACAAACAGAGACTCAGGACAGATGTTGCAGAAAAGCTTTGCAAGCAGCAGGTCTAGCCACGTGCAAAGGCTAGCAGGGAATTCTGGACTGTAGCAATTATTTTATGGTTTTCATTGATTAATGGAGTGTGCTTTTGGAGAGGGTCTGACTTAAGAGGGTCACTGAGGTCTGTGGAGCAGTTCTTGTTCTGTCAAACACTCCTGTTGAAACATGCAAGAAACTGAGGTCCCTTCCAACCTAAATTATCGTATGAGCCAATTGCAACTTACCCCCTCAGAAATACTGAGGCTTCCTTTTAATAATACTAGTCAAGTCTGACAATTATACAACACTGCTGGGTGTCAAAGGGGGAAAACAGACTTGAATCACACATGGAAGCACAGAGCAGGTAAGGCTGGAAGGAAACACTGGAAGTCATCTTGTCTGACTTCCCTGTTTAATCAGGGTCATCCTAGAGCCTCTTACCCAGGGTTGTGTCCAGAAAGATTTGAAATATCTCCAGGGGAGAAGACTCCACAATCTCTCTGGGCAGCCTGTGCCCATGCTCAGTCACACACTCACAGTCAAGAAGTTTTTTCTCAGTTCAAGTAGAGCCTCCTGAGTTCCAGTTTCTGCCTGTTGCCTTTTTTCCTGTTTCTCAGCACCAACAGGAAGAACCTGGCTCTGGTATCTTTATACCCTCCTTTCAGATACTGATATTGATGAATTTCAAAATTTAGCCTCTTCTTCAGGCTAAATAGGTTCAGGTTTCTCAGCCATTCCTTGTAAGAGAGATGCTCCAGTCCCCTGACCATCTTTGTGGGCCTGTGCTGGCCCTGCTTCAGTAGCCCCTTGTCTCTCAGCTACTCAGGAGCCCGGAACTGTTCACAGTGCTCCAGATGTGGCCTCGTGGGGGCTGAGTAGAGGGGCAGGATCACCTCCCTCCACCTGCTGGCAATGCTCTTCCTAATGCATTCCAGGATACAATCAGCCTTCTTGGCCACCAGGACACACTGCGGGCTCATGGACAGGTTGTTGCCCACCAGGACACACTGTGGGTTCATGGACAGGTTGTTGCCCACCAGGACCCCCAGGTCCCTCTCCACAGAGCTGCCTTCTAACAAGTCAGTGCCCAGCCCAGAACCCAAGGAAAGTTCTGGTGCATGATTCTTCTTGAGATGCAGGAGCCTGCGATTCCTTTTGGTGAACTTCAGACAGATCTTCTCTGCTCATGTCTGCAACCTGTCAAGATCCTTCTGAAGGGCTGCACAGCTCTCTGGGGTATCAGCCGCTCTTCCCAGCCTCGTGCTGTCAGCAAACTTGATAAGGAGTCATCCACCCTTTCATCCAAATAATTGAAAGATAAGTTAAGCAATATTGGGCCTAGTATTCAACTGTCTTAGCAACAATAATACCCAAATAAGTCAGTCCCAGCACAAGACTTGAGATTATATTTCAGCTCTACATTGCTATTACTCTTTGAATCTTTAATCAAACCTTTTGTCAAGTATTTTGTACATGCTATTTAAAGGGATATTCTATTCTAAAGAATCAAAAAGATGTTCTGTTCACTATATGGTACATGCAGATCCTGCAGTTGTACCTCTGTTTACCTATGTGAAAATCAGACACGGGAGTATTGTAAGAGTTTTTGCCTGGTCACCTGCAAAGATTTATCAATGACTTTATATTAAAGAAGAAGAACAACAAAAGCACACACCCAACCCGCTGAACTAAATTACCAGGAATTTAGAGAACAATATTAATAGAGTACAGTTTTAGGGCAGAAACTGAAAAAGAGACCAGATGGGAAATCTAGGAAGGCAGGATGTAATTATCCAAACTGGACTTTCATCAGGACACCAGGACTGGCATAATTGTTCTGGAAAAAGCAGTGGAATCTCTAATGACCAAAAGTAGCATAAACAATGATTTTTCTCAGCATCTGCCGTGGAAGTGTCCTCCCATGTGTTCATGGGACATCAGCCTGATGGTGATTCAGAGAAATCTGCCCATGAACCTCTATTGAAATACCAGTTAAACTGGATGAAATATCACCAAAACAAACATAGGATGTGAAGGAAATCTGTCACAACTCATTCATTTTTTCTTAGGCTCTCAGTTTAAGGAATACAAGGAATACCATTAGGAAGCATGATCATGGACAGTTCAAGTCTCCCACATGTTCTCTGGAAAGATGCTTGCACAAATGTTCACATTATACTTGCAAGTCATTCTTTGTAAGATTTTCAGCCATCCAAATAAAGAATAGAAACGACTTCATGCAATTTATGCAATCATAAATTACTGTTAGTGAAATCTTACTCAAGGCAAATACACTGAAGTCTGTTGACATAAGTTGATCAAACAATTCTCGACAACCAGATTTCTAAAAATCAAAGTCTACTTGTGGGTAATTTACAAGTAGGAAAAGGTCACGCTTTGTTTATAAATGATTCATTATACATAGTCTGCTCAGCACAGCTTATTCAGTCCATTAATAAACAGCACAGATGACAGTCTAATATTTTGAAATTTATTTTATATATACCCTTTCAGACATCTAGCTTTTTTTCCAAAGTTTTAGGAGTTTTCCTGGTTATGTTACTGATGAGGTGCCCAATGTTAAAAAAACACCTAATTTTCCAGAGCCTAAGCCCTCCATCACCTCCAGTGATCTACACATTCTCACTCAGTAAAAAAAAAAAAAAAAACCCTGATGAATTAGTCAAAGAGGCAACTTCCAAATCCAAGGATTCAAGCTCTTTTCCTTCAGTTCCTTCACATTTAATCCCCAGGATCTGATCTTGAGCATACCTAATTAGAGCTCACACACTATCACAGTGTCAGAGTGCCTTGGACATGTGCTGGTTCGTCTCATTTAAAGTTTGGTTCTGCAGTACTGGAGTCTACAGAAACACTTCCCTTGAGGGGAAGGCTGCACAAGCCCATGGTGCTTCATAAGTAGAAGATAAGTTTAAACTTATATCTCAACATACAGTAGAGCTTTTTTATTTTTTCTGTAAGAAGCACCATTTACTGAGAGCAGCTGTGTACTGCACAAGATCAAGTTTGAGTGGTTTTAAGAAGCTACCACATGTAGAGCCCATTACAGTAATCCAATTTTGATGGATGAAATTCAAACATACATGCTCTCCTGGTGATTTCCTGTCCTGAAAATATTTAAATACAATGAAAGAATTAGAGTATTAAACAAATTTCACTTTTTGATATTCAATTGGCAATGAAATAGGAAACTCCTAAATGCATGGCAGAGCCCTTATACTTTAAGTCCTAGTGTATACGCATAAGCAGCTCACCACCAGTGAGACTTAACAAAGTCATTCTTAATAGACACTCTGAGTGCTTTGCCTTCCTGAAATACTGACCTTTTTATACCTTATAATCAACATTTATGGATAGCATGCCCTCTGTGACCAGTCCTGTACCACTTCTGTGCTCTGCATGTACCACTTGCACAAAATGCCAAAGGGGGTTTGCTCTTTTTGAAATACCATCTGAAGAAATTGGGCAATTATATGAAATATTCTCCATAAAAACAAAGCAAGTCTTATTACCAGCTTTGCACTCAGAAAGGGACATTTGATGTTAATAACACCAAAATCCTTTCCTGTAGGTATTTCATCACAGGAAAATAGTATTTGGACAGTATATTGACAAGCAGGAAAGAGAAGATTATGAAACACCAAGACTAGAATAGCTCCCTGCTTTTCTCAGGAANGAAAGGAAAGGAAAGGAAAGGAAAGGAAAGGAAAGGAAAGGAAAGGAAAGGAAAGGAAAGGAAAGGAAAGGAAAGGAAAGGAAAGGAAAGGAAAGGAAAGGAAAGAAAAGGAAAGGAAAGGAAAGGAAAGGAAAGGAAAGGAAAGGAAACCACATAATTACATAGCAAATATAAAAATTAGAGGACTAAATCCAGTGTGAAGTGACAACAAAATACTACCAGATGAGGCTGTATCACTAACTCTTTAATGAAGAATATTTTGTTCCCTACTGAATGATTTTAGTGTAGAAAATGAATGTTGTTCTGATGGAAACAACACTAACCACATCAACCAAAGAAGTATAACATATATATTATTTATCATATAATGAATGCCATATTTCATGTTGGATTGCAAGAAGATCCACAAAAAGAAGCACAGAAAAAGCAGAGAGAATAGGTGCAACTGGCCTAATTTAGTAGCCCATAACTATACTATCAAAGTCACAGGGTAGAATAATTAAATTTAATAGAAACCACTCATAATTTGAAATTGCCCTCATTTTAGGAAGGCAATCACTGCACAGTTCAGCTTGAAATATTCAAATTATTTAGTGTCTCATGGTAATCAGATAAAAAATTTTGCATCTTGTTAGAGGAAACAGGTTTTGAGAAACACACACAGTAAAAAAAATATATGCCATAGAAGGAGGACAGATTAGAGAAGTTTGGAATCTCAGCACAGCTGAATTGGGTAGAAAGCTTCATGGGAAGAACACTATAGTAGAATCAACTTTGAAAATTAACATATCGGTTAAACTAGTGGGTTTTGATCAGGCATTTACGGGGCAATCACTTCTGTCTAAGAATAAATATTGTCATTGTGTTTGTGGAGTGGCTTCAGACAGCATGTAGAGGTCAACATGCAATTTAGATCTGGTACAGGGTTGCCCAGAAGGAAAAGCTTAGGAGAAGGAGCATTGGGCTGCCCAGCACAGCTTCTGACAGTAAACTATTTCTGCCCCTTAAACACATGACAGTTATAATTTGATTGTTCCATTTTTATCTTAGCACTGGAGAGTCTCTCAATCTCTTTTGCTTGGTTTCACAGTGACCTGATCCATACTTGTATCCAAACATTTCTATATTTTTCATGGCATTAATTGAGAGCCATACTAGCAGCTGTCATTCTGCATTGCTCCTAGCTTCCTGGTCATGAACAAACCCAGTCTTTTAGGAACAACATCCCAAAGCAGAACAAACAAACATTAATGCTCTCTATTTTTTACAAACAGAAGAAAAATCCACAGATCACTCATTTAAAATTCTGGGAATGTACTGCTAATGCCAATAGTAGCCAATAGTAGACAATTATCCTTACTATTTCAAACTATGGCAACACGGTGATAGTGAAAACACTGATTTGCATGATATCCATCATTGCACAGCTAAGGATTGCTCCATAACATATAAAACAACACATGGTTTGACTGAGGATTTTCAAAAAAATTTGGCAGAAAATAATAGGTGGGAAGCATTATTGAAATACTGACATCTTGAAATACAGAGTTGTCATCTTCTGAAAGTTTCATCTCTACAAAGTTGACACTCATCAGGTAATTTAACTCTAAATAGTATCCTTGAAAGTTCTCTTTAATATTTAGATACAGAAACCTGTCCAAGAAATCTGTAATAAAAAAAAAAAAAAGAAGTGTAGGTGGAACAACAAAATATGCATTATGGTAGACTTGCAAAAGTGCAACTGATATTAAATATTTTTCTCTTCATGTAAGAAAAACAGGTATACTATGAAAAACTACTCAAAGGAAAAGAGGAAAAACTGTTAAATTTATTAAATGCAGTATTTAGTCTTAAGCATTTATAGCAAAGGATTCTTATCTATTATTATAATAGCCTGTAAACAAAAATTTAGGCAAATAAATGCATATATTAGTATGCTTATATTGATATACTAATATTAAATACAAAATAATATTACTCTAGTTATATGATTGTAAATTATACTTTGGGAAAACAAGCATGACAAAAAGTTCCAGAAAGATTATATTGCCATAGACCAATTTTTTTTTTTTTTTTTTTTTTTTTTTTTTTTTTTTTTTTTTAATTACAGAACATCAAACATTTGTTGCTGCAATGAAGATTGAAACCTACAAAGCTTCAGGATGGTCAATGATTGTATCTTGCTACTATGCAAAGATCTGACACATCTTTTCCACTATCTTACGCCTCTCAGCATCAATCTTCATTTTTAGAAGGCAACAGTGAACAAATTTTAAAATTACTCCATCTGAAAGTAAAGAAAGGTAAGAACATATCTACCAAGGAGACAACCAAAATTCAGATCATCTGGAGCAAGAGCCAAGTGCAATGCTTTGTTTTCTGATATCCTACATAAATGAACAACTTAGGTTCCTCTATTGTTTCCATGTGCTTAGCAAAACAGAGAGTTTAGTGGATTGTATTTTGCTGGGGTAATGTTCTTCACAGCACCTAGTATGGGGCTGTGTTTTGGATTTGTGGTGGAAAGTATTGATATCACAGGAACGTTTTTGTTATTGTTGAGCAGTGCTGGCATGGAGTCAAGGTCTTATCTGCTTCTCATCCCACCCCATCAGTGAGAAGGTTGAGGGTGCAGAAGGAGTTGTAAGGAGACACTGCTGGGACAGCTTACCCCAGCTGACCAAAAGGATATCCCAGACCATATGGCATCATTCTCAGCATATCAAGCAGGGGGAAGAAGGTGGGGGGACATTTGTAGTGGTGGCATTTGTCTTCTTAAGTCACTGTTTTGTGTGGTGAGCCTTGCTTCCCTGGAGATGGCTAAACACCTGCCTGCCAATGGGAGATGACAAATTAATTCCTTTGTTTCTGTGACTTTATCTTTTAAACTGTTTTCATCTCAACCCATGGGTTTTCTCGTTTTTGCTCTTCTGATTCTCTACCGCATCCCAACCCTAGAAAATGAGCAAGCGGGTGCTTCAGGGTAGCTGCTGGCTGAGGTTCAACCATAACATGTATCCAGATTCGCAAAGGGACCTTTAACTTAGTTACACTATTATTAGTTGCTTCATTAATAAAATCATCATTATTTTTTCATGTCTTTCGTAGAGGCTTGATTTATTAAAAACAAAAAAACAAACAAAAAACATTCTAAAAACCTATTAAAGAGACTGCCTCCCTAACTAATTTTGCAACATCTTTCTCCTTTCTAATTGAGTCTTTTATACATTTTTGGCTGTTGACTCTTTCATTCAGGCCAGTAAAAGGGTTTTAAAGAATTTGCTTTGCCGCAATGCTTGTGACAGAGCCAATTTGTTGCAACAGACATTTCAGCATTCTGTGCAGTGGCTATCAGAACAAAGCAAAACATACACAGTCTTAGAGATACTGTCTTAAAATCTGACATTATGTTCCAAGATTGATCTGTATAATGCATCCTGTCCCTAAGCACAGCTCTGAATGTCATGTCTATTAACTCAAAGGTCCTTTCAAAGACCAACGTGGATTCTACATTTTGGTGGTTTTATAATGAAACTCCTTATAATCAAAACAGGTATTTTAATGCAGCATTTTGCTGTCTGCTACAATCCACTATGACCTCCAAGAGATATATAGAGAGATATATCAATATGTCAATTACCTTTAATTAAATGAATATCATCTCTTTAGAATAAGATCTTTGCCAAAATATGAAAAGAAGTGTTGCAAGTTGGCTAGCCAACCTTTCATCAATTGGCTGATTGCTGACAGCTCAGTGGTACATGAATCAAGAGCCAGAATATCATTTGCTAACATATTGGGAAAATTATTTCTGGCACCAAACTGCACCTGCATGCTATAAGAAAATGCTTTTAGACATTTCCACAACCAGAGCAATGAGGCCAACAGAACAAATCTGGTTGTCAAGTCTTGTATGCATGTCACTGCATTAATATGGCATTAATTTGATTTCTCTAGATAAATCTTTGTGAACAAAACCAGGAACAGCAAATAGATAAATTTTGAAAGCCAGTAGACAGCATTTACGAAAGACTGTAGGTTAAAGGCTGGAAGCCACTAAAGAATGGGAAAAAAAAAGACTTCTGTATGTATCTCTCTAGTGAGGGTGGTCCCTCCCTGAATCCTAAAAGTGGTGAGACTGAAGATGTATATTTGAACAATTACTTATTGAGAAGTTGGTTCAAGCCTTTCCTCCCCTCCTCAGAGTGCAAAGGTGTCCTTACATATTTTTGCAACCCCATTTCCAGTGTATACATCTTCAGGTCTATGACTTTTACTACAGGACTAGGAAGCTAAAAGTTAGGTGTCTTTAGAAAAATTTTAAAAATCTGAGTACCTAAGTGAGAACTTATGGGTAGCATTAAGAACAAGTGATAGCACTTGTGTAACCTCAGGCACTTTATTGAGCTACTCAAGAAAAATTCCTTAGATTCCTTCAGTGGAGAGAAAAAGCACTCCAAGAAGTTAATGTGGCTCATTAAAATCAGTATCATCATGCTGTCTTTCTTCATGGAATACTAACTTTATTGCAATGGGTTCTTGACTTCTGTGCCTCAGTTAGATGGTAAGAACCTTCTGTAGATATCCTAGGGCAAATTATAAGCTAAATAATTTTATCCATGTACATCCCACTGTGATATGGCAGTAATCTCCTTTCCTTCAGCATGGATTCACTAAGGAGAAATCATGCTTCACCAAGCTGATAGACTTCTGTGACGACACAGCAGGATATGTGAATGAGGGGAGAGCAGTGGAGGTTGTCTGCCTCGACTTCAGTAAGGCTTTGACAATGTTTCACATAATATCCTCTTAGGTAAGCTCAGGAAATGTGGATTAAGTGAATGGACACTGAGACTGGCTGAATGGCAGAGCTCAGAGGGCTGTGATCAGCAGAGTAGAATCCAGTTGGAGGCCTGTGGTCAGTGGCATTCCCCAGGGACAAATACTGGGTCCAGCCTTATTCAACTTGTTTATCAATGACCTGGATGAAGGGATAGAATGTGCCCTCAGCCAGTTTGCTGATGATGTGAAACTGGGGGCGTGGCTGACACACCTGAAGGCTGTGCTGCCATTCAGTGGGACCTTGACAAGCTGGAGATTTGGCAGAGAGAAATCTAATGAGGTTCAGCAAGGGCAAGTTTCGGGTCCTGTACCTGGGGAGGAATAACCAGCACAGGCTGGGGGCTGACCTACTGGAGAGCAGCTCTGAGGGGAGGGACCTGGGAGTACTGGGGGATGAAAAGTTGATCATGAGATATATTGTCATTTTTTATCCTTTCTAACTTACACTACGTCTTAAGATACCTATTTAAGTCTTTGCATCTCACTTCCAGTAGGTTTTGAGCCATCAATTAGATTAGTGCACAGGAGACTAATATTTGGACTGCCCTGTGTCCTTATGGTCTCAGGCTATGTGAAATGTACTTAATGGATAACTAAGTAGGCAAAAAGATAATTCTAGTGCTTCCTTTCCTATTTGAAGGAAGGTAAGTACAAGAGACAAGCAAGTAATTTATAGTTAAACATTTTCCTTTGATCTGTATATTGCTTTTTCTATTTCAGGCTAATTTGATTAAGTACACACAAAAGGGGGAGCCAAAGGAGTAAGGTTTTTTTCCTTAGGCAGCTAGCCAGGAAATGCAGTAGTAGAGACCTAATTTATTATTGTTATTGTTGTTATTATTATTATTGATCAATCTCCAGCTGATACACATAATTGACTCAAAATAACAGAAGAATTGAATTAAATCTGAAATATTTGAGCATACTTAATAGGGGGTTTTCTAGCACTAAAAGCTTGAATAGTTTCAACTGCTTTCAATACTACTGAAAATGTACGTAGAATTGTATTATGGCTTCACAAGTTATTTTGTGTCAGCTGAACTTCAATAACTGACAGTATGGATGCTGTTACCCCACTGCAAATATGAAGAAAAATGCTCTAGCTTATATCCTCTCTTGTTAAGACTTAAGCAAATGCATTTCATATTACATTTCCTGTCAGTTACACAGTCAAAGTACAAAGTAATTACTACATCCGATTTAGTCATCTAGATGCCTTTTATAAAGCACAGGGAGGAATGGCAGCTGTGTAGAGTGATTCATCTCATTCTAAAGTAGACAGCTAAAGTATATCAGAAGAAATATGCCTTAAAAGTACCTATTTCTTTTTTACTAGGGAGTCTTCCAGTTTAGATGCAGACATCTCACCAAATTTGTAAAAGACAAACATAGTCACAACAGCTCAGCTTACACATGACTATTAATCTCTAACAATAATTTATTTGTATGTTTGAGCTGTGAAGACTTTTTTCTGTGTAAAGACAGAGAAATGTACTCTTGGCTCCAAGCACTTATTGCTGACATATACACCACATCACATTGCCCTGCTTGGCCTGGCTGTGAAGTGTAAAGACATGAGGACTCATGGGTTAGAGGTCTGACACTGACTGCAGTCCTTCTGGTGCTCCAAGGAGACACAGGTCTGAGTCCTCCATGCTAAGTAAAACCTGTGGACAGAAGCAAACCCCAGGTGCATCTTCATAAATTGCAAGTTCAGAATACACACTTGTTTTAACTGAGTTCAGCAGGAAGTATCTGGTGGTGTAACCTAGTAAGATAAACAATTTGGGTCTTGCTTATATCATCACCTTATATACTTTTATGCTTTTTTTTATATTTAGAAATTGAAAGAAGTTGAACAGCAGAATTAGACTAGACATATATCTTGCTAGATAGGTACACCGTACTGACAAAGGGGAGCAATTACAGAAAAAAACCAACAAAAACTAAGAAAAATTCATCATCAATTAAGTTAGCTAACAATTTACAAGGTTTACTCATTCTTCAAATCTCTGTTTTATCATAGAAAGATTTCATCTTGATGAATTAATTTCACAGAAAATACTGACTTCTGTAGCACATAACTTTATTGTGTATTGTGTCTAGACTAAGATTTTGCCAGGAGAAATGCTGCCACAAGTCAACTACCAATGAATTTGCATCAGTTGAAAGAGGAATATCAATTAAAAGGTAAAAAATTTCTGTGCTTCATATAAAAAAATATGTAAAGTGTTCTTGGTAGCTTAGGAATTATTCAAAGTGGTTTAAAAGAACATAAATATTATATAATTTATCTTAAGAATTAAAATATGTCCTTCCCTGCCAAACCAAATTCGCTGTCAATGTCTAAGACTGTGATTAATGGTATTTAGAAACAATACTGCTGAGATATAATATAGATATTATATAATATAATATATTTTGCAGGGTGGATCATGGATCTTAGTTACTTAGGAGATTATCTGCTAAGTGCTGTTCTTTATTTGAATGCATAACATCATGACTGTAGCAACAGTTAAGTTGCACCTAATAATTCACTTCATCATAATCACATGTTTTTAGAGGCTTATAACTTTGTATAAATTCTCTGCTCATAATGTTATTCTCAGTCCAAAGAAGGCATTTTGAAACAGTCTGACACAACACCATTTGACTGCTTAGGATTTGCATGTTCAAAATGTGCTACTTCTTTTGCCTCCTTCTTGATGACACATTAACATACTTGTCATCTTATGGTACTCAAAACTCACCAGATTTTTTAAGGCGCCAGCTTGCAGTTCTCAACAAGTAGAAATGCTTCTGACACATTTGAAAGTGTGCTTAGAAATAACACAGGTTTAAGTGTTGCTCAGTTAGGGAAAGGTCAGTGATACTTAGAACTGCCCAAAAGGAGCAGTAACGCTGAAGAAGATATCAAGATTTGTTACATTTTCCAGTCAGTGGTAAGAGACCAGTTCACTGGCATAGAAAATCATGCTTCTTCCTTTTTCCCTCTCAAAACAAAGTTGACATAAATTTGTTAATGCTGGCTGGAAAAAAATATTTACCTGTCCTAAACAATTATTGTCCTGTAAGGATACTACAGTTAAACAGGTGACCATGCATATCAACTGCTGACATGTGGCCACAGCTCAGTGGGTTTGAGTCTAGGCATTCCTGTGGTGAAATATGGGTCTGGACATCTAGCTGCTATTCTCATATGATTCCCAGGGTAAGAGTTTAGTGACAGTTTAGTTTAGTGACAGTGTCAAACTAATTAAACACCTCAGAAAAGCAGCTGTAGAATCCCATCCAGCCTCCTGAATAACGCCAGTGAAGCATGGGCTCTGTCACCTCCTCACATTTGCTAAAGAGAAAACCAAACCCACTGATGTCAGAGTCACTGGGAATTTGCAGATGTAAAGGGAAAGGACCGAAAAAAAAAAAAAAAAAAAAAAAAAAAAAAAAAAAAAAAAAAAAAAGAAAAAAAAAAAAAAAAAAAAAAAAAAAAAAAAAAAAAAAAAAAAAAAAAAAAAAAAAAAAGAGAGAGAGAAAAAAAAAGGCAAGAAAAAAAAAACAACATCAAGAAAAAAACATTGGGATTATTTGGTTTTACAGCAGTTGTTGTATCTTCACAAAAATGAAGCTGTGTACACCACAGCAAGAAACAATGGTCACAAAGAGAGGCAATATCACAAGAGGTATCCTCCTTGTCTTATGAGGCTTTCACTCCAAATGGCATATACTGTGAAGCAATAAGAAACAACTTCTCCAGATCCCAGAAAAGAGAGAGATAAATGGCATTGAATTGGCTGTGTCTCCCAAAAATGTCTCAAAGAAACTACAGCCACAGCAGGCTGAGCAGATGAGCCCTCAGAGTCTGGGCTTAGAGTCTCAGACAGAAAAGAAAGATTTATTTCCATCTGGTAACAATGATGATGATGTCTCAGAGAGACCCGCTGTGCTCTGCAGCAGCACCTAGCAATTCTAAAACTAGATGGACGTAATTAGCTTAATTACTCGTCTGCTTATAAAATTCAAAATTTTACATTATGTTTATGTTGTCATTACAGTCATATTTGGCAGAGAAAGAAGCATGTGGGCAACTGAACCTTTAAAAGGCTAAGATGAGCCAAACTGAAGCAGTCACTGTCATCTGCTGTCTTGTTATATTATACAGGAACTCCTGTTACACAGTATGGATCGCCTAGGACTTGCATGCCGAATGTAGCAATCCTCCATCATGCTGCTTGGCACTGAGTGACTGCTGAAAAACACAGCAACCTTGGTGGCTGACAACCTCTATATATTCACAGGACAGCTACAGCATGAACAGCTTATAATACAACTTTCTCCACTCTGCCTCTGTCAAAACATCACTATACTCCTGAAGGTTTTCATAGGTATACAGCAGTGCTAGAAATTCCACTCCTATAAAAAAGCATGGCTCTCTTCAGGCTGCTAAATATTGGGAGCAGCAGTAATTTGGGAGAGGCAGATACTCCTGCGATTTTGAGCAGATGTTTGGGACAGCATGGCAGGGCAGACAGACTTCTTGTTTGCAGCCATAATCTCTCAGCAAAACCAGAAAATACTGAGGGGCAAATATGGTTGTTCGGCACACACTGGACCAATAGACTTCAAAGAATAAAAAAAATTTAGAAGCTGACCTCTGAGTTCTGAGCCTTTGTAGTTTTCACGTCCAGAGTAGATAAGACTATGAAATATTTTGTTAGTTTTTACTGAAAATATGCAATTGGAACTTCCAACTTGTTGAAAATCTGAAATTCAATGTAGAAATTTGTTTTCTTACTGCTATTTTATCCCAAAACTTACTGGTTGATCATTGTTTTGAAATCTTACACACTTCTTAATTCAATAGTTGATCTCTTTACAAGGTGTGCTACATGCCTTTAAATACACTAATGTGATTCCAGTTGCACATTTGCTCTTGCTAAGCTGTGGACTAACAATTTTGTAAGTCATAAGAGCAGACCCAACAAAAAGGTGAGTAGATTGTAGTTGCTAAAGGTTACATAACTAATGTATACAATAGGTAAATTAATAGATTCAGTGAAGGAAAGAGCTGTCTGGTTGGTTTTTTTTCTTTCATTCTAGAAAGTGTGAATAATAGACTTGAAGCTAAATTCAGTGTCTGAACAATGCACTCCACTATGTTAACCTATCAGCAAAAAGAACAGTAAATAGCTATCATCAAAATAATCCTTCAGGATTCTTCAGAGCATAAGACGATTGCTCATTTTGAGGTGAGGCCCTTACTCTTTAGCCACCTTCCTTTTTTTTTTTTTTTCCCAGATCTAAATTTGTTTTCTTCCAGAGAATAACCTGCTTTATTTCACTTTCTAAATCAAGTGAACACAACTGCTATGTATCCTAACTAAATTTCTGTGTCAAGGGGGACCCAAAATATGCTAGAATTGTTGAAAAGACAAATGAAAAAATCTTGTTTTGGCAAGGTGTTATTGTCAATAAAGAACAAACAGAAAGGACCCACATGAAGGTTGTAAAGTTTTTACAAAAAAGAGATCACACACACAAGGGAATGGTATTACTTTAAAAGCTCTAAAAAAAAAAAAAGTCTCTGGAATACCTAGCAGGCAAATGAGGAATTTTTTGTTTGTTTGTTGTTGGCTAGGGCTTTTTCATTGCATTTTACAGCATAATATGAAACCTAGGAACACATTATAGTACTTTTTACTAGATTTTAAGACTTGGTAAGTGCCTGTATTTTGCATAAAGCTATTGGATGAGGCTGTGCTTTCTGGCATAGCTTGCTACTGTTTGATAGCATTTTAAAAGCATACTGTACTTGAACTATCAACACACAATAATTGTTAGCTTTATGCTCCACTAGTTACTTTGTTATGTGCAATGGAATAATTACTATGAAGTTTTGTATTGTGGCACTTTTGTCACAGTTGCTTATTAGATATGGAGCCTCATTTTGAACTTTTTATTTGCTTTCTTTGCTGTCCCTTCCATGGCATTAATAATGTACTGCAATTTAATTGAAAATTGGGCCAGAAAACATTAAAGGAAATTTCAGTGATTCTAGTCATTAAAGATTTAACTTTCTGGCATGTAAGTGGGGTTCTTTACTGAGTGCTTATTTATTTGATTTGTCCTTAAAACATGTGTATATTTAAATCCATTTCATTAAATAAAGCACTGGGCAAAAAGTAGTTATCTGGGTCTTTCTTGCAATCATCTGAAAACACTAGCATTATGATGTGGATACTAATGTGTCTCACAGGAAAGGGTGGGAAAATAAAGTATCTATCCAATACTTAAGAAAATATTAAGTATTGAAATAGATATTTTTAAGCAGATTCAGATGGGGAAAAAGGAATTTGAACTCAGGTTTCAAGGTGTAAACTAGATAATTAAAGTTCATCCTAAAAATTAGGACTATACTTACTTTTTGTTGATTTTGGGGAGCTAGGAAGCAAAATGTACACTAAACATGAGTGAGAATTCATTTTTCAAAAAACATGTCTCAGTCACTTTTGTCATAAAGCTGATTATTTCTTTGATCCTAAAATATTAATTTCTTTGGTCTTAATTTCTTAAGGTTAATGAACAGATCAGTCTTCTTACTGAACTGACCAATCTTCCAAGGAAGCGGGTTTTGTTTAGTTATTAGCAGCAGAAGTGGGACAGCAGGCACCATAGGACAACACTCGTGAGGGGACCCTTGACTCAGCAAAGTGGGTTTGGGCCGTATGGTTTGGTCCAGGAATCAAGGGAACTCTTCAAGGAACTTTAGCATGCCTGCTAGGAAGAGATAACTATGGAGGTTCCAGGTAGCTCTGGCATCAGAAACACACACGGTGAGCCCCAGGCACCGTCCCCAGCACCCACTGCAGCCACCGCCATAGCACACCACAGACCCTGATGGACCTGGAGCTCCAGCAGGCAGATGCAGCTCTGCATGCCCGGTGCAGCAGAGATTCCTGGTGCTTCCCACTGATCTCAGGGCCAGTTATGATGGGCTACTTGTCTGCAGGACATGAGCCATGGCAAGGGTCTGTGTCACCAAGTAGCAGAGCTGTGAGAAGAAGTCAGTGGGCTGTACAACATCAGGGATTTAAATACTCAGTTGTCTTTGTGAGGCAAACAAAATAGTTTTGATTAAAAGAGATAGGGTATGATTGAAATAATTCTTAACTTTTCCCTATTTCTTGCTAATTTTTAATTTTTTTTGGTTATTAATTTCCCCTCTGATTTTAGCTGTCGGAATTTCCAATTTTATAGAAACTGTTTCTGTCCACAACATATTCAAAATAACCAGAACTGGAGCAGCTCAGTCCCTAGAACTCCAGGTTCTCCATTCCCTAGTGAGAATCTTTGAGAAATATAAATTAAAATTAGTTTCAGTGCATTGAATTAATTATTCCATTTATTGGTTATTATCTTGCTTTGTGGTTTTACGTGCCTCTGAACTGTAGATAGAATTAGAAAAGAGAGAATCAACTAATTAATCTTGGGCTTCCAAAAGAGACAAAAGTGTTTGAAAGATGGGAAGAAAGTAAAGTAAAACTTCATCAAACTGAAAAAAAAAATTAACAAAACTAAAAAAAAACCTTTAAAAGATCATACAGTTATATAAAACATAAATTTAGTTCATGTTTATGCACTGCAATTATTCAGCATCTGTGGGTATATCTATATTTGTATGTATAGAAATTTAATACATTGGCAGAAAATGTCATGTTTCTATAGCACTCTAGAGATTATGAATAAAATATTTAACTCAGGAGGTTGCAATTGCATTTCCTAAATTATTTCACTGACCTTTTCCTAACTTATGTTGGCCCACAGTGGATGTAAGAGCACTGCCAAAAAATAGAAATATACCATTTACCAGTCACAGAAAAAAAAAAAAAATAGGTGTTCAGGAGCAGGTGCTATTCAAAATAGGCATCAGGGACAAAATGTTTAGAGCTGGCACATATCATGAAAATAATTCTTATACTCCAGTAACATACACCATGTGTCTAAAATAAAGTATGGCAAATGAGGATCTAACAGAGATTTTTGATAGTCGTTCTGTGTAGAGTAGCACCAAGCTAGATATGAGACTCACTAGTTCGAGTTGTTTCACAGCAAAAAAAAAAAAAAATTCTGTCAAAAGAAACCAAGCCATACTAACTTTGCCAAACTGTGTCTTGACTTTGTGTCATGTCTGTTAAAGCTTAGCTTGGTTTAGGTTGGATCTAGGCTGAAGCTGGACATGAATTTTGCAACGCACACCACATGGCGATGCAGGTCATGGACTTCCTAGGCTGTGTCTCCACAGTCCTTGACATCTCTTCCCATTTCATGGTGAGGACACACCATGGAACAACAAAGCTTCTTCTTAAATCAATGTCTGTACCAGTTCTGCTCTAGGTTACATGTGTACGTTTGTACTTACTAGCGCTTGGAAAATATGTTTCGTCCCACCGCAAGCAAGATACCAACAAAACCATCTGTAGAGGCCCTTCCTATTGAGGGTGGGTTGTCACATCATCTCACTTAAAAGACATAGGATACCACCAGCACCACCTGTAATAAGATCGTTGTATTTGAAAACGGAGGTGAAGCGGCCTTATGTTTACCTGTAGGTAAATTACACATGTTTACATGAAAAAAGAGAACAGTGTCTCTGGATACAGAAAGATGTAACAATTTATGCAAAATACTGATAATTTTAATGATGTATATGCATATTACCTAAATTATAGCATGCCTGGAAGATAATAATACACAGGAAACACATCCTGTTTTGAAGTCTCCTAATAGTCCTTCTGATTTTGGAGAAGATCTATCAAAAAACTGTTCTGAAAGGGATTTTTTTTTCTTTAAACTACTCAGGATTTTCTATTTATTTGAAGAGGTCTGACACCAGGCAAAATTGTGGTCTGGCAAAGCTCAGAACTGAATTACTAAACATATCCTAAACTGACTATGCACTAAAATATTCCAATCTTAGTCCTCTAGCAAGCGGGGTATTTAAGCACAAACAAATGAAGATACATCTAGATGATCTGGCACTTTGGCTGCAGTAATTTAGTGAGATAAGATTTAATGAAGACCAAGATAATACTCAGTAGAAATATAAAAAAGAAAGCTTCTCTACTAAGTCATAAAGCAAGAGATTTAGGAGCACGCAGAGGGTAATTGTAAATAAATCAAATTAACTCCCAGTGCAATGCATTTTGGAAAGTTCCACTCTGGAATTTATATACATATGACATTATTGTAGAGCAGGAAAAATTATTCTTAAGGTTCTACTTTGCTATTCTTCTGTTGGCACTTAGGCATAAAAAACAAGCTGCACTCACAAGTGTCAATCTGTAAAATTATTATATCATCCAAGGAGTGCATACGTTCTAATGCTAAGTTCCACATAGCAGTGGAGAGTACTTAAAAAATAAATTAAGAAATCATTTTATAGGATTGCCTGTTTCCAATATGATCCTCAGGACTTGGAAGTGGGTGGGGGTTTTGGCTGGTTTTTATTTATTTTTTTTTTTTTTTTTTTTTTTTTGGTTTTTTTTAAATTTTTTAAAAATTTTTTTTTTTTTTGGTAGGTTGTTTTAAAATTTTTAAAAAATTATTTGTATTTTTATTATAAGTCGGATTAAAACCAACATAGTTTGTTACAGGCTTTGGTTAGAATTTTGAAGTGATTCAACCTGTATCTTTTTCTTAAAGTACGAATACTAATACCATCAAAAGAGCTATGAGTAGCTATGGTTATGTTTGAATGCAAGTTAAAACAGTATAATTGGAGTAACATGTTCATGTATCTTTAGGGCTGGCATGGTTTTCTCTCAGCCCTGTGGTCTTCTACCTAAACTCAGACAAGACAGAACAAACAAGCAGTATTTATTCTCACTCCTCAAGAGCAGCTTTTTAAAAAATCAGAGCAAATGAAAACACATATATTCCATAAGAAGTGTTCAAATGAAAAAAACAATTTGAAAAAACACCACATCAATCACATTAGTATACTGTCAGGCCAATCTTCTACCTCAAGATCCTTTCTGTTAGTAGCACATTTCCCATCCCTTATCTGGGTTTGAAAGGCTAATTCTCTGGGCAAGCTTAAAAATATAAACCACATTCTCCCAAAATCTTCCATTCTTCCTATAATTGGAACATCACTTTTCTTAAAATATTTCTATATTTGTGTTTCCCTTGGTAATCCTCAATAGTAATTTTCCCTCAGTTCCTGAGATCATTCATTCTCCCCTACCCTAACTTTGGAGATTTCTACAACTTTCTTTTTAGATGCTCTTCCTACAGGTTCATTTTTCAGTCCAGTCAGTAGAAAAAAACATGAACTCTTGACTGATTCCCCCAGTAACCTTTTTTTCAGGCAACCTGACAGTAATTCAGCTGGTCTGGTTTGCATACTTATTTGACAATATAATGAAGCACAGTCTGAGAATCCTTATTCTTTTTGAAGAAAATCTAGGATCATTGTCTCAGGCTTGGACATCTGAACCTGGGTGAAATAAATTGCACTCCATGAAGCTTAACTTTTAGCTTAACTTCATGGCACAGTAGCCGTGTTATCTATCCAAAAGCCAGCTGTTAATCTGTACAGGGAAGAAGATTATGCTGATGCTTCTGTTTCTCCACACTTTATCAATTGGTAGTCAAGTTTTCCCTTTCCCATTTTTTAAATCTAACCTTTTAACCACTTTAAATACATTGCACCTCAATATTTTCATGCTTTCTTTTCACATTCATCAGTGTGGTTTATGAATCATGATAAAGCCTTGGAGATAAATGTATTATCACCTTTTCTTTTGTAACAAAACTGAACAAGGGTAGGTTTAGAATCGATATTAGGAAGAAATTCATTACTGTGGGGATGCACTGAAACAGGTGGCCCAGAGAAGTTGGGGAACTTCATTCCTGGAAGTGTTCAAGGCCAGGCTGGATGGAGTTCTGAGCATCCTGGTCTAATGGGAGGTTTTCTGTCCACACTAGGGGGTTTGGAACTAGATCTTTCAGGTCATTTGCAACACAAGCCATTCTATGATTCTGTGATTCCACGATCTATGGTGTATTAGAGTTTAAAACTCTGAAACTCCTAAACAGTTACTAGGCCTAAGGAAATCTGGAATCAAATAATTAAAAAATACTCCAACAACATGACAACCTCAAATTACATGAAGATAAGTGCATAAGATTATTGCTGAAATATGTGCATAGTAGGGGCTAAGTGTCTGAAGTATCCACACTACAAATGAAATGGAGAAATGAGCCACCTTCAAAAAGAAGCCAAGGCGCTAGGCAAAATACTGCACAAGGCAATACATAGTACTAGTAAGAAGGTATTGTTCCTAGACTGGAATGACCGCAAGTGCACTAGCCCCTTTTATTCTGGCAACAATTAAGCCCTTCACAGCAAAATGAGAAACCCTTTCTAGAGAGCGGGGCTGTGTCTCAAGTTGAGGGTTCCTGAAAAGATTACAATTTGCTAATCAAGTAACCTGGTCTAGTAGAAAATGTCCTTGCCCATAGCAGGGGGATAGGAAATAGATATTCTTTGAGTCCCTTCTAATCCAATCCATTCTATATTTTTTTGCCATTTCCATGATGTTGAAAGTGCCTCCTGGGGAATTCTTGCTCTGAAAAAGGGAAGGTTACCTCTCCTTTTGCCTAGATCTTTAGATGTTATCCAGGTCTGCTTACAAAGTAAGAGCAGCTCTCTGATATTCCCATTCAAGTTTTACTAACCTGGGAAATGCTTAATACTGCATGTGTCTTTGCACAGCATGAGTGTACTGCATGCACTGAAAACATTGGGATCAGAATCAGCACATGCCTGTACTGCTTCTGGAGGCTCATTTTGCAACATGGGACTAAAGTTTGGCTATGGGTCAATACAGGTCAATAAAGAGAGGCAGCTTCTGAGCCTGATCCTTGGGCACTGATTAGGGACCATGTCTTTCCCTGGCTCTGTATTTGGAGAGATTCAAACAGCTCTGTTGAATACAGACGTACAGAGGGGTTTGCTCTATGCTGAGCTGATGGAAGCCATCTATGTATGCCATATGGAATCAAGGCCCAAGTTTGGTTCCTGACACTCTCTGTTACATGTTTTAGACATAAATCTGTCACTTCAAATGTGACTGTGTCCGTCTGCATAGCAATCTGCTCTGACAAGGGTAAAGCAAACAGAGTGGGAAAGCTAAGAAATATTTCAGTCCTGTATGCTAGATTAGGCACGGTTTCCTCTTCTTGTTGTCTGGCTGTGTAGATGGCTTACTCAAAAAGAAAGTAAGGTGCCTTAGCAAAGCACAGTGGAAAGGATGAACAACCTGGTCACTGGTAGAGAGAGAGGCTGACAGAGCTGCAGCTGGAAGACATAAGCAGGATTTAACGAAATAAAGAGAAGTAGCAGGCAAACATACATGAACAGGGCAATAGTTTGTGAAGCAACAGAGAGCAACACAGGATGATAATCACAAGAACTACCAAAACAGTCTTTGTAATTGCTATTGTATCTCAGTTTTTGAGATACAAAATCATCATTTTTTATCACAGCAGCAGTATCTTGCAGAGAGGCTGCAGGAACAAGAAACACAATTACCCTGACCTGGCATAGATGTCTCAGATACTGACATCTACACTGCAGGCACCTGAATGTGCATTAGTGAGCTCCAGCTTTAAAATTAGCTGAGAAAAATTCTGTTCTGAAAAACATATTCTTTTAGCTAAAATACTGCGAAGGCAAAATTTTGTAAATTTGCTCTAATCTAGCTAAGGTTTAGAGAAGCTTTATTTAGGTAGAAGAAACAACATGATAGAGGAAACAAAAAAAAAGCCCCTACTGTCAATATAAGTACATGGCCTCATTTAAATAAAAGAAGAATATTCCTGAGCAGTAGACAGATACCTGTTGAAAAGTTGACAATTCTTCCATTAAACCCAGTAGGTTTTATCTTTGCATCTGGCACTATGCATTACATTTATTTTGACAGAAGCTGAGATATTGGGAGTATGCATAAGACGATAAAATCCAACATCAAGATGAGTTGCTGAAAGGTAAGCTCATTAAAAAAAATGAAATCCATCTTACTAAACAAGGTTCAAAGGCAAAAAGCAATCTAGGAAAATATCAATGAAATAGGTTAGCTTTCTAGGGAGTAAAACCCTAATTTGTCCAAACAAGAAGAAAAATAATAGTATTGCTAACACTGCTGCTACGGTTTTTTTTTCAATATGTGTGAGTAGTTTTACAATATGTTCTTGTGATGTGGAGTCAGGGAAGGAGACAAAAAATAAGATGATGAGTGTGAGGTAAAACTGATTGTGCATGAGATGAATGCTTTCCATTCCTCCCAGTAGTGCAGTTGAGGGTAAGTGCAAGCAAACAGACTTTATTCACTTCTAAATTGAGCAGAAGACAGTTTATTTGTTTACTGTATTATAGGAGCACATGCAATTTAGCTAATGTGCTTTTTTGTTGTTGGTTTGCTTTGGTTTTGCATTGGGGTTTTTAATGTCTTTAAATTTGTGCTACTGCAGGTCTCCCTGGGAAAGAGCTTTGTCTAACAACGCCTCAAGGAAGAAGTGCATTGAGGCTGTGAACGTCTGCATGAAGTAACTACCAGCAAAGAGAAATTTTTAGTAAGTCTGTGTTCAGTGGTCCTAACTAACAACTGGTTGATAATTCTGTTGAGGATACTCTTCACAAAGTGGCCTGTGACGATATGCTTTTTCCCAAAAATGTTTTTTATACAGTTCATGTAAATCTCTACTTTTAACAGCATGTAAGGTAGTGAATTCCCTGAAGTTATAGGAAATTGCTATCTGAGGAAAGAAGCAGCCCTCAAAAAAAAAGCATTCTTACTACTTTCTTGTACCAGGGTTTAGTCCATTTCACCAGAAAACAAGCTTGATTTGTTCAACAGTGTAAGGAAAATGCCCAGTTAGGTAGAGGGGGTTTCTCATCTTGCCTAAAACATTACT
This sequence comes from Chloropsis cyanopogon, assembly GCA_013400585.1. NCBI lineage: Eukaryota > Metazoa > Chordata > Aves > Passeriformes > Irenidae > Chloropsis > Chloropsis cyanopogon. The sequence goes on along the minus strand of WEZZ01038839.1, from coordinate 16,819 downwards.
TTAGACAGAAATTCTCATCTGGTAATTTTGTCAGTTCATCTACAGTAACTGAAGTATAATAAATTATAATTTCAATAAAAAGTTGAGTTGAACATTAACTTCAATAATAAATTTAAATAGTTGTACATTATTTGAATTCTTATTCATATATGAAAGTAGGCAGCAACAATATTTGTGTATGAAACTATTTTTTGCCCAAGATGAGAAAGAGTTACTAGAGTGGGCAATGCAGAATGAGGTATATTCATCAAATGAAATGAGAAAGTCTACTGTGCTGGTAAATCCTCCCAGTTCATTTGATTTCATGACTCCTCTGATTACTTTTCAAAATCCTGTATTGTCAGTTATGTCAGCAATACACAGATTAAATTATATTGCTGGCATACATTGACATGAAGGAATTAAACCTCCTCAATGATGCATATTACGTAAAATATATTAAACACTTTCTTTCTATTTTATGTGATTAATTAAAAGTAAATTAAATGTTGCATTGAAGAATTAACAGAATATCTTCTGAAGTAATGGGTCACAATTTTAGCAACATGTACTGGTTTTGACTGCTCAAGATTATTAAAGCTGTCTTATTTGGGGGGGGGGGGGGAGGAAGGGGGAAAGGGGGAAAAAAAATCACCAAGAGTGATTGAAGGCAAAAAAAGTCAGAATTTAGGCCATAAGTATCTGTTGAACCCTCTCCCAGGTGTAATATTCAATCAGCAACTATTTATTCTATGTTGGTAACACATTTATTTTTGTTATGGACACTACTGTAGCATGAAATTGGAAGAGGATTTCCTTATAGCTGAAATGTATTACAATAATTTTGTAGTGAAAAACGAAGTTCCTGCTAGCTGGGAGTTTCTTCCTTTCTTTATTATTCTTCTCTCTGTTCAGGGACAGAGTAACACTGTGTTGTTTTGGTGTGTCTTCACTTCTAGTGTTTTCTTTTGTAGCGTTTGAAGTGGAGGGTACAAACGCAGACATTTAACTCCAGCTTCTTATTTGGAGGGCCAAATGTTTAGGTCTTTGTAGGGCTAGACATTTCCTGGCAGCATGTGTTGTATGGGAAACCACTTGGCTTTACAGCCAGTTAAAGGTCAGACACCAGTTATACTGCTTGTTATGTGAGGTTTCTTGTGTTTGGCTCATCCTCAAGGAAGAAAAGGGAGCTGGGAACAGGTTTACCCAGCCACTCCACAAGGAGTCAACACAGAGAACTGAAGCAGTCCCCTGAGCCTACGAAATCTGAAACTCTGCCTGGTCCCTATCGAAAGAGCAGACTAATTCACCCAGGAGGTTGATGGTGATAGCCATGCACCACCGTTCCCTCCTCAATGCATGTGATGGGCAGGGAAAATTGCCACTACTGTAAACATTCCCAGTGTTAATTATTTATCAGTTTTAGGGTTTAAAAGAAGTACATAAAAGAGAAAATCTGACAAACCAGATCTATCATCTTCTCAAAACATTCATAAAACTCTACCTGCATTGTAATAGAGTTTTACGAAATCCTGGGACAATATGCTGAAGCCTGTCTAGATCTTAAGTACTATTTGGGACTTGTCTGTGCCATTCTTCAATAAACAATATTTTTCTAACATTAGGCTTTAGTCCCTTTCTGGCAACACATAATTATGTTTTCTGTTATTCTTTAAGTGATAATGTTAAAAAACATCTGTGTTCTGTAAAAATCTAGACAACAACCACTGAGAATCTCAAAAACACCCTGAATGCAACTACTTCTACAATTCCAAATACGTATCTCTTTCTTTGCTGCTTTTTAACACAATGTAAGACCTGAAGCTTACTAGTGATTTTGACACATGTAAGACTGACAATTATGAATTCTAGATACTATAAAGGTATAAAAGAAGCAATATTTTTTTAAAGCTGAAGAGGTCACCACCCTTCTGTCCCAGAAAGTACTTCAAAAACCTCATTTCATGTGGTTGACGGGTTTCTTTCACTTTATCATTCACTACTGTACAGCACTTTGCTTCATTTCTGAATTCCATCTCTCCCAGATGGTTGTTAATTGATAGGAGATGGCTTTCACATTTACCATTATAGCTGAAATAATGTTCTGAAATTCAAAACTTAAATATTAAAACTACACATTAGGCAGAAACGTCCAGAAGGTTAGACAATTGAATAATTTGTCAGGGGAGAAAGAGTTGAATCATCATTACAACTAGAATTGAAGAACAGGCTAGATAAAACAGATTATTGGGAGATTATAGTAAAGGGCAAGTACCAGCTGCCCTCTGTTGTTTCCTGTTTTCTAATTTAACATGGATAACATGTTATGCATAACAAGGATGGTCTGTGATACTCCATAATCCATACCTTGCTATACTGTGATATTGGAAATAGAAGAAAATGCAGCCTGCGCAATAAAGTAATACATGTACATGTATGTAATATAGAGTTTGCAATACATAAAAACTACATTAAAATTGCACCCTCCAGCCCTGAGTTTTAACAATAATGGTGTGTAATGTTGCACAGGGCACCACTGCCCTTTCTGGGCTGCAGTAATCCTCACACACATGCATTCAAGCACTTTTATATTAAATGCTCTTACTCACTTCTAAAGCCTTTATGTTCTAAACAAGTGGTGTGTGTGGGAGAGAGACAACTTTCATAGATATATTGTGCCTGCTGCACTTTTAATTAATTTTTAGATTGAAAATAACTACAAGGGAAATATATGGGTGAGAGAAGACAGGGACTATTAAAGGTGTTTTTACCACTCTATTTATGTACTTTATTTCAAATCTTGTCTCATAAGAAACACAGAGCTTGTTTCATCAAGGAGGGTAACTATACGGTCTCATTTCAGCATATGTCAGTGTAATTAACAGTATGTTTCCCAGAAAAAACTGACCAGGATTTTACCAGAGTTTCCTTATAGCGACAAGCCTTCCTCCCCAGCTCCAACATTCCTCTAATTAAAATGACTGTGACATTTCAGGACTCCCCTTTTCTTTATGCATGCTACCTAGATAATACATCTTAATTTAACATTGATTATTAGTGCTGATATTACAGTGCCCACTGAATTTGCATTAGCCTTTGATTGTGACAGATATTAGACCCCTGCACCACCTTATGTAACACCGTGTAACCGAGCTCTGCCTCCAGCTTTTCCAGTTAATAAAACCCAGGTGAAATTCCTCCCCCATTCATCAATAAATCCTGCCTGTTCCACAAAGCCGAGTCCGGCGTGTCGGGGGAGAGAGGCTGTCCAGGCGGGAGCATCCCGGGGGAGCGGTGCCCGCAGTGCGGGCGGGCAGACGGGAGCCCTGCTCCGGCACGCAGGCTGACTGCCGATGAGACCCGCCACTGGCCAAGCATCTTCTAAGGTTTTATGTCACCTGCAGAGCGTACATGACAGCTTTATTAATGCCGGGCGTTCTGAGCCTGGTTCACCGCCACGTTCCCGCAGCCCGTGCCGAGTACCCCGTGCCATGGTAAATGAGCAGCCGCCAGAAGCGCGTCCTGCTCCGCAGCGGCCCGGAGCGCGGGGACTGCGCCCTGCACCTTGCAGGGCTTCTTTATTACTGAACGTGCCTAGCCGCGAGTTTTGGGTAAACACCGTCTCTGCTGGGGCTGACTTCCTGGCGTGAAGCTGAATTGTAGCCCTCAGCTTTTAAACTGGAATTAATGATAGATCTTCCCGTCCTGGATATTTTCGCTAAATATTTCTTTCTTGAGAGGGAGGTGTATGACTCAGCTTTAAGCATTTTTTCTTTTTTTTCTGATAAAAGCCACCACAACTTTTATAAGTGAAGAATTTTACATTACCTGAGTTCTAGAGCATTAATTTATCAGCACTCATTTTGAATATTCACAGCTTTATACAGGAACATATTAAAACGCCTGCATGTAAATTGTTTTTGCATTTGATGACTTTTGTGGACAGAAAGAAATTAACGTACACAAACAGCATCTGTGTGCTCAAATTAAGAATTTGTCACTGCTTTCATTCAAGTTCTTAAGCATGAAAACATTTTGCAAATGACAAGAGAAGGACAGATCTGAATTCCTTCACAAAAGCTGGCACTTTTTTTTTTTCCTGCATCAGAAAGCTTTCACAGCTTAACCCTTTGTGTTACAAAATTTGTAATTTCTGCCCCCAATAAAAAATAAACACATAATTTCAAGACACACACACACACAAGACTACAAAAATGAAAACTATATCAGATAAGACACACATTTTTACATAGACCTGTATGTGTATGGACTAGAATAGCTAAAATCCTTTTAGTTCGGGTAAAGTTGATCCATGTAATTGATGACCTTCCACAAACCACCTTTTTTTAGCATACAAAAGCCCAAAGTTTTTGCCTACTACCAGGGCCAAAAATTAAGTTACAACCTATTTATGAAAATTTGTCGTCTACCTCTACAATAATTTACCTAAAAACATTGGTTCACAAAGCTTTTAGGACCTTTTCTCCTGTAGCTTAAAAAATACTCAAAATAAAATATTTTAATAGAAATATAGAGATCATTTTGAGAACAGACGTACTTACAACTACAACCGACAGAAATCTTGTCCTTTTGTTATTAAGATCGCTGAGAGGAGTATCTCCTGCTGATGCTGATTGATTTATTTATTTATTTAGACTACACTGGCACAGTTGACTGAAGGTAAAATTCAGTGTCAAACAGATGCTGTAGGCACCATACAAAAGTTCAGCATCAGCTATTCTCCACTTCATACAAATATGCTTTGCTTCACCATATCATTCCTATGAATGTTATACATTCTTATTTCACTCTGGTTTTTCCCCTTAGGAATTCCTTTCTCCCTATACTTGACATTATCCATTCTTTCCTGTGAAATATGTGCCAGTGTTGTCCTGATTTGCTGTGTAAAATTCTTACTGAAGTTGATGGGATACTTGGTGGGAAAGATGGGAAAAGACTTCCGAGCAGGGCCTGCTGCCAATAAGACAAGGGATGGTGGATGACTCATCCCTGGAAACATCCAAGGTCAGAGAGGATGGGGCTCTGAGAAAGCTGGTCAAGTTGAAGATGTCCCTGCTCACAGCAAGGGGGTTGGACTAGGGATGTTTTAAAGGTCCCTTCCAACCCAAACCATTCCATGATTTCTCTGCACAGAGAAAGCAATTGTGTGAATCTGAGTTTATAAGGGGTCTCTGAAGTCTGGTACTTCATTGGCAGGATTTAATTATTCACCATGATCATTCTCTTACTCCAAAAGGAAGGAACAACTGTGCATCACAAGGTGCTCTTCTTTACCCCATGCTATCATACATTATATATACACATATATATATTCTACCAGCAAATATAAATCATGCACTTCATCTAGAAAGCCAGGAAAGCAGTAAGTAATTGCTTTCTTCAGTGTTCTTGCTACACTGCACATGTTATCTGCCATGTAACTGCTACTCAAACAGTGACAATGCAAAGAGTGGAATTAAACACCTTTTATTGTCTTCACATAATTCTATTTTCCATCCCTTTTAAGCTTTTCCAGATGCAAGTCACTCCATTTTTTGTGTTTTTCAGCACAGTAACTTGACATTCATTCACAATCAGATGTCAAATTTATTTTATGTACCTGCTGTACAATTATACAGCTCTCCTTGGCATTGGAAGAGTGTGTATAGTAGAATAAGTTCGCTAAAAATAACATATTTAAAGCTCCTAAAATTTTCTAGATTCCCTTGACAGTAATAGACCTTTTAAGAATATTATCACTCACTACTTACTATAACTTATTTTTTTCCTCCACAAGTTATTCTTTTAGGGTACCAAGAGAAAGTTGGTTAGCTTACAGTTCTGGACATGGAATACCCAGAAGACTTCTGAATTACAATAAGCTAACCAGAACTGACACTGACACATCAGATCCAGTACTTCTTTTCAAAGTAATAGAATTTTATATATCATAACTTCTTCCAGCACAAGGTTAGAACTTATGTTGGGGAATCTGCCACTCTGGAGAATCCCAGTTTACTCNCATCGCCCCCATGAAAACACCCATTTTAACACACAAAAAAAAAAAAAAAAAAAAAAAAAAAAAAAAAAAAAAAAAAAAGCAGGAAGAAACCAAAACTATCCAAAACTATAATAATTTAATTCCATCTGCCAATTATTGTTTTAATGAAATGTCACTTTGCTCAATACCAGTGTCAGTGCTTCCCCTTTAGCAATAGAAAATATTTTAACTTGCCTACTTACTGAGATTTAAACAAATCTTTCTACTTCTTAGTTTGTTCATGCTCCAAAATTCACTCTGTACTGTGTGATAGAATCAAGAAATTGCAGTTTAAACTACTGATTTCTGTCAAGGGTTTTACCCTAGTTATAATATTTTCTATTGTTAAAAATCTACATCTTTCTTGATATGAAAACCATTTTATAAATAAAATTTTAATAAGAGCTGATGCAATATTAGTGAGGTTTTTGACCTAAAGAATAAACGTTATGAATTTTGGGCAGGAATAACCTGAAATTTAGAGGTAGGAGTGAAGATAATAATTTGGCTTTAAAGTTCTAATGAACTGTATAGTAAAACTGAATTACACAATTAACCTTGGATTATAAACACTGATAGAAGGCAATTTTTTAACTCTCCAGCTTCCCCTGTCTCTGAAATAATGAATAGTTCCGAAAGGGCATCAATATTTTTCCTTCCATGTTAAATCCATATTTTTTTTCATGCTGAAACAACAAACTGGTGTGGAGAAAATGACATATATGGTAAGGAGGAATGGGCAGGAGAAACAAAAATCAGGTTTTTTCTGACAGTTTCTTAGCAATTAAAAAATACAAAACCCGTATCACAACAAACTGAGACTCTCTGGAGGAGAAAATTCTCATTCTCATGTATAATTTAACTCTGTCATGAATTCTTAACAGACCTGTAAATTGAAAAATCAACATCTACTCAGGGATAGCAGGTGAAGGACATGCAGGCTGGCACCAAATTTCTGTCAGACTTAACATGGAAAGAAAGGGTCATACCTTGTTGCCTGTTATTGTAAACATGTCCTGTGGATACAAACCATTTTAATTTTATCTTTTTTTCTAAGTATATTTATATACAACCTTTTTAAGCAGTTCCCTCTAGATTTTTCCATTTAGTATCACAAATATATGAATTTAGACATGAAATGCAGGAGAGTATAAAAAGTTAAACCCCATCTTCCTTCCATGAGCTTCGTAACACACAAAACTACAATGTAGCATAAAGCACCTACTGATCCTTCATATTTGTTTGTGTAGGAATTAGCTGCTACACAAAGACTGCGCTTCTGAATAGACTTTACACATCTTTTGTAATTTTCCCTTTGACTCGTATGGAGCTGCTTTGAAAAGGAAACAGCCTCGATATTGCTCTAGACACAAGATAACAAAACACACACACTGTATAGAAGCAGCTAATGCATTCTGAGCATTAAGGGGCAAATTGCCATCCACTCAGCAAATCTGTGCAGAATTTCTCCCAGTGGTTTTCATGGAGTGACACATTTGCTAACAATCACAATTTAGCTCTGTTTTATCATTAGCAAAAGCAAGAAAGAATGTTTTCATTTCTGTACTACAGCTACTACAGTTTCTGTCAGAAGACTTTGGAATTTAGCCACAAAACAATCTCAATTTAAATCTTCAGAAGACAGCTTCAGCATAGACATAAAAATTCCAGAGCAAACTCTACAGACAAGAATACTCACAAGATAGCCTCACGTGCCCTCAGATGGAAGTGTGCCTTTTCTATGCTTACACCGTTCATTTGCATAGAGACATAACAATTTCAGCCAGCTCCATTTTTACCTTTCCTTCTTTAAGTTTAAAAATTAAAATGCTGCAGGACAGAGCATGAGGGTTATAGTCTCATGAGCAATTAAAGTCTGGGTGGTGAATTTACTGCAGTGTTAATATTGTGGTCAGTTATTTCTGTTATAACTTATGAGCTTCTGTGGAGCATCTGGCCTGTGTCTGTGAAAAGTTCTCATATTTAACTTTTGAGCAGGACTTATCACCTGGTTATGCAGTGAGACTCAAATCATAAATCTCCCTTTTCAACAACAAAGATATGGTTGGGTGAGTCTTAGATAGCAACATCTGCTTACACAGCAAATGAGAACTATCTTCCCATAAAGAATGCTGTTCTGAGTATCTCAGGGTATATAGTGTCATAAAACCCACAACTGGAATAAATTATATGTTTCAAAGGTAACTTATGTAGGTGACAGACATCATGTGATTTATATCACTTGATTCAACAGAACATATATATTTTATTTATTAATTTTTCTGGATACTGCTATCATGTCAGTACACAAGATATTTTTCCAAGCTCTTAATTCTGTTTGCAATTACTTCTGATCTCCCTTTAAGGTCTGTACACCATTAAAGACTGACACAAATTAGCTTATATAAAGCAGTTCCAGAGGAACAAGTAATGTCAATAATGCAAATACAAGAGTGATTATATGTACAAAATGCACGTTAGAATATAAACCAAGTAAAAAGGGGTATCTTTCCTTGGCAGATTGTGATAAAATACAGCCCTATTGGGTTCCACACCCTCACCCCCACCCTCAATTTAAGGTTGCAATAAAACTATCAAAATAAAATATAACTTCTCTATAATGGGACAACCATATTTTAAGGAAATTGCTATTAACATTGTTCACATCTTTATAGGTCTTTCAATCTCTCCAGTTAACCTAAAACATCCATGGTGTAGGTCTAGCCAGATTATGAGAGCACCTGCAAGAGACACTTTCTGGGAAATAATCTCAGAAGAATATGGTTTCAGAGAACAGAATAGCAAATTGATTGCTCAAGACTCCAGTTTCCATGACCCACCTCTACACCACTTTATTACAGAAATATCTTCAGCCAAACTATATTAGATATTCAGAAAAAATAACTCAAATTTCCTCAAGAGCTAACAGACTGGGGGGCAGAGGAGAATCTAATTCTTCTCAAAATTAATTCCAATAGAAAAATTTTGCAATAGGAAAGACCAGCCTTCTTAAAAAGTGTTGACTAAGCTAATTTTTGTTAAAGAAAAAGAAAACAATACCTTTATTAATAAATATCATGAATAGCATGTTATAGGTTGCCATCACTGTATAAACAATGCAATAATTAGAATAAAGGTACTATTTTGCTGATCTGGACTTGAAGGAACAGAGCTGACAATTTCTCTTGGAACAAAACTAATGCTCTTAACTGAGCATATCCAGTGACTTCAAACCTATTGTTTTTCAAGTATTGGGGTAGTTTTTTTGTTTTTTTTTAAAGTTTCTTATCATTAGTATTATCAAGAATTTGAACTCTAAGCTACAAATGAACCTGTTTTCTGCTATACATTAATTGGAGCAAGCTACAAACTTATGCAGTTGTATCTGACAAATTCCTCCAGAATTAGTTCATGACTTGATATATCCATTTAACACAACATTCTCTCTTTTCACACCATTCAAGAAAGTGATAGCAAAATGGGATACCTCTCTTCTCATTAGGGAATTTTTTATCTACTGATTGTCAATATTGAAAGTCAGGGCTTTTTCCCCAGCACTCATTATTCAGTGATGGCTGTAGTTTCAAGTCCATTCCCTTTTTTTATGTGCGTAAAGAAACAACTAGAGAGGCTCAGCTTGCCAGAAGTATCCTGAAGCAAAATCATCCATTCCAAATCAATGATGAGTTAGACAGTGCCCAACACCTGTTCAATCAGTGGGAAATAATTCAGCACAGGTGTTAATGGCAAGTCCAGTTTGCATAACTGCAGCTTCATGCCCTGGAAATTCAAAAGGTCATCATCAAGATTTTCCAAAGACAAACTAATTAGTAAAAAACTTTGTAATAGTTACCTGATAAAAATAATGTTACCAGATACTTAGATTTTAGATAGCATAAACTTGATGCAATTATAAAATGACAAAATTATAGAAAGTGAAGGTCACTAAGCACTTTTGGTGCATCCTTAGTTGATTAATATGAAAAGCTATTCTGGATTGTTGTGTGGAAGTTAAAATTACTGTTCTGACTAAATTTTAAGAAGTCTGGATAGAGCCTATTATTTCGGAAGATTTGCATAAAATTTATTGCAATAATTCTAAAAACTATCTGACACTAAATCTACTCAAAAAAAAAAAAGTTTATTCTAACTTAATCTGAGCAAGTTTTAGTTCAGGCTGCAAGAAGTCTTTGGGGGTCATTGAGTCATGTAGCAGGTTGCTTGCTCACTGTCCAGCTGAGATTTAACATCTCCCTGGAGAAATATCCACAATCTCTCTGGGCACTATCTTCCAGTGATTAACCACCCTCACTTAGGACTTTTTAATTTAAATCAAAGGTAAATTTGCCTTGCTGCATCCTGTATCCACTACTTCTTGGCTTTTCATTGTGTACATCTGCCAGAAGTCCCTGTAGCCAGCCCTTTAGGTAGCTGTGCATGGCAACTAGATCCCCCACAGCCCTTTCTTCTTAAGACTGAATAAACCCAGCTCTCAGACTTTTGTTTTCTTTATGTTCTCTCTTGCTCACATCTCTCAGTTCTGTTCTTCAGCCCCCAACCACCACAGCAACTCTCCTCTGGACTCACTCTACTTAGTCAACATCTGCCTTGCACTGGGCAGCTCTGCACTGAAGGCAGTGACCCCCGTGTGCTCTCACAAGTCCCACAGAGCACTGACCACTTTCCTCAACCTGACACTGTGTTCTTCCCAGTGCAGCCCACCCTGCCATCAGCTCCAGGGCACACTGCTGACCCATGTTCAAGTTATGTCCCCCAGGACCTGCCCTTTACTGCAAACCCCCAGCTCTACCATTTCTCTGAGGTGAGAGCTGGCTCCCAGGTTGTACTGGGGCAGGGGGTTATTCCATCCCAGGTGTAGGACATTGCATTTCCCCCAAATTAACTTCATGGGGTTTTTATCCATCCTCTCTCCAATCTCTCAAGGTTTCTCTGAAGTGCTTGTTCTTTAAGCTATAGATTGTTCCAATCAATTCGGTGTCATCATTCAGACTTGCTCTTGGTAAAGAAATGAAGACTGACAGAAGTTCTTCACATGTTAAACAACTGACTGGAAGAAAGAAAACAGAAGGTAGGACTATTTCACCATTACCCTCAGAGAAGTCCTGTAAGAATATATGTTGAAGTCCCTGCTACACAACACATCCATTACAGGACTGGAAAAGAGGCTAAGCAGTGAAAAGCAGTATTTGTTGTCAGTACCAATTTACCTGCAGCAATGAAGATACTGCTCCGTTATGAGGATTTGCAGTCTCTTTTTTTTTCAAAGATGCAGGAAACCAAACTCCAAACAAAGAGATCATTAATGTACATAAATATACAAATATATATACAAAAAAACTAAAACAAAACAATTTATGTTTAATAATGATGATTGATAATTGTTATTTTTTGATAAAAAATAATTTTGTGAGATTTTAAGTTATAAGCGTGGCTTTGTTTGGTGCTCAGATAATTTTCATTATGAGATGGAAGTTCCTAATTATTTTAATGTCCTTTACCAGCTTGTATATGCATATGCTTTCAGTACTTTTTAAAATAATGCCATACAATAATCATCATGTGCATTCTAATGCATCTAGCTCAGTGATCTAATGTCTTCTTCCTATAAAAGTGCCAATGCTCCTGATGCAACTATCTGAAAGCTGCAAGTGTCCTTTAAGCCTAGCCTAAGTTCAAGACCCATTTAAAGAAGTATGATAGCCCCTTTCTCTCTTTTATTTATCCTTTACCCATAAAGCATGTCATTCCTGTACCTGTTATCATTAGTTAGTCCCATATTCATCCGTTGCCTTTAATGTATTGCCATTAAACTGGATGGCAAACAGGGGGCAGGGAAAATGATATGGCCAGTGCCCTGGGGATGTAACAGTAATGGATGGATGGACACTAATGATTCACTTACTGCAATCAGTGCTACTCCCAGTCAGTTTTGTGATGCAATATTAGTTGCAGAAGAGATATAAGATGAGAGAAAAAAATATAGAAAAGATTAGTCTACATAAATGGGAAGGAAATAGCAGATAGTTGTGGCTTGAAGCCTTCTGTTTATTGCTGGGTTTTAAAGTTCGGAAATAGATGAAAATTATAGGAAGCACTAAAATGGAAATTAACTTTTTTAAAAAGTTCAAGGTTGCTGCAGACATTTCGAAAGAAAATTATGTCTGTCCTCAATGCTTTTACTACAGGCCTCAAGACATAACAAAGCAAGGTGAAACAAACAGGCTTAGGTTAAGTTTTTTCATCCCAAATAAAGGCTGAGTCTCATTGGACCTGGAATAACTTGTATGTACTGCATTGGTGTATTGAGAAAAAGTAATTTTGATTGAATTCTCTCAGGTCGGCTGACAATGAGCATAAAGCAACTGAATAGAGTAAAATTATTCACGTACAACAAACTGCAGCTGCATAAGTACTCTCCTAGTAAGGACATACTGAGCTGGTTTAAAGCATGGTGAAGTCCGTAGGACTTGAACAAGCTTTGTTAGGGTTCTGCATGTGTCTTCTTCAAATTCTTTACTTCTAACTCATATAATGATAATGTATTACCTGCTCTTTACTCCAGCTATTTCAACTACTGTAAGAATAATATACTGATAATGATGATGATTTTTTTAAAATACAGCACATAGTAAAACACAAAGGAAACATAAGAGGAGGTAGAATTAAGCAGAAAGTTCAGAGATTAATGAAATGCTTTTATTTAAATATTCATCTACAAAAGAACTTTATAGTCATTAGAATGCTGAATTCATAATTAATTTATACATTGACACAATATTTTTCCAATGCCTTTTTCTCTTTCAAATCCATTTTTCTGGTGTGATGTCTGGAAAAAACATGGTTTGCAAATAGTTCTTGGAAGAGTTACTAAGCAAAACCAGACTGAGCAGGAGATGTAAGAAAAGCATATACTTTTGATTGATAAAAGGATGCAATGCTGTGAGAATAATAAACAGTGTTTAGATAGCAGCATAAGAAGCTGCACAACTGTTTAACAAAATACATTTGTTACTATACACATATAGCAAGAAACTGGATGCTACTTCAGCTTTATAGAGTTTAATTTGCTTGTCTTCTGAAAATGGGCAAATATAGCAGCTGTTTCCAACCTTCAACTTTACAAACTTCACTCTCATCTAGCAAAGCATTCTGCGAAGTTCCTGAAATTAGAAGTAAAGATGCAATTTCTGTACATGTTAAGCCGCAGAATTATGAAGACCATAATGACGGAAGAGTTTAAAACTGTATCTAGTACACTTCTTGCAAAGCTTAAGTGATGCATGTAACTACATTTTTTAATTCCATATAATATTTTCTAGCATACACGCATTTATATTACAGTTTTCTAACTAAACTTTCAGTCTCAGTGCCTTTATGTAATCTAAGATTTAAAACATGTAATTTTCGAGCAAACAGTATGAAAGTAAATAAAGAATGCAGATGTAATCTACAAGAGCAGAGCTAAATGTAAACCTCTTTGGCCATAAGACATGTTGCAGTGCAGGGAGGCCTGTCCCTCCATGGAACATGGGGAGCATGGGCAAAGCAACAATCTGCTGAAAAAGGAGTTGCTGCTCTGTTCTACCCATTTTCCACATCTGATGATCAGTGATTTCTTACTATAAACGTGGTACAGTTAATAGGTTCAAATAGCCAAATTCTTTTCTGCTCCATCATTTGTATTACTGCTTTAGTTCAAATCCCCAAGCAGCTATTTACAAGTTAAAGTAGATGCTTTCCTTCTTCACAAGAGAGTTATACATTTACCATTTTTCTGCTGCAGAACCGATCTCTTTGTTTCTCATAAGAGTTTGTGCTGGATGGCTTGGGAATGCAGGAAGTTATGCATTGCCCTGGAGTTCAATGAGGTTTGGACAGATTTATGGATGAATGGCATGCTCAGGCATAATACAAAACGCAGCCCACGGTACTCCCCAAAATCAATCAGTTTGAAATCTCTTCCTTTCCTCTCATGTCTTATCAAGAAGAAACATCCCATAGCATCCTCCAAAACCTTGGAATTTTTCTGGTCCATTAAAATCCCCAGACAATTACCTCCCACATCCTGCATGCATTGAGTGCTATTTTTCATTGGGTGCAGTTAGTGTAAGAAAGAGAAGGTCCATGCACATCTTTGTTTAAGACAAATAGTAGTAAAGTCAGTGCAGGTTAGATATTTATTCCTGCCAGAAGGGAAATTAAAATTTGTCTGTAGTTTATAGTAATTCA
>WEZZ01038838.1:29650-42972 GCA_013400585.1 Chloropsis cyanopogon | reverse complement strand
CATACAATGTGTCTGGATGGACTGCATATTGCATAGTAGGCAGCAAAAAGTAAATCAAAGAAGCACACATCTAAGCATATCACCAGCAACAGTTTCAGTTTTCAAGACTGTATGCATTACAAACAAGAACAGATAGCCTGAACAAATCTCATAAGCCAGATGAAGAGCCTTTGAAAACAAGGCCCATGGTAGGTGGTTAGAATTAGATAATCTTTAAGGTTCCTTCCAACCCAAACATTTCTATATGGTTAAGACTGACCTTTATACATCAGAGAACAATAATCACCCATGTCAAATCCAATTCCTACTCGGCACAAATGCAGCACTGTGTACACAGCGTTAGCCAGCTCCATCTGTGAGTTGTGCTGGTATGTACCACCAGAAACCTTCCCCACAAAATGGAAAGTCTGCTCAATGCTGGAAGACCACAGCAGAAAAGAATGGTCATATTATCTAGCAAGCAAGAGCACATGGATGGACTTAGCCAAAACCCAGAGCCGCACTAGAGGAAGCAGCAGGACAGCCAGAGACAAGAAAACTATGCTGAATCAACCAGCCTCACAAAAATTCTCTGGGTTCCACATAAGAATCCTGGCTAGGAGAGAAACTGTAGGATTTAAGTAAAAAGTCCCAAACAGACAATTAGTAATCTTGTAAATATGAGAAGTTGTTTCAACTGCAGCAACCAGCTGCTACACACCAAGTGAGCTGTGGAGGACAGAGACAAAGCTGGGTCTCATGCCGACATCAAAAAGAGATGAACTTCACTGGTGACTGAGAACTAGTGACCGTAAATAGAACACATCTCCAGTTCTTTTGAAGGAAGTTTTAAGTGTGCTAACAGTAGCATGATTCTACTGCTTTAAAAAGATTAAAAGATTATACTGTTTTCTTGGAAGCCTTCTGCCTGTCAGAATTGCATTTGTTAAAAATCACTGCCTATGCAGTATCATTTTTCAGATCTTTTTATTTGGAATATATTATTCTTATGCCTAAAATACGAGAATTTTATGTTGCCAAACAAACTGGGATGATGATGTTCCTCTGAACTATTTTAGGGGAAATATGTAGTAAACCCCAGGAGCTAAGCTGTTTAATAAAGAGTAAGGCTCTCTTATTATTTTAAAGTCAACAACAAAATAAAGGATTAATACATTCTGATAAAATACATAATTCAGTGTTTGTATTTACTGCCCTCTAGTGATAATAAAAGCATTAGCTATGAATATGTAAGAACATGAAGCTTTTTTCAGATCATAAATGTCACAACATGGTTCACTAATTTTCAACCATACCAGAGCAGGGTCTTTACAGGTATTCTCTATAGCCACAGTATTTTCAAAAGACACTCATGAGCAATTGCACAGGCAACAGAAACAACACCCCATTTCAACTCTTATTTTGGGGACCACTGTCAATCCTTTAAGACATAATATATACAAATCATTTTCTTGAAAGTTTTCCACATAATGACAGAGTATATATGCATGTAATAGTCTCCAAAAAACACCCCACAGTAAATGGAGTTTAATTTCAACAAATATTAATGTTTTTACAATATTCTGCTATTTATTTATTGTCCGCTGAATATGATCCTATCAAAGCTATGTAAATTACAAAGAAGCTATTGTTAAAAGTTATTTTAGTTCAGAGAGAAGTCGACCAGGGTGTGACAACAACTGCAGTTATGACAGTAGATTTGAGGAGATAGAAAGCAGTAACAAATACCTCAGGTGGTTATTGCCTGACAGAATATTGGCAACTGACAGATCAATGACCCTAAAAATGCAGAATTGTATGAAAAACTTATTTCTACTTTTATATGTAGATGCACCCCACAAGTAAATAAGCACCCTATAAGTATTTACCATAACATACCCACAAAAGAAGTTTATACCCACATTACACGTTTTTTCAGATAGCTATACCTAGGAAGTGTGCAAAGAGGTGTAATACTTAATTCGCAGAGCTGCAATGGCACACTTAATCCTAAGACTGATACAACTATACCAGTACAAACTAAGCTTTACGGGGATTCCTATTTCATACAGAAAGCTGGTTTGCTATGTAAGAATAAACCTCAGTTTTTTACAGCTATTGCTGGATTAATATTACTTCTAGTGTAACACGGCATTCTTATTTTAATGATGTGTTCCTACTGCAGACCTTGCCAAAGTCAAGCTTTAACAGTTCATCAGAAATACTGCTGAAGGGTTGTAATTTCATGCTAAAAGAAATGAGTTTTTTATCCATCTTTGTACAGCTGTGAGGAAAAAAAAAAAAAAAAAAGGATTCCACAGACAAAACCAGAGATTTGTGGAATACGAAGTGATTACTAACAGTGCAACATGCTCAATACAGCTCTGATAAACATGCCTTAGCAAATGCCCATAAATCACACACTGTAGATACCAACATTTTGAATGCAAACTGCAAGTTGTTTCATGCAATTTTGATGGTTCACATTCCAGTTCTTATTAAACCATGGCTGTTGTATTTCTTGTTAAGGTGCATGTGATAGTGTCATTGTTATTTCAAGGAATGTTATTCACTAGCTAATACTCATTTCAATGTGTCCTTCTTACCTTTCATTTGATTATTTATTTAGATGCTAGAAATATGCTCTATACCTATAGAGGTTCACAAAATAATGAACATCTATTCATCTGGAACAAGAGAAACAACTAGTCTCATCCATTACACCCTTGTCTCATGCATACAGGAAAACAAAACAAAATTTCATGCTTGTTTTGCTGTGTAAGGGAGCATTTCACCTGAATGCCTCTAGGTCAAATTAAGCAAACAATCACAAAACCCAAGTGGTTTCCAGTCCCACATTCAGGTGTACTGTGACCACCTGAGAGTTTATGTGTCCACATGAGGGAGAAGGAGACGCGGTAACACAACCAGCTAAAGGCAGCTACGTAGTTTCCTGAATAGCATATTAATAACCTCTGTGATTTAAATCCCTCTTACAAGAAGTCTCAGTATTTGCATGAGGCAGCCTGTGGTTTCCATGTTTCCTTACTCCTTGCCTATAGATACCAGTGATTTGCCTCTCATCCTACACACAGAAAGCAAGTGCCATTAGGGTCTCTGCGGTGGTGACAGTGCACGCTGGGTCCTGCTGCATTCCCATCACACGGACCAGCCGCTCTGCTCCATTGCCTGGCGCTCAGTTCTCCAGCCATGGGTGACTCCACACACAGCCAGGGCTTAGCAGGGTCAGACCAGGCCATGCTGGGAGATGTTGGCGAAGTGCTGATAAGAACAAGCGACGCATCCACACCTGACGGTGACCACTCCTCACTGTCCCAAGTCACCATGTCCCCTTTCGAGGTTCTTCCATGAATGCAGACCTGCATCACTCTATCCCAAGAGCATTTTGCTCCTTCCTACTCCACAGCGTAGGAGTGCCCTTGTGCTACAGGGCTCAGACTTTGCCAGCTCAGAGTCCATGGGCTACAGCTAGAAGCCCTTCCAAATACAGCCATTTTTGCACCAGGTTTTAGCTAAGAGAGCTATAACTCAAACAAGCCCTACATCTATTAGTCTCCAACACAGTCATGACAACAGTGTAAGAGTCCTCTCACCTGCATGAATTTCTTTTCTTTTTGTGAACTTAATCTAACAGCAAAGCAAGCACTGTGACTATCTCAAGTCACATATACATTTGAGTATAAACTCATATATTTCTCATTAACATTGTAGAAATGGATTTTAAGTGAGATGCACTCGTTTAGTCATCCTCCAGGGGTATTTTTTCAATATTTTTATATTATTCATAACTGACTGTTCAAATGTAGAAAACACTTTGATGCTAATTTTTCTACAAGAATTAGTATTGTTCCTGAGAAACCTCAGTTTGACAATAAATCCATATTTACAAGTAAACAGTTTGATAGTTAAATCAATATTTTCTTTTAAAATACTCCAGTGTGGCCTGTATTTAGCAGTTTCCACTGTGTACTGTACACTTTACAGTAGTCCCCTTTTGCTTTTATGCATGGTTTATAATCAGTTAATATTTTGTACTTAATCATTAAAATTACATTAGTAACAAATTAATTTATATACTTTAGCTTTGATAATTTAGTTCACTTTGAACTTACATAGCACAGAAAAGCCCTAAAGTTTCATTTAAAATTAAAAACCCCTGTTTAATTAATGATAACCCATAAATGATCACTTCTTTTCTCAACACTAAACTATTGAATCTGGCCATTCATACTAAATTTAAGTGAAAAGTAGATTAAAAAACATGAAAGTAACGTCGCATACTGAAAACTGATTAGGCTCCACTAACTGAAATTCAACATTAGATTGAGGTATATTCTCTGATGGACTTGCAATATGGATACAAAATGCACAGACATTATTCAAGTAAAAGATTATCTATTAATCTTTCACTATTATTAGATGTTTCAACAAGAAACAATGCATTTTTCCAATTTCAGTCTTGTTAAATAGCTACTCTTATGTCTCTATAAAAATCATCCCTAATTTGGAAAACATCTTAAAATCAAGCAAAACCAATAAGGGTTAAATAGGTATGGCATCATCATGTTTGGCTCACATTTTCATTTGTTAAAAAAACAACCTAGGAAACTTTGTCTGCTTTTTGTACAATATTTGGAGCAGCTCAAAAAGCTCTGCACAGCACACAAAACACCAGAAAGACCTCGGCAGATGCAGAAAGACATCAGCCTATCCAACCACATGGGCACACATGCAGAAGCCCACTTTTGCCCTGACAAGGATAGAAATGTTAAAAATGTTCACAATCTGTCTCTAAATAAGCTTTCTCCAGTCTTTCAAAGAAGTGCCTGTGTAACAGCTGATTCTATCAGCTCTTTATCAAAGTGACAATAATGACAAATAAAACCAGCCTTGGGCTCCATTCCCAGCCTGATGAAATAAATGTAAAGACTCTCACTAGCTCCAGCTAGTTGAATTCACACAAAGTGTTCAAATGTCCCAAGTAACAGGAGTGATACCCTGGTACATCAGTCCTGCCTACCCCTGTCCAATGACATCTTTTGTCCAATCTCCAAAGCAGAGAAAAAAACCTGAAAGGGTGTAATAAACGCAGTTCATCTGTGCAGGACTGTAAAGTTAACCAGTAGTTTTTGTCTCATCTAAGGCAAATTCCATTCAAAATGAGATGCAATATTTGATAACTTCAGTGACTATTTAAGTTAATTTTCATATTCATGTCGCCTGATATATTCATGTCACAAGATTGATATACCCATGTTATTAATTGCTGCTTAATTTACTGCTACACGTGTAAAAATCATAATCCTAGCTTTTGAAAACAAAACGTTTCTCATTTTTAGACAGTTTTCTCTGTGCATTAGGTGGTGAGAATTTCCAATATTACCCAGTCCAGTGTAAGCACAACACATACTTTTCGTGACTAAAATGAGGATTTGCCTTGGCCATTGTCTAATGCACCACAATATTAGTCACCTCATATTAAAATATTAGTATAAGTTACTAATGCCAGTTAAAGTCCCAGGTCTTGATTAGAAAATTTTCTGAGAGAAAAAGGACTATGAAGCAAACCAGAGCTATTTTACCAAGTCTGAAAACAGACTTCTCAACGACACCTGGTAGTCAAGAAGTAGAAGTCAAAGTGGATCTTATCCCTTCCACTGCTGCTATCTATGAGTACATCAACAACAATCAGCAGACACAGTACAGGTCAGTGTGACTCTCACCATTCAACAAAATTATGTGCCACACCAAAGGTGAGACATCACTGCTGGGCAGGATGTGGGGGTGAAAAGAGATGCTGGAGAACAGAAAGATTTGTATACAGCGTGCTATTTCACAGCAGCCATGACACTGTAGAAGGAAACAAAGAAAGAAAACAACAACAAAAAAACCCCATATAACTCTTCCCTCAAGAGTAATTAAGGCAGTTTCACACTCAGCCACACTGTTGAAATGACAAGTTGTAATAAGATTTAAAGCTCAACATCTGTCCTCTCATGCTGTCTCTGATCAGTAAGGCAGCTTTAGTTTTCTACAACTGGGACATTTTTCAAGCTCTGATAACAATTTCAAGAACAAAGCAAAACTGCCTACATACATCAGCATGCTTTTATTTATACCACATCTATACAATCTAAAAGACACATTAGCACAGGAGTAATATCTAGCTGAAAAGACAAAACACCACAACATAGTTATCACAAATTCTTTTTCTTCCTGCAAATTTATTTTATCCCAACAGCACAGTTTTACTTTGTATTATCATTCCTATAACCTATCCATCTTTCACAGGCCTGGGAAAAAAAAGATCAAATTACTGATGTATATTCCTGACCACAGAAAAAAATAGTTTTAGCTTCCATATGCCAAGATTTGTTTTTGCACAAATTTTTAGAGCACTTTATCATCTTGTATTTAAAATTTAGCTGTTGCCTTTTTAAAATATGTATGTACTGAAAGCTGTGCTAGAAATGCCAAGCTCTGACTACGTATCAAAAACTTCTTCATCCTGAAACCTTTTCAGCAACAACCAGAAAGAGCTGCAGAAAATCCATCCCAGCTAGAAAATGCATACCAGTTTTTACTGATAGAAAGAAAGGGGGAGAAAAAACTACCAAATTTCAAAATGCAATCTTACCTGGGTCCAATATTCAGGCACGCAAAACTTTGGCCGTGCTTCAGAGTACAGGAAAAATACAGTCATTTTATTGAGAAATCTGGGTGTTGGGGCTTTAAAGTTTATGTAGCCAAACAGATGTTCAGTGACTCGTCAAAAATTCATCATATTAACACTTCTAGGACTAAACATGCTTTTAAGTTTTCCAGCTAAAACTTCCATTGCAAGCAATAAATAATTAATTTAAAGGCATTCTTACAGATTTAATTTGATTTTTTGGTTTTTTAAAGCTATTTTCGTGCAAGCGGTGTATAACAGAAACACTCTGACATGTACACACAGAATAGCTTTGTGAAAGAATCAAGGATACTTTTGGGCTTCTTGCTGAGACACCTATAAATACTACAAATTGGCACCCTCATCTCTGCTTGTTGCTTTGGCCACGGCATAAGTCAGGCTTGCACTTTTTTCCCCCGGACCTGTTTCCTTAGGACAGGCCCAGGAGTTTCCTATCATGGTGCCTGGATCAGCAGGGCGAGCATTCACAGCAGCAGCAGTAGCAGGAGCCGGCACCCTCTGCCGAGGAGATCAGCAAGCAGCAGAGGGCAGAAATGCAGAGGAATCGGAGCACTCTCCCTGCAACACCAAACACAAGGTCTGCTTCGACACAGGTTACATCTCACGCAAAATAATGCATCCGGATTAGGCTGCAGAAGTGCTTTTAAGCTCCAGTTCTCTGTGGCAGCAGAAGCTGAACAGGGGTGAGCTAAGGCTAAGAGGGAAGAATCCCAGGTAACTACAGGTTTAGAAAGCAAAATAAACACTGCATTTTGCAAGGTCTCAAGTATCTGTCAGTCCTCCTGGTTCTGAGATGCTGCTATTTAACCTCAAAGACGTGAGCAGTTTAATTCAAATAACAAAAACTCAGTAAAGAAACACCCTTACAAACATGCTCATAATTAACCTTCAAATAAAATTATATATAACAATATTTATTTATATATATTTTTATTTATAGATATTTATAGTGTGTTTCATTAATTTCAGCTACCAAACTGAAAACATTGTTTCACGTGTACTTGCAGAGGAGGTCCCTTTGTGCATGGGGAAAGCACAGCTGAAATCAAAGTGCTGGCCACTCTCAGGGTGTCCCCACTGCACAGGAGGTAACAAAGTCACCAATGCCACTATTGTGGCCACAAAGCTTACCAAGGGTAGACAGGAATCACACTACTGCTGACATACTCAAGAACATCAACAACCTGTAAAGCCAGCAGTAGTATACCTGCATAACCATTTGCAGAAGCAAAGACCAAGTTTTTTTGTTTAAGTTATCAAATCTTTAAAAATACAAATTCAAATATTCCTTGAATTTGTCATTACTTATCATGGCATGAATAAAGTTTGGCAAACACATCAACTACTCAAAACATTATTACATGTGTAAAAAAAGTCTGTTTTCTAGTCTGTCTTGGCCATTTTTCATTAAAACATACTTGAAGATGCTCAGATCCACACTGGCTATCCACCAGCCTGCTTTTTATTTGATTTTGTTCCATAGACTTTTTTTTACTCCATTTGTGAAAGAGCACCATCTTGCTATTTCTTTTTTTCTTACTCTAAGCTCTACTGTGCCTCTACTCATTAGAGCTGCACTACTTTTTCCATGTCCCAGGGATGAAGTTTGTAGAAATACTGCTAAAGAGAATAAACTAAATGAAACCTAGGATGTTTATCCTTCATTTCTTCTGATCAGCTCTGAAAACAATCAACTGCTTCCTTGTGTCAGCAAGTACACATGAATCACATCCTCACTTATTAAAAATTGCTCTTCATTTCAATGACCCTTTGAAGCACCTAAGCAGGGGGGCAATATATTATGAAAAGTCATTGTTTCTACATAAAGTAATCTTTCCCTTTATATTTGACAATGCTGAATATAAACCACTACACTGGGAGAGATTAGGAAAAAATATCTGACACCTTCATATCTAGTCCCTGCAACTGAAATAACTTTTTAAGTACCAACTGGTGCAGGGGTTCTGAATCTATTGACAGGTATCGGTACAGAACAAGAGAACCGTATTTTATTATAAAATTCTACCTATCCAGTTCAGAGTCCTCTTCTTAGAATTTGATTTACAGTAACTAAAGCATCTTTATTGCTATTCATTTTACTCTTGGTCATTAGAAAAAGACATCTCTGTTATAACTGCTAATTCTGGATCACAATACTCATGTTTATGAAAATATTAGTATCTCAGGCAGCAGTGTGAGGTTGCCTGTAACCCTGGGTAAAACTACTGCATTAAGGCTGTACAGTCAACCTTGAACACAAATCAGATAGCCTGGTTTAAATACATTAATGCCTGCAGGTTCTCTAAATCATGTAAACAAATTCAATTAAAAACCACACATCTTTACACTCATCAAAAAATACTCCTGGACTTACCCATCTGGGGAATATGACCAATGTAGTGGAATGGTTAGGAGGTTGAAGTTAACCATATGCATTTCCTGTAAGGCTTGGCTATTTAATCCAGAATAAAATTAACATTGACTTCATTTTGCATGAACCACAGCCTTATTGCAAGTCTGAGTGGAAGGTTTAGTTGATGGTATTGTCTTGCTGTGGGATCTTATACAAGTATTCAACAAGCTCATTTTCATCAGCTGGCCATATATTAGTGGACTACAACTTAATAAAAGCAGGAAGCTGTTTAATTTTTTTTTTTCCTAGAGAATCTTGTAAACAGGCCTGACACATTAGCTTGATTCGGTGTTGCTCCACTGCTGGTGATTGGAGATGGTACTGCTGTCTGTGCATCTCCTTTTCAACACCTAGAGCTGGCAAACAGAACAACAGGCAGAATTGAACTTGCCCTGGCACAGCAGTGTCTCCCTTGGCTGTAGATCCAGGTGAAGCAGCAGTCCCCCATCGCAGCACATCGTGCCCACCAGGCACATAACAGGGCAGTCACAGGGCAGGTTCACCTCTGACCTGCTCAGAAGTGAACAACCTCAAGAGGCAGGTGCTGGCCACTGCCCTGCTCACATGGTTTCAAGGCAGAATGAGTAGCATCATTTTCCATCATGCCTTAGCTTGCCTAGATTCAGTTTTGCAGCTCCCATGGGGACTGGTTGTGAGTTAACTGAGATCAATTTCTACTGAGATAAGCTTCATTAAAAAAACAAAAACAAACAAACAAAGAAAAAATCACAGACCGGGAAATATCCGTCTACAATATACTTAAACCTGTGGTGAGTCTCCAAAACATGGAAACTTTTAGCATATGATACCAAAACCCCTAATATAACTGAAACAAGAGAAGAGTTTCTTAGTACAGTGTCTTTATGAGACAAAATCTGAAGTGACATTTCAGCAAATACCACATTTGTTGTACCAAAATTTCATGTAAGAGTAGAAGCTGCCTCTTATTGGAAACACAAAATTGATTAAAAAAAAAAAAAAAAGAAAATAGAATGGCCACTGCTTTCTTAAACTCTTCATGTTCCAGTCTTACCCTGACTAAAACAGCATCCTACCATGAATACAATGACAGCATTCTTGGCTCTAAATACTGTCACAGGGAGCCACAAGTATTTAGATACTCCTCATACCTTTCAGTTGTCATGAATATTACTTATTACTAAGTAATATTACTTATTACTAAGAAGGAAGTTATTAGATACTCATACCCATGAAAAACCTTTCCAAATAAGAGTTTTTGGAAATTTTTTTTTTCGTAAATGCCAAAAAAGGCACAATGATGTTTGCATTTTAACTAAATAATTCAACACCTGGAAAAATTTCAAAATTTTAAAATCTCTTATTAAGATGGGTAAAAATAATGTAGTTTCCCACATTAAACCCTAGTTATTTACTCTGTAACATTTTGTCTGTATTTTTCTGTCCCATTATGCTGAAGGGAAGAATCTTTCATACTGTGGTATTTCCTATAATTAAAGAGGCTACAAAAAAGGTCTGTTTGTAGGTTGGCATGGACCATTTGTTTATATTTATGGAAAAATTATCTAGTTATTAGGGACTGGGAAGCTCTGCAGTCTTAGAAGCAGGTAAAAAGCTGGAAAGTGTTAAACAGCAACCTTCACAGAGGCATAATGCCTCTTTCACACATCTCTTACATCCAGGACCTTTCAAAAAAGCAGTGAATGAGAGATGCAAAACCCTGTTTTTCCTCTGAAATTTAACATACAAACGGAATCTGTGAGATTAAGAGTTCCTATCTTGTTTTTGAGCCTTGAAATACCACTGTTCTTTCTATCAACAGTTATATCTATGAGCTCTAGGCTCCTTTCCACTGGTGCAAAACTGGATAGCCTGTGCTGGATAATTCTGTTGGAGAAGTGTCCCAAAAAATGTGGAAGAGGCTGGCCCTACCACAGATTTAAGATGTTTTGAAATCACAGTTGCCTGCTTGTCATGGCCTGAGGAGGCCAGCAATTGCCATCATGTACCCACACAAGGAGTAAGGGCTGCTTACAGTTGCCTTGAGCCTCACTCACCACATTTACTTCTCTATCGTAGCAGAAAAACTATGTTTCATGATTTTTCTCATTTGTCAGCAACCCCACAAGCCCCATGGAAGCAGCAGGATGTGTACAGAAGAGATTCAGCCACAGCTGAAGTGGCACCACTACTCCATGCACTTGTGTCTGAGGAGATGAAAGTGTCCATAAATGATAAAGAGGGGCTGGTGCAAACTACCTGCAGGAAAGGAAGCTTCACCCGTTATCTTGCTGCAGCACATCCTTGTACAGTACAGCAAGGAAAGTGCTATCTCCTTTTATTTTATATATATACACATATAGGTACATCTCACTCATCACTGAAGTTGCCCAAGGGCAAGTCTGCTGCTCTGCAGAAGCATGAGAAGTCTTACATAAGAGCAAGTTGTGTACAGGGAATTGCACGCAAGCCCAGAGGTCCTAAAATCCTTTCAGGCTGGCTTCAGTGAATGGAAAACAAGCAAGTTTCCTAGAAAACTAGTCCTTCCTTACCTCCACAATACTCTTGCCCTTTTCTTTTGCTATAAAGTACAACAAAACTGGGTAAGCCAAGCAAGTGTGAATTAATTAAAATTGAGGCTTGCCACTTATCAGTATACCTTTACTTTGTCACTGTACAACCTGAAATCTTTAATGAATAAAAAATTTCCTGATGCTGCACTGAACAAGCAGTTTCTTGCTAACAGCTACCCCTTAATCACAATCTTTATCACAAGCAGAACTCTAAAGAGCTAACCAAATCCTCAGATTTTCTAAGAGAGATCTGAGAATTTAAGACCCAATTAAACTATCATGTCAGCCAGCCAAATGCAAAGGCATTGCCGGACATTATATAAGAGGGCTGTCACATAAGCCCTAAATTTACTCATGAAAACAACAAATTGCTTTTCTACTGCTATGTTTCCAGCACCTATATTTTATGTGCAGTAGCTAACCCAAGTGAATGACCGATGTTTAAATCCTTTTAAGTGGATATGACATATTATCTTGTCCCTTAACTGGAAACAGGTCAATTTAACCAGAGGCTGTGACAGAGGAGACAATTTTACTCTGGCTGCGCTTCCACATTTGGAAAAACCATTGCAAAAAAAATTTTGCTTTTACATACAAAAGATAATTTCTGAAGACAAGCTCCTCACTGTGCCATGAACCTGACCCCAAAGCTGGAAGCAAGAACACAAAAAAGACAACAGTAAAATCTAGCCTGTTAACAAAAGACTCAGTCACATTGATTAGTTCTAGACACAGCCTACCTAGGACCATACAAAAGTACTGGGCACCACAGCACTTGAGCTTTTTCATAGAACAAGACAAAGATAAAACAGATGGATGGACTAATCAGAAGTCAGTCTGTCATCAGCCCCATTTATTCTGGGCTTGGGTAAACTCAGAGAGCTACTGTCAGCCTGGAGTAAGACAATAATGCTTCTCCATTCAGTGGGGGCTTTTGTGTAAGAGCTGCCAAGGGGCTCTGGCCCTGTTTTTTTCATCCCAGCAAGAGTCACACTGGAATGCTGGCAGCAGAGCTTTCCGGGGAAAACACAGTGAAGGTAACACAGCACCTCTGTTTGAAGCATTTTAGGGTTTACACATGGTCCATTATTTGACCTAAGTAATAAATTTAGCCTCATTCTTTCCCCAGATATTATGTTAGTCAGCCCCCCATTACCAGTGTGAGCTTTTTCGTGCTGAAAAGATGAAAGGAAAAATATTTTTTAGCAGCAAGAAAATGTGATTACAAACCAGCTCAAAGTAGCAAAGGAGGAAATGTTAAAAAAAAAAAAGTAACTGAACAGATTTCAAGTTGCCCTCAAGTATCATTTTGGTTTACATTAAATATTTACAGGTAAGTAATTTTTTTAAAAAATAAAGTATCATTAAGATCACTTTTTGAATGTACATGGTGGGTGACAAGCACAGGACTATAAATACAAGCCCTGTGTTACATTAGGGTAGGCTTTGGACATTAGCTGGTTTATAAAATTAATACTTTGGGTATTTTCAAATTACCAAAAGAAACCTCAAAAGTTTTTTTAAAAAGTAACTAGCACAGTAACTGTCTGTAAATAGACTTCTACTCTAATCTGAAAGCATTTTCACATACTGGTATACAAGCTGGACAATTATAAGAAAGTCTATACTTAAAAAGTAGATTTGTAGTTAATGTGGTCCAACT
>WEZZ01038838.1:9977-23422 GCA_013400585.1 Chloropsis cyanopogon | reverse complement strand
AATGAACCCAATAATGGTATGGAAAACCATGGTTTAACCAAAACTGCTAAACATTCAATTGGAGCTAACTGTCTTGCAGAAGTTTCAGTTACAGACAGGAAGACATACCCTTCTTCAATAACTCCCCAACAACAGGAAATCTGCCAGCATGCAAATAATTTTAGAAAAATAATCCTACATGCAGAGTGCAAGCCTCTCCTACCAAGCCTGGCTATTTTTTATTCTAATGTAGATCTGAAGGCAAGAATGCTTCTCCACATTGAACTCAGAACTGAGTGAGCTTTAGCCCAGGTATCCTGTCGTCTTGTCTTGTGTATCTGAAACATCAAGTTTTGAAACTGTTGGCATGGACACGTCTAGATCAGCTACGTGCAAACATTACTCCAATGCAGAGAATAGTTTCTTCGGTGGGCTGGTTATGGATATCTATAACATCTCCCTTGACTTGTTTCATATCAAATTAACCTTATTTTCAAAATGTCAGACAAGCAAAAAATCAGGAAAAGAAATTAACTGAAACTCCTTTTCAAATAAAAACAACCCAGCATGGACTAGTGCCAAACAGCTCAGTGCATTACTGTACAACATCCTGGATACTAGTCATGTATCTTTTTATGTTTCTGAGCACGCACTCAGAAACTTCAAGTTCCCTCACAACTTTTAAACTTCACAGACTTGTGGCTATTGCAAAAGCACCCCACAAATCTGAATAATGTTCACTATCATCTGAAAAAAAGTAACACAAGAAGAAGTTTGAGTTGAGATTGATTGGCAGTACCATTTAATGAAAATTTTGCAGTGCTTGCCACTTCAGTAAACACATTAACCAACACTCAACAAGAAACCTTCCCATTAAATTGTAAACCCTGTCATTCAGATGCATACTTACTACAAATGCTGTCTCATCCAAAGGAATTCCCTGGCCAATAAAGTCAGGATTTCCAGCCTGTTTATCTATCAAAAGAGAACCCATGATGGTCTGTAATACAACACACATCACAGATCACTAGTTCTTGAACACAATAAAACAAATTTCTATGATGTTATTTTCCTGCTAGCCTGAAGCCTGCCCAACAGCAATTCTTGAAAATCAGATACTGGGAACCATGTTTTTCTTAACGAGATCTTCCTTCTTAACATCCCTTCTAATATTTAAAAGAGTATGTAAAGAAGATTATTTTCCAAGGAGTATGAAAACAAGAAAATAAACTCAAGGGATACAATATTCAGGTATAACTAATAAAATGTTCAGTTTGCTATTTATTTAGCAAAAATATATACATTACCAATGGTGTATTCAGGAATCTTTACATACTATTCACCTTCCCAGTACATCTCAAAGCACATTAGAAAGCAGAATCCATCACTCACAAGTACCTCACCCTCAGGATGCTTCTCACAATCTCCCACTTCAGAGAGAACTTCAGGCTGCCACACTTCAAGAGTCTGTGACTGCTGTGGGGACCCAACTGACCACTCAGGCTAAGTAAAATTCTGATGGCCAATGCTAGGCTTAAGACTTGCTGGACTTGGCACCTCCTGACAATTCTTAGAACTCAGAGCTGTCAGACCAATCTTAAATGGAAATAAAAGGTTTTCTAAATGATGGCAAAGTACCCATCAAACAAGCACACCTGCAGTTCTGAAGGGCAGAACAACCGTAGGAAAGCTTTTTTCTGAACAGTACCAAAGCTCTAAATTTGGCCCACACTTTTGTTGTTATACAATGTGGTGGAAAATGTTGAGGTTAACAGCTTTTCAAGTATAACACTCCGGTGCCACTAAGCTAAGAATAAAAGAATAATTATCAGCTGTGCAGCTTTGAGAGCCTCACAACACTGTTTCTGACTTCTCTGTTACCTCTAGGATAGCACCCTGTAATTAGATCCAGGACTGATCTACTAATCGGTTTTTTTGTTTTAGACACATGATCAAGCTTCCCCACCCAGATGATGAAGTCCTAAAACAGATTAACTTCTGTAAATGAGAGGCACCTTGAAATGTCAAAGGTTCTTTTTATGTCTCATTAGGCTCTAATATGAGGAAGAGAACATTTTAACACCAGCTGCTTTAAGAATTTGCATGTTATTTTGTATATGCTTTTAGAAAAAAAGAAGTGACAGCAAGTGTTCTCTTTTCAGTTTACAGATTACAGGCAATTCCAATATATGTAGCTTGCAGTATGGTACATAGGAAAAAAACCCAAATCAACAAATGAAAGGCTAGCAGAAAGAAAAAGCTCTACCATAATCATTTGGCACTGCACAGCTATTTTTTTGAAGAGTGTTTTACTGTCTGTGTTTATAAAAGACTCGATTCTTAGCACAGTGCCTAACACACCACCATAGATGGCTGCACTTTAACTCACATGGTTATTTGGGAACAATTTCAGTTTAAAAATTTTGAAGGGAAAAAATTACTATTCGGCAATACTTATGTAGAGGGTCCACTTTCACGTAATGGTTTGTCATGATTTTCATTTTTGTTGTTGTGTTACTCCTGGAGAACAAACAGCAATATTACACTTTTCCACTCAAATAGAAAAGCACTCAAGTGTATTTGTACTAATCTTTGCAGCATTTAAATGAATTTCAAAACAGCAAAATCAAACAATAAGTTCAGATTCTTCATTATTGTCTGATCAGTTGAGATCATCTAAGTGATGCAAACAGAGTGGAAAAGAGTTGAGTCAGCAAGCACAGAGTGAAGTGCTTTGACCACTTGCCTTAAAATGGGAGTGTCTTGGAGGCAAGACAAAAACTCTGCTGAGCAATGATGTGATCCAGAGAGTCTTGGCATGTGTACTGTCTTTTGGAGGCTGCTGGAAAAAGCTCTAAAAATCTCCAGGCTATTCTAAATGAACTGAAGGTCTAACCAGAAAAGGAAAGTCAAAGATATGCATCCCCTGATAAACAATGGTAAAAATAAACTGGTAAAAACAGATGAAAAGAAAGTTGAGGTACTCAAGAAATTTTTGCCACAATCTTCATTTCTCTCTTTGCATGCCTCTTGAGAGGATGGGCAGATGGATGGGGACTGGGATAGCAAAGTCCATTGTCAGGGAAGATCAGGTTTGTGACCACCTAAGGACCGCTAACATAGATAAGTCTATGGGACCCAATGGGATTCATCCCAGAATTTTCAGCTAAATGGCTGATGCAGTTGCCAAGCCTCTCTCCATGATATTTAAAAAGTCATGGCAGTCAGGTGAGAAGTCCTTTGTGACTGGAAAAGGGGAAAATTGTGCCCATCTTTAAAAAGGGTAGAAAGGAGTACCCTGGAGCTACTGACCCGTCAAGGTTACTGCTGTGGCTGGGAAGATCATGGAATAGATCCTCCTTAGCTGTGCTAAGGCACATGGAGGACAGGGAGGTGACTTGAGAGATCAGCCCAGCTTCACCAGGGTCAAGTCCTGCCTGACCAATCCAGTGGCTTTTTGTAGTGGACTGACTGCATCAGTGGACAAGGGAAGGGGTGTGGGTGTCCTGGACTTCTGTAAATCCTTTGACATGGTCCCTCACAACATCCGACTCTCTAAACTGGAGAGAGATGAATTGGTAAAGTGGACTATTAGGTGGATAAGAAATGGTTTGGATAGTCACATTCAGAGGATTGTGGCCAAGGACTCATAGTCCCATCAGATGTCCCAGACATCACTGACAAGTGGTGGCCTCAGTGGGACCAGAGTTATTTAATAGCTTCATCAATGACATAGACAAAGGGATTGAGTGCACCCTCAGCAAGTTTGGAGATGACTGCAAGCTGAGAGGTGCTGTTGACACACCTGAAGGATGAGGCGCCATCCAGAGGGATCTGGACAAGCTGGGAACATGTGGCCCATGGGAACTCCATGACATTTAATAGACCAAGTGCTTGTGCTGCATTTGGGTTGACGTAATCCCTGTTATCAACACAGGCTGGGCATGACCAGATCAAGAGCAGCCCTGCCCAGAAGGACTTGGGGGTGCTGTGGCTGAGAGGCTGGACATGACCCAGGCATGGGCACTCACAGCCCAGAGAGCCACACGTGTCCTGGGCTGCATCCAGAGCAGTGTGGGCAGCAGGGCCAGGGAGGGGATTCTGCCCCTCTGCTCTGCTTTGCTGAGACCCACCTGGAGCACTGCATCCAGAGCTGGGGTAGCTAGCAAAGGGAGGACATGGAACTGCTGGAGCAAGTCCAGAGGAGGCCACGAGCATGATCCACAAGCATGATCAGAGGGATAGAGCACTTCTCCTATGAGGAAAATCTGCATTAGGATAATTTAGCCTGGAAAAGAGAAGGCTTTGGGATGACCTAATTGTGGTTTTCCAGTACCTGAAGGGAACCATCAAGGAAGATGGAAAGAGACTTTTTACAAGTGAATGTGGTGACAGGACAAGGGAGAATGGCTTAAAACTGTAAGAAAGTAGGTTTAGATTAGGTACTGGGAGGAGGTCTTTACTGCGAGGGTGGTGAGGCACTGGTACAGGTTGCCCAGAGAAGCTGTGGATGCCCCATCCCTGGAAGTGTTGAAAGCCAGGTTGGATGGAGCTCTGAGGAATTTGGTCAGGTAAAAAGTTGTCTTGCCTATGGCAGGGGGTTTAAAAATAGATGATCTTCCAAACCAAACCATTTTATGATTCTATGATGTACTGTGAAATTCAGACCCTGGACATCATCCCTGAATTTTCTGTCCATCTTTTTGCTCTTCAGCCTACTGTGAAGTTTGGAGCAACAGAATTGCAGAACCAAGATTATTTTCTCTTACCATTTCAATAAAATCCTCAGAGGTTCAAATCAAGAATTTTTCTGTAAATGAGGATGTTCATACTTAAAGACTTAACTGATGACCTAGAATTGAAGTGACTGATATATTTAGTTATTATATTGGTAGTTTCTATTAATTGATATTGATAATTTATATTAATTTAAATGTTGCTATTGATAGTTTCTATTACTTATAGTTAGCCCTTATTCAGCACAGAAATAGCATCTGTTTTCTTGCAACCTAATTTTTTTCATATCTTACTGAGAAAATCATACATGTTGTGATTTAAAAGGCTACCTTTGTAGAGTGTTCACATGTGTTACTGTTGATAAAAGTAATTACGAAAGATATTTTTGTTCAACATCTAGAAATTTGTGCACATCTCTCCATAATCACAGGTAAACCAAAATGCTCTTGGTCAGATTTTAGAATGGGCATCTGGGAAAACCACTCATCTGCAGCAGGTTTCTCTGCAAGTTTCTTTATGGTTCCACTTATAACACTCATTTTTTCCATGCCAGGAATCTCTCCAAGTTTATTCTCCAAGTAAAGAAAAATTCCTTGTACCTGTTAGTAGCCTCACACATACAGAGACTGTCCAAATGACAAGGATATACTGCTTTATACAAGTAGCACTAGCCTTAGGCTGTGAAAACTGCCTTATCTCCTTGAACAGAGAAGGTAGAAACTTTCAGGGTATAAGAGGAAGAAAATGATAAATTCCAGTTATGCTCAACTTGTCAAAATACTTGGTTATACTTACATAATAAAAAAGGAGTACATAAGGAATTGTGCAAACAAAACAAATCTTGATGAAGATTTAAATAACAAACAAAACACACATTAAATGAGGATCTAGGAAAAAGTAATTTTTATTCCTGAAACAGATTTTATTTCTCTCATGGTCTTAGAACAAACCAAATATCTCATGTAACAATATCCCTGTGTACTCAGACTCTATGTCAAGGGCAAAATGATGAAATGTATGTTTTTATTTTGTTATGAAACCAGGTAACAGGAACACTGGAGATATCTAGGAAGAACTTATTGGGCTCTTGAAACAGGCCTATAACAGTTATTTTAGAGTAAAACACTTCTGATTCCTCTAAATAAAGAACTGTATCATTAGGCTCTCACTATGTGTTTTGGTTTTTCTGTGTAGGACTGCTAACTTGTTCTGGCTTTTTTTTTTTCTGGAATAATTTTATGTATTTCTTGGAAAAAAGGTCTGGAACAAAGTTACTCATACTGATACAATTTGCCT
The DNA here is from genome assembly GCA_013400585.1 of Chloropsis cyanopogon. Taxonomy (NCBI): domain Eukaryota; kingdom Metazoa; phylum Chordata; class Aves; order Passeriformes; family Irenidae; genus Chloropsis; species Chloropsis cyanopogon. The sequence continues at coordinate 17,410 of WEZZ01038838.1, read as the reverse complement.
CGAAGTCTAGAAGAATTTCTGTATGTTTGTAAATTCATCTAAACAAACAGTCTTGAGATGCCTTAATAAGGCAGAATATAAAAAAAAAAAAAGTGTTTTCATTTGAAGCCAAGCAGGAAAACATGCATTCAGTACAGACAGTATATTTAAATAATTTACCGCCTCAATGACAAAGGACACCAAAATTTTGCAGTGTGAATGTTTAAATCCACTCTTTGCTATTACCAAATATCCAGCAGGGCCAAATGAATGTTCTTTTGTTACTACTCATCCCTACCCAGTGCTCCTTTCCCCTCTGACCAATTTGGCAAAGTACTAACACATTCCTTACTCCACTGCCTGTAAGAATTTGCCAGGACCACTGTCACTTACTCACTTGCAAAAAGAAGAAAGCCTTTTCATCAAGCAATCAACATTGCCCAACATGAAGAAAAAGAGGGAAGCTCTTGATTTTCAAGTAGCTCAAGTAGAACAATGTATATTTAATGCATTTTTATTGATTTTTTCATGAAAAATCTTCATTTTGAGGAAAGGTCTGTCTCTTTTTTATATCTCTTTTTCTCCCAACAGTAGTGAGAGAATTGTGTCAATTCTATTCTCTTGTGGACAAGAAGTTCAGTAATGGACTCATTGCTCAAGTCGCTTTCTTTCCTATTCTTGTATCATAGAAAAAATATTTCTTCTAGTGGAGAGGATATATCCACAAATCAGTTTCTCCTGTAGCTGCAAGCCAGTTTCTTTCCAAGAAGGATACTGCTGTTGATTCAACATAATGAGAGAAGTGAAAGATTTTCAAAGTGGAACAAAATCAGACGAAACAGGCACAAACTAGACAACAGGATTTCCCCTCTGAACGTTGCAAAACTTTTACTGTGAGGACGACAGAACACTGGCATAGGTTGTTCTGTGGAGTCTCTATGCTTGTAAATCTTCAAAAGCCATCAGGACATAATCTAGGCAACCAGCTATAGCTAGCACTGCCTAAGCAGGGGGATTGGACTATGTGGCCTGCACAAGTCCCTTTCAGCTTCCACCATTCTGTGATTAAATTAGCAATTGAAAAAATAAAAGCTATTTTTATAAAAAAGTGGGTGGCTCAAGTGGTGATGCAGTCATGTTTGTAAATCTGTCATAGTCTTTGTCCCTACTAGAAGTGATCAAAAGATATTACACTGTTCCAATCAGGATTTTGCTGAAGAGCTCATTTCATATATATTGCTATGGGTGTTATAATGAAAACAAAAAATAAAAATCACTAAATGTAAATGTGTAAAATTTCACTATTAAAAAGACCAAGTCACAGTTTTGTTTTCCTGCTTTCTTAGGACATATAATCCAAGAAGGAAGAAACAGCTCAAGTTATTGTCAAAAAGTGCCCATTAGAAATCATCAGCTTCACTTTTAAGCAGATTGCTATTGGTTTTGCCTGAGATGTCAATAGCTCCAAAACCTAGCAACTCTATTCTGGAGCAAAATGTTTACTATCAACTGGAACTTGCTTATATCAAGCTGAAATGTGAAAACTGGGGGCTTCATCTGGGAAAGAATTTTATTGTACCTGTTTGGGTTTGAGTGTGCTTCAGAAACTATACAAATACATATTCAGATATCACTGTGGAATAAAATAAAAATAAAGTTATCTGTAAGTACCAGAGAAGGTAAAGTCTGTTTCCTTAAGCTTTTGTGTCTTTGTGTAGTTCACTTGACTGCTGAACTCCCTGACACACAATGGTGCAGACTGAGCTCACACTATATTAAAAAATATAAGTTCCAAAGTTTAAAAAACCTTAATCTGTCTTTGTCCTTGCCAAAAAAAAAAAAAAACTGAGTAGAATTCCTGGTGTCTGATAAAGTGGGAAAACTGAATGAAAGTTTTTCAAGAGTTAAGGCATTCACTTTGGCTGTTCTTCACATAAATCCTGTGGTGTCATTTAATAAGAAATGTGCTCAAACCGCATGTTGTGGGTGTTTATTTGTTTGTTTAAAGACAATATTAATAGGATCTTCTATAAATTCACCATTTTTGCATGGTTTATACTTAATACATTTAATAAATCACTACATTGCTATCAGATTTAGCTGGCAGTGGTCCGTGATTTCAAAAGTTAATAGGTGGCTGTTGGTAATACACACTTATTTCCTAAGGGAAGCATTCTAAAATGTCCCACTGTTTTAGGTGTTTCTTCTAATTTGAAACAGAGATGCATGATATTGCTAAGATAACCTAACTTAACTGATGGCAAAGGGTGAGCAGACAGAAAGAGGCTTTATCTCAGAACCTCAGATATTGCAGAATAAAGTTCTCAGCCTTGCCCCAGCTGTGTAGCAGGAAGAATGCTTTCTTTCCAACAAAGCAAAAGGAGAAATACAAGAACACACAACTTCAATCATCTTCATTCCTGAAAGCAGAAGAAAGGGCAGTTGCATGAATGAAGTTTCCTTCTTTCCTTTCATGAAACTGTTCTTCCCTCCACACACAATTAGCTGGGTTTTATTTACATTGCACAGAAAGGCTACACTTTTGCAGTCTTCCCTAAAATCCAAAGAGAGGCAACTGGCAAACATCTCTTTTAGCTTCAATATTTATTTAGTTTTTAAAGCTTTGTTCCCAGGTCATGTGGGGTCTGAACCAGCCTTTAGGTTAGCAGCACACTCTCACTGGACTGCTCACTAGACTCTCATGCCCTACTAATGACAATGGAAAAATGTGAAATTCTTGTCTGAATGGATACTCTCAATGGATTATTCCCAGTGAATATGTGCTGAATCGGACCCTTACTCTATGAATTGCAGAGATCATGTCCTCCATCTCTTGCAAAATTCTATACTTCTCTGTGACAGTGCTGAGGAAGTGAATAATCCTTTTGCCTACAAGTTATAAGACTAAGATGGTGGATAAACTCCATGGTTTTAGTTAGGTAATGCTAACAGAACTTTTACTAATGTCATAAATATTTTTATAACTGCTTATAAATATATTCAAAATATTATTCTAGTAATACTCAAAGACACATTCAGGATTACAAAACTCTGGCTCTTCTCCCCTGGCTTTTTTTCTGTTAATGTTCTTCTGATATGGATAAATAGGAAGCTTCTCCCCTTCTAGACTTGCAAGTGGCCAGGATAACTTTTCTTCTCATTTTGCTTTTTGTCAAACCACAGGACAATATAAAAGACAAAGAACATAATAAGTAAAAATCAAAATAGAAATTAAAAAAACCCAACCCAAGTAATAAGATTTAAAATACAAAACACAAAATTGAACCATGGAAGTTATCAAAAGCTTTTTTTTAAAGAAGAAAAAAAAAAAAAGTGACGGTTTCTTCATGGGTGGACTTCAACATTCCCAGTGACTGCATTTTAAAATCAAAATAAAATGTCCTGGGATCCGGGGGCCAACACCACTTTTCTCCTGAAGAATTAGAGCATCAGCAGCTGATTGGAGCAGAGCTTCTCTACATGTTGCTGTTGAAATCAGTTCACTCAAGGGATAGGATATATAAGTCTTTCAATATTTTTCAGGGAAGCATAGGCATTTTAAATGTCATCAGTTAAAATGCAGGTATTGGAAAAGAAGATACATACAATTTTTAAACTATGTGTGTTTTATGCTTTAAAGACTGCAGTTCATATTTAAACTTGCAAAAAAATGCACTACTTCCAATTGGTTTTTGAGGGAAGAGAGATAGAATAATATGTAAGGGGAAAGTGATAGTTTGAAATTAGGTATTGTATAAACTAGTAAATAATTTTAAACAGGATTGATAAAGACAGTGAAAGAACAGATTAAGAAGATGCACAATGGGATGGATGAGTGACGTTCTTCTTGAAAGAAGCAAATTTAAAATACTTGCAACCTTATGGGCAACCCAAAGTCATGTCATCCTTTTCATTACAAAAAAAGCTATTTAGTTTGTGAAAATAAGATAGATCAGCGGTGTATGTCCGAAAGTAATAGGAAGTGGAAGTTCCAGGGAAAACATGTTGCTTTCTTCATTTCAACCTGCTTAATCTCTACTGGGGACCTGTGCAATAAAGACTTAAGCTAAAAGTCCTTAAAAGAATTATCTTTTAGGTTTGTATGGCCAGGTTTTGGTAGCAGGGGGCCTACAGGGGTGGGTTCTGTGAGAAGCTGCCAGAAGCTTCTTTCATGTCTGAAAGATCCAACGCCAGGCAACTCCAGAATGGACCCACCACAGGCCAAGGCTGAGTCTGTCAGTGACAGTGGCAATACCTCTGGGATAACGTATTTGAGAGGCAAAAATGTTACTGTGCAGAAGCAAATTGTGGCCAGAAAAGAGTGAGGATATGTGAGATGAACAGCCCTGAAGACACCAAGGTCAGTACAGAAGGAAGGGCAGGAGGTGCTCGAGGTGCCAGAGCTGAGATTCCCCTTCAGCCTGAGGTGCAGACATGGTGAGGCAGCTGTGCCCCTGCATCCCATGGAGGAGATCCACCCTGGAGCAGCTGGATGCCTGAGAGACAGCTGTGACCCCATAGGAAACCTGTGCTGGAGTAAGGTCCTGGCAGGGACCTGTGGCTCTGTGGGTCAGAGGAGCTCCATGCTGGAGCAGGCTGCACCTGAAGGACTGCAACCCATGGAAGTGACACATGCTGAAGCAGTTTGTGAGGAACTGCAGTCAGTGGGAAGGGCTCACACTGGAGAAGCACACAGAGAACTGTCTCCCATGGGAGACACCCCATGATGGAGCAGGTGAAGGAATCCTGTCTTGAGGAAGAAGCAGTGACAGAAACAATGTGTGATGAACTAAACATAACCTCCATTACCCACTCCCCTGCAACACTGGAGGGGAAGAGGTAGAGGAAACTGGGAAAAAAGTTAAGCATAGGACAAGGTGTAAGGCTGATTTTAAGATTTTGAGATTTTAAGATTTTGATTTTAATTTTCAGTATCCTACTTTGATCTGATTGTTTGTAAACTAAACTAATTTTCCCAAGTCAAGTCTGTTTTGCCTGTGATGGTAACGAGTGAGTCATCTCTTTCTGGCCTTATCTCAACCTGTAACCCTTTTGTTATTCTTTCTCTCCCTGTCCAGTTGAGACGAGGAGTGATAGAGCAGGTTTGGTGGGCACTGGTGTCCAGCAGCATGCATACCAAGCTTATTGTACCTGCTGGAGGGAAGTCCCCCATATGAGGAGTTAAAAAATACCAAATATAGTTATGATTAACATTTTCTTTGATTATTTTGGAAGACATTTTGGTAGATAATGAAATTCAATAAAGAATATACGAGCCGATTGAAAAAGAATAAGATTAGCTATAAAACAAGAAGAGATGCTCAATTTGGTCAGACTCCAGAATAAGACAATGAATTTTCCAAAAGGAAAATGTTGTAAACTGGAGAATAGTTACTAGGTTATAAAACCTTTCAACAGGAAATGAACGGCAGTTAAAATCCCAGCTCCAATGAATTCTTGTGCATAATTCCCACTGACTGCAACAAACCAGAATTTCACTTAAGAGTCACTCCAGAGTTGTCAAGAGTGATAGAAGGAGTTAGATAGAATAGAGGTTTTAAAATGACAGTGGTGGTTGTGTTATCTTTTTTGATTTCTTAAAATGTAGCCTCACCAGTGCCCAGTACAGGGGGACAATCCCTGCCCTGGCCCTGCTGGGCACACCATTGCTGATCCAGGCCAGGATGCCATTGGCTCCCTTGGCCACCTGGGCACACCCTGACTCCTGTTCAGTCACAGTCACCAGCACCCCCAGGTCCTTTCCAGCTGAAGAAGTGTGTTCCTAAAGTAATTTTGCTCTCTGTTGTTCCATGGAGAAATTTGGAGTGCAGGAAAACAGACAGTTCTGTCATATTTCTTTTAAATTCTAAATTATCATTCCACCAAAAAGAGATTAAACTTATTTCAGCAAAATTCCTCATGTTTGCTACGCTTTTTTTATATTTAAATATAAAATGATATTTTATAATACACCACTTAAGCAGGTATGAAGTTTTGGATGGGGATAAGAGCACACTATTCAACAGTGAAAGACAAGGCCAAAACAAAAGTGCTTCTTGGAACCAGGGATCATATTTACCTAATCCATCACAAATGAATCTCCTACATACTGAAACTAGTCCTGAATTATGTAACAGGAAATAGAAACTTTTATCATCCTACAACAAATTCCCAAATGATTCAGTCCTAATACATAGCTAAAGCACATTCAATGGGATTAGTAGCTCATATTTGAAATGATTTTGGAAATTTATAGATGACTGTTACTCAAAAGGAAAATGTTGTCACAGTGAGCTCAGTACCACTGTATCTGACATCATTATTCCCACAGATGAGTGTAGCAATGGGGTATGTCCTTAGATCCTCACACCTGCTGATGTCCTGAAAAAGACTATGGTTAATTTTCCCTTCACTCATATTTTCTCTCCTACTTTAAGATAAATGAGAGTAGTTTTGGCTTATTCATGATTTAAAATAATTTGGATTACTTCTGTTTACTATTTTAGATACATATAATTGAGATAGCATCTTTAACAGCTCTAAATTGCTCCAAAAATTCAGCACTGAGTTTATAATTTTCTTACTTTGTTTTCTTTCTGCTCTTTACATAGACATTGGTTTATACTCCCTACATATAAACTACAAGGGATTTCACTGCCCTACCCTACTTGACAAATACCTATTGAGAAGCACTTCACAGTCTGCCCAGATTAGCATTTTTAATCACTATAAATAAACTGGTGTAAATACACTCTATTAAAATCTCTAATATGCATAAACATTCAGAACCACTCACCCAAATTCACAACATCGGTGGCAACAAAGTGCATGAAGGTAGTCAGTGGTGAGATGTTAAGAAGAAAAAAATGTTGGTCCACACTATCATTTAAAGATTTGAGATCAGTAAGTTGTTTATCACTGTGCATCTGCACACATAAATTCAGTCTGCCCTGCCATGTCTTTCTAAATTAGAATCACAGAAGCACAGGATAAGCTGAGCTGGAAAGGACCCACAAGAATCATCGAGTCCCACTGTGCCCTGCACAGCACCATCCCCAAAACCCCCACCACACGCCCAGGAGCACTGTCTATATAAGACTCCTTTACTTAAACATTAATTACAAATCTCCATGAACATCCATGAATAGTGTGTAGCCAAGTTTAACATTAATTTCCCCTCTACCTCAACTATGAATAGCCTTCAAACAGGATTTTAACTTCCATTATTTAACCTTTTTTTTTTTGATGAAAGACTGAAATATAAATTCTCACCAAAGAAGTATAAACTATTCTTACAAGTTCCTGCACTCCAGCCAGGTGATGCTCAAAAAAAGGTTTTCACAGAAGGCTATTTTTTTTTTCATTTGTCAGTCAGACTACAATTAAACAGATATAAAATATATAACAAATGTACTTTTCTGATTCCATGTGGTACCTCCTTCATTGTGTGAAAG
>WEZZ01038837.1:1342-19675 GCA_013400585.1 Chloropsis cyanopogon | reverse complement strand
AGAAGTCAAGAAAAAAAACCAACTAATACTCACATCAGGTACGTTTCAAGGTCTCAAGAGTTCCTGGAAGATCAGAATACATATACAAAAGAAGTTTTAGGTCTCTTCCTTTACAACAAATAGGTATCCAAGAAATTAAATGTCTAGAATTGTTTTTTACTAGTAGATTACTCAGTAGGCCTTTTTAGAAATACTTTTAATAAGTGCAATTCTTTTTGGCGTAGATTGTTTAGTTACTAAAGTCTGGATCATCTTGATAAAACAAAGAGACTTTACCCAGAAATGAAACAAGATTTAACATATGTTCTGGTCTCAAACCACTACATATAACCTCTAATAAAAAAGAAAAGATACACGTATTTTTCCAGGGAAACAGTATCTTTTGTGTGAGACTGTCTAATACTGAAAAGGTTGAAAACTGAACTCCAAAAGCCTGACTGATTGTGACAGCAGCACCTTTCACCAGCTGATTGAAATTAACTGTTCCTTTCTGTTGTCCTAATTAAGACCAATGGGAGTTCTGGAATTCACCAAAGGTGTTTTAAGTTGCTCTCTTGTTTAGGTGTTGGTGGTATCAGCTTCTACTTTGTTCAACAGTTTAGTCTAACTTGAGAAGAACGCCTTTCTTAGGGCGCTCTTTCAAGAAGTGCTTGGATTGATACCTTCTATGAGTGCTTCTTAATAGAGAGCACTGCAGTTAGTGATGAAAAGGATATAATTTCTGGTGAAAGATTAATTCATGGTGGGAGCAACTCTGACAATGTGAACACAAAACTGTTACTGAACAAGCAGTCGCTAAGGTCTCACAGGTCTCTCTGCTAGCCTTTTATAGTGACTACAACTCCTCTGCTATGAAAAGGATGAAAAGGCCAGAGCTGGAACATAGTGTGGGGACATCATCACTTTAATCACTGAATCCTGCAGGAGCCTTTCATAGTTTATAATCTGGATACCTGGCATTAGAGAAAAGGTTGCATTAGAACGGAGCACACAGCAGGTTTGAGGAGCATCCTGGCTACAGTTGCAGAACTCTCACAGCAGGGACATGTCTGGATCTCCATGTGCTCTGGGGACTGGCACTGCTGTATTTTGTTTCTTAGCAGTACCCTTTAAGTCATGACGAGATATACTGCCAAGGGCTGCCTTTAAAACAGGATGAGATGAGGAGAGCCCAGTATTTTTTTTCATGATATGGCAGATCCAGCATGCACCCAAGGATGGCAGGCACAGGCTTAGCTCCTAGAGTATCCTGGGACTGCATCTAAACGCCTATCTGTAATGAAAATGCTGTGCTCACCAGCTTGGTTGCAACCATGCTCTTGCAACTGCAGATACCAAACCCTGTTTGCTGACCATCAGTACAAACCTGGAAATGGACTCAGGAACGTATGACTGAGAACCAGAGTGAATCCTGCAGCTCTGGTCCTCAGACTCTCCAGGGTAGCAATTGGCTGCATTTTGGTCTGACTAAACACTCACTTCACTAAATACTCATAGTGAGGTCTGCAAAGAGAGAAAGTACTTCACGTTCTCACTTCTGAGACTTGCCCAAGGTTATTACGCATGATGCATCTACTGCATAACTGTAATTTTACAGCTATTATATATGACAGTTCTACCATGCTCAGAGTTTAAACTGGTTATTAGAAATATGCCTATAAATTTCAGACTTTCCTCTAAAATGGATTTCAAGCACATTAGGAAGTCATAAATTAAGTGCTATTATATTTGAGAGAAAACTTTAGTATTGAAATTTTCTTGTAAAGTATTCAAAATCTCCTAATTTTGTCTTCATTGCTATGAAATAAATGGTTGTAGAATCATAAGTCATTTCAGACAGTCGTTCATATGGTGTCATTCAGAGAATGATGTATTATTTGACTTTCATTGAAGAAGTGAAAAAAACCTCTTGAAATAAAAGTTATATAGTGGGTTGGTTGGTTTTTTTTTCCGTCTTGGGAGATTAATGGGCCATTTAACTGAAAGATGCATGTGTTGTATTTCATCTTTTTTAATGTAATTATTACAGAGGAGGTGGAGGGTTTGGACATTTACAAAGATAAAATTGTCCAGTGCTTCAAATGTAATTGCAGTAGCAATGAATTTGGTTCAATTTTCTGATGTACTGGGGCAACTTAACTGGTGAATGTTTTTAATATATTTATTAAATATTGTATTCGTCTTGTTAAGATCTGCTTATACAGTGCATATACATACACTCTTGATGTGCTCAATCTTTCTTGTAATATTTCTCACAGTCTCTTGTATGCACTATGCAGAGGAGAGACAATTCATGATGGTTTTCAGGTCTAATTTCCACAATCCAGGTTCTCTTCCCAGAATTTTCTGCTCTAGAGTTCCTGTGTGACCTTGAGCAAATACATCTGTATCCATGCCTTCAGCTTCGGTCTTTGGCTCTTCTTGGTGTTGTGTTCAACTTTTGCTTCTGGCTAATCGTTGAGCCTGAAACTGTCCTCACTTCTGCAGATCTCTATTAAAAGCATCACAGCTCTACCTGAGAATGCTGCAATGTGCTTTACTCTTTCTGAATTTCTGAAAACTGTAAACCTGGAGCTTACTGTTTCTGAACTGTGTGTTTGAGCTCTGCTTCAGTCCCTGTCCCCGAGCAAAGCAAGAGGTGTACATGGTGCCAGTGACAAACCAGGCACCCACCTGCTCTCAGGTCAGGCACACCAGTGGGCTGGAAAGGGGACACCATGGTGTTTGGATGGCCACATTGAGAGTGGATACACTGCATAGTTCCACTTCTTGTTTCCAGGTCTTTACAGAGGGATCCTAGAAGTGAGGAAGAGTAGTTGTTCATGTAATCACTGGGGTATCAGTGACTGTCTTCTGGCCCAAAATCCAAGCCTGTACCTATTTCCTTGCACTGTAAAATAAGTGGCCTTGCCCATAAAGGTTATCAGGAACATCTGAATCATCATCCAGAGCTTGGCCAGGTGTGAATAGCACTTGAGTCAGGCTAGAACTCTGCCATAAGGCTTACTAGCAGTTATATGGGAGTGGGCTGAGCTCAAGTCCAAGTCCTATTCAGTTTCCTGAAGCAGACAGACAACCAGGTAGCACAGCAACAGAGTGGGACACCTTAGCTACCAGCATAGCAGCAGAAGAGTAGGGAAGGTCTGCCAGGTCTTCCCTAGACAGAAGAAAGGGAAGGAGAAAGGGGAAGGACAGCCAGGTGACCCCACACATGGACTTAGAACCATGGCACCACTGACAAGGATAATAAAATGTGTACTGATCCTGATCTGTGACAAATCGCCATCATAATTAATGTATGTTTACAATAACAAAAATTAGGTGACTAGTATGCTTTGCATTTGATATCAGTGGGTGTGGATGCACCGTGATTGACTTTGACAGCAGCCACTCAGAACTGGTTTGTCCTCTCCAAAAAATAGTCCATCTCCATAAATATTATAGATTTTTTTTATTACCTAATTTTTCCCTGCTCCCTAAAAAGAATGTTCCCTTTCCCATGTTTTCACCCACATAAATATTCCAACTGAGAACCTTCCAGAAGCAGCTCTGTTCCCTGAAGAGGTCCATTCCTTCTTCAGCTACACTATGTTGCTAAAAAGGGACTCATGTGCTCTAGTTGGAATTATTTTCCCGAAGTGAGAAGACAAGTGGCCCAGTTCACAGAGGAGTTATTCTCCCAATAGGAGGGTATGACATATATACATATGTTACCTTTATGCAAAACTGCTGTTAAAAAAACAAGCTGGATTAACATGGAGTCAGCTTCTTTCAGCAATGGGGTAAAAAAATTCTAAAGAAACCAAATACTTCAAGGCAATTTCACAAATACTGAAAATTTCCAGACTTACTGGTCCTGTCACATTTAATTTAACTGATGACATAAACACTAGGCAGGGTTACATAAAATTATTTTATGTTTTTTTATGAGCCTCAATTTTTTTCTCTATTATACTCTTTAGCACTTACAATTGCCTTGTGAACTGAAGGGAAATGCATCATTAATCCCTGAAAAGCACCGTGTGTTTAATTATTTAGACGTGTAGGGAGATTAGGCCTCTTAAGAAAGAAGTTCTTTTCAAACAACATAGTCTTAATTTGCTTCTATTTTCTCCTACTCTTTCTTTTTATTGTCAGATTTTTGAGATTTTTACAGTCATATTTTTATACTATTCTGCATTATTATTAAATTCACAGTGGGGCTTAAAAAGTCCTTCTAATGGAATGCATTTTTCAAGGCACTGACTGTAAATTCCCAGAAGAAATTTAGCCTTTACTCAAATATGTGATAGGCTTTTCTCCTAGCCAATAGGAAGTGAAATCTGAAATATTTTAACATATTTGGTAACATAAAAATACCTTGAAATTTTAAACAGTGGAATGAATTGTAGCAGTTTTCTAAAGTTCGTCCATTTAGCAAGAATAAATAACAGCCACATAATTTGGAATTCATCTATGTTTCCACATTTCTCAAGAAATTAATTGATCAACCTGGAATAATTAATGGTGATTAGTCTATTCACTTAAAACCATTTCAGAATTATTTTCAAATTTTCAAAGCAAAATATATTTCTTGGTACTTTACTTTCATTTTAATATTCAAGTTTAAAAATTGAAATAGAGAATAAGGGTTTTAAATTTTAGATTTAAAAAAAGAAAAAAAAGTGTCAAACTTTCTAAAACCTATATATCAGAAAATAGTGCTGGCTTATTCATAGGACCAAAGGTCTTAATTTTTCTATGTTCATCACTTGATGGAGAGGTGACAAATTTCGGTGTGCTTCTCCACTGTGATATCTCAGAGCTGACAGGGTATCAGTATGCTAGATTAAGTGGCATGAAAAGTTGAAGGGGTATTCAATTAAAGAAGGATTGAAGAACTGTCATACACTTGATGCTTGTTGACATGAGAGAGATTTTTCTTTTTCTTTTTTTTTTTTTTTCCTGTTTAAATAGGGCCTGTCAAACAAATATGATACTCTTTTTTGATAAGATTCCAGTTTGGTCGATAAAGATAACCACAGAGACATAAAAGGTCTAAACTATTAACACGTTTTATGTTAATATCACATGACATTCTGCTTGACACTAGCATTATGCAGTATCAATAAAACACATATTAAAATTTGGTTATTAGATGGTTTTCAAAAAGTATTTGTCCAAGGCGAATAATTGTCAAATGAGGAATTTGCACTGGGATTCCACAAAGACCCAGTGCTACTCAACATTTTAACAAACTATCTGAAAGTAAATATAAAACCCCTGCTCTTAAAATTTGAAGATGACACAAAAATGATACACTTTTAATATTGATGAGGACAGGCAGCCATAATTAGTCATCAAGTGAACTGGGACCACTCATCCAGAATATCTTTTAATACACTCAAGGATAATCTAATCTGCCAATGAATAGGGAACACAGGCAACATCTCCATGAGACAAACTTTGGTTCTGCAGGGTTTATGGTAGATGAGACCTGAACTTGGCTATAGCAAGAATTAATTCTTGGATACCTACATGATAGAAAAACGTAGCAAACCAGAGAAGATACTGTAGAAGTACACTGTAGAAGATAACATATAAGAGAAGAACTCTTCAGAGTTAGTCTGTTTAACTTCACAGAAAGAGGACTGAATAGTAATTTGATTACAGGCTGGAAACCAGATATCAGTGATATCTTAATCTAGCTGGTAGAAGTAAAATAAAAAACAGTAGTGAGAAGCTGAAACCAGACATGTAAACTGGAAAAAAAGCCATGAGTGTAAGAAAGACTTCAGCCATTTGAAAAATCACAGAAGTGATGGACTTTGCATCTCTTGATTTTTTCATTGAAGTCTGATGGACGGGATGACTGAACATTCTCTGAGTTTAGTAGATAGTAGATTGTAATCCAAAGTAACTATTAGAATATTATTTATCGTGTGTTCTTTCCATAAAATCCAGGACTATTAGGGCCCACCTTTGTATGTGTTGTATAATATTGAGGTATTTAAAACCAAACACTGGAGACAGAAATGGAAATTTGGTTGAAGTCTTCAGTCTGAGAATGATTTATATCCTCTGTCATATCTGGAACAAAAAGCATGTCTAACAAAATAATTCTACTGGATACATACTTAAATGTTTATGAATTGCTCAATCATTAAAATGATCACACATACTCATGGTGTAAAGACTCATAAATTCAAATGGAAGACCTCAAAGAGGTAGGAAATTAAATTGAAGAGAATTGTTTGAGCACAGAGGGCCTGCCAATCCCAAAATGAGTTACCAGAAATAAAAATTGGGTACTTTTGCTGTTCATAGAAAAATAAATTATTGATTAGCTTAATTTAAAATGACCCATGGGAACCTTCATTTGAATAGTAGCTCACATATATGATGAGAGAATTGAAAAGGATTGGGGCAGGTCTAAAATGCATTGATTCAGTTTTGCTACTCTATGTTCTTTATTTAGACTTGGTCTGTCTGTCAGTAATCAGAGAGGTTTGAAATCTTCTTGCACCAGAACATCTGATTCTGGGTGATTTTCAACACTTTCAAAGACTAGCAAGAGTATCTGAAGGAAGAGCTGAGATGCTGTGTATTTAGGAAACCTATGCATTCATTGTTTGTATTGCACTTGGATTAGGACAATATTAGCTCGCCACCCAAAGAACAAGCCATAAGTCTACGGGAATAGGTGACACGCGTCCCATGGTTGTGAGGGAGCCGGTGGATGTTGCCAAGTCACTCTCTATTGTATTTGAAAATTCATGGTGCTCAGGGGAGGATCCTAGTGACTGGGGAAAAGGATCCTATTTTTTAAAAAAGGATGAGAAAGGAAGACTTGGGTGACTACACACCTGTCACAATCACTTCTGGGCCTGGGAGGGTCATGGAGGAGATCCTTATGGAAACAATGGCCAGGCACATGCAAGACTAGGGGGTTATCTGAGGTAGCCATCAGGTTTCACCAAGGGCAAATAGTGCCTGACCAATCTGGGGGCCTTCTATAGATGGAGTGACTCTGACAATAGACAAGGGAAGGTCACCTGATGTCATCTCCCTCAACTACTACAGAAGGTTTTCATCAGGGTCCCACAGGACACTATTATTACCAAATTGGAGACACATGGATCTGAAGGATGGAGGACTGTTTGGTGGAGAAGGAATTTGTCTGGATGGACAGAGCCAGAGGGTTGTGGTCAATGGCTTTATGTCCAGGTGGGGGCTTGTGCTGAGTGGTGTCCCATGGGGCCCTGTCCTGGGACTGGTGCCTTTTAGTACCTTTATCAACAGCACAGGCAGTGGGACCAAGTGCACCCTCAGCAGGTGTGCAGATGACAGGTAGGTGAGTGGTGCAGTTGATACAAGAGAAGAATGGGAAGCCATCCATGACGTCCTGGGAAGTGTGCCCACAAGAAACCTCATGAAGTTCATCCTGTCTAAGTGCAAAGAGCTACATCTAGGTCAGGGCAGTCCCAGGACGTGAAGAAGAACTTACTGAGGGAAGCCCTGTGGAGTAGGATGTGGGGATGCTGTTGGATGAGAGTCTGGATATGGACCAGCAGCGTCCACTTGCAGCTCTGAGGTTTAGCTGCATCAAAAGCTAGGTGGCTAGCAGATCAGAGAAGGTGGATCTCTCTCTTTGTACCCTTGTGAGAGCCCAGCCAGAGTGCTGCATCCAGCTCTGGGGTCCACAACATAGGAAAGACATGAACCTGTTAAGAGAAGGTCCAGAGGAGGCCACAAAGATGATCAGAGTGATGGAGCAGCTGTCCCACAAAGGCAGGCTGAGAGTTGGGGTTGATTAGGCTTGAGATGAGAAGGCTCCAGGGAAACCTCATTTGACCTTTTGGTACCTAAAGGGAATTTCTATTGAGTTTATACCAGGAATATTAGGTTAGTTTATGAGCAAGTCTAGAAACAGACAGGGCAAGAGGCTTCTCAGCAGTAACAGCTGATGTTGCTCCTGTAGGTATAAAACACAGAAATACTGATTTCTGTGAGCAAGGATATCAACAGGTGTTTTTTAGATATAATTACAATAGAAAAAGTGTAATCTAAGCTTTGCATTCATTTTCTTTTTGGAGCCCCTGCTGCTAGTGAAACTTCCTTTAGAGAATTTTTGTCAATGCTTTACAAATATTTCTAATACCACTTATTTGATGTAAGTTAGATATGCCTAGATGCCAAACTAGATACTAAAGTTATCTGTCCATCTCACTTTATAGTCAGTTAATTCCTTCAGTAAATAATAGGTGATGAGGAAGTAGAATGCATCACATTCAGCATCTTAATTGCTGAGTGACTAATGAAGGAACACTTTCCCATCATTTCAGATTGAATTGCCAGTAAAAGCCATAAGGTCTACACCTGTCACCACTAAATGAAGCTTAGTTACTTAACATGTGAAAGCAGTCCAGTGCAAGATGCTATTTCACACCAGGCAATCTGAATACATGCTCCGTTTAGAAAATATAAAGTTTCTGTTATGAATTGAATTTAAATAGTTTATATTTTCCCTTTTAAGGAGTGGCCACTCCCTGTGTTTTGTCACATCCAAAAACATTTTAGACAAAGTATATACCCTTTTATTTCATCAAGATGAAATAGCAGAAGTTATTAATTCCTTTCAGGTTTTCCTTGCCTTTTAATTTTTTGTTTTAATTCCTTGGACCTAGTATATGTACAAAAACAAAATTACTCATAATAGTGCTGGAATACTTTATTAAAAGTAGCATTTATTATTTCGATTCCTAATTGTTTCATGTAATATTGGGCACTTGCCTGAGAAGATGAATCTTTTCTCTTCTTCCTATCTGCCACAGTTAAATTATATATAATTAATACATAATTACAGGTGTGCTGTCTTCCTTTGCAGGATAAGGATAGGCATGACTTAAAAAAACCTGCAGGTAAAACAACATGGTAGGTCAATTTCTAAAATATCACAAGAAAATATCCCACACATGTGCTGAACATTCTTGTCAGCTATTAACATCACAGCTATAGCTCCGAAGATAGAAAGAACTGTTTGCTTAGAGGTGTTTACTAGCACACAATGAATGAGAAAAAAGCACTTTTGCTTATAGTTTATCTAAGAAGAATCTGTCTTCTCTTTAAAATATTAGGACTACATTATTCACTATTTTTGACAGAGCTGATCCACCAATAGTCTTCTTGGCCAGTAATTTTATTTGGTTTAGCACTGATGGTCATTATACACAGCACATCACTAACGGGTGGATAACAGAAACAAGCTGGTGCCATATTGTCTAAGATGCCAAACTGATAGTTCAAACCCAAGTCTCTGGTACTAATCTTCCAGACTTAACAACTTTTTAATCATAAACGTTGCATGACAAAACTGAGTTGTTTTGCATGTTTTCACTCAGCAAATATCTATTCAAGCTCTTACCTGATTGTTAAATTTCAAATCCAGTAGTATGCTGCTTAGATTGGACTGTGTACACTCACAGTTCAGAAGAGAAGAGGCAGGAACAGTGCTTTTGTTATTATCTTTTGTACCTGAGATTTCTAGGTAGCTGCTATTTACCCATTATGTAACTGCTAGCAATCGTAAAGCAACCTAGCCTATTGGTGATGTATATTTGTGCATTACCTGATTTCCCTACAGTATATTTCAAAAGCACTTGCCCCATCAGTATTGTCAGAATCTGAATGCCTTCCTTTTGTTTGTATTTCATGTACAAGAATCTTTTCTTTGCATCATGCTTGGGGTGTTTTTAGCCCCTTTTTATTGAAAGGGATAAGTTATTTTTTAAATCCTTTTTTTTTCTCCTTTTTCCTTCATAATGCATTTGGATTTTTTAAAGATACTGCCAATGAGGTTAAACATTCCTGATACTGGAAGGCTATCCAGTACTTACTGGGAAAAGAGAACTTAGAAAATACCTTTTGACAATACAATGAACCTTTATCATCAGGATACAGCTTGAATAAAACAGAAAAACAAAAAGATAGACTCAGGACAAAGTTAGTTAACCTCCCCCCCACGCCCCCGCATATTTTAGCAGCTGCTGCCACCTGTAACTACCTCATTCTAATTCAATACCTCCGCCATGGAGCTGTTGAAAGGGTGGATAACTTGATACTGTCTCGGTTGGCAGGAAAGCAGGAGCTGTGGTTGTAGCCCAAACACAAAGCCTGGTATGGGGGAGAAGACTCTTACGGTTAGTTACAGAGGGTATGTCACTTTTCTGTGAAACAGCTATGTGGATCCTCTAAAAAGACAAGCTTTTTTTATTATCAGACAGTCAGATGAAACTATAAAACCTGTGTGCCAGCTATGTGTAGTTGTTTCCATCTCACTCCAGATTCACTGCATTTTCCTACCCTAATCGTTTCTACACCACAAACACAGCTATGGCAGGGGATCCCATTACAACCCAGATGACCCCTCTTGGTTAAAGCACAGTTCAAGCTGTCTAGTTTCTTATTATCTAGCATTTCTGTTGAGGTGAACCATAAGAACTCTGAGTGCAAATTCTTTGTAACAGGAATGAAAAAAGGAATGAAAAAAGATCTATCTGTCCTAAAAAGAGATGTGTTCACACTGGGTCTATCACCACAATGATTCTGTAGCACATCAAGTCATTAGATCTTGCACTATGCACAAAGCTGTAACTGTGACCATGGATCAAGATTTCTTGTCTTTATAATCACTTTCACTTGCAGCTGCCCAGACTTTTGTGCTTTCTGGACACATAGGTCCTACCTACTCTGCAATGCACCAGTGGCATTGCAAGCACATAAGAAAACAGCATATTTTATTTTCTTGTCCAGAAACCAAATAAGAAGCTTTTGCACTAAGAATAGAGAATGAAAAGGGAGCTCAAGAGAGTGTAAGGAAAGATACAGCTATTTGGATTTGAAAGTACTGGAGATTATAAGCAATAACAAGATTAGCATGCAAAACTGTTTGATAAGGACATCCAGATTCTGTGACAGATTTAGTATTTAGATCCACAAATAAAGTTCAAACTAAAAAGAATGATTGTCCAATTTTTTGAAGAGCTTAAGAACAGTAAGAGGCAAGAAAGCAGCTGCCTATAGTTCAATTTGCTACTGAGACAGAGAATTTTCTTGAGCAGACACACAGTCGTATGAAGTTTATACTGTTCTTATAGTGGTGCAATAAATTTGAAGCCTATCTAAAAATCTCTTAGAGATGTTTTGGGTATTCTGCAGCAGTATCAGTGGACTAGCACTTAAGAATCTTCTAAGAGGAATCTTGACAGATTGGATCAAAGTGTTGAGGACAGCAGCATGAGGTTCAACAAGACCACATGCTGGGTCCTGCCCTTGAGTCACGAGAACCCCAGGCAGTGCACTAAGTGTTGAGACAGAGTTGCTTGAGAGCTGCTCAGTGGAAAAGGACCTGGGGGTGCTGGTGACAGCAGCTGAACATGAGCCAGGGTGTGCCCAGGTGGCCAAGGGGGCCAATGGCATCCTGGCCTGGATCAGCAATAGTGTGGCCAGCAGGGCCAGGGCAGGGATTGTCCCCCTGTGCTGGCACTGCTGAGGCCACACCTCGAGTGCTGTGTCCAGTGCTGGGCCCTCAGTGCAGGAAAGGCTCTGAGGGGCTGGAGAGAGTCCAGAGAAGGGCAATGGAGCTGGGGCAGGGTCTGGAGCACAAGTGCTGTGAGGAGCAGCTGAGGGAGAAAAGCCCAGATAAAAGGAGGCTCAGGGGGAACCCCATTTCTTTCTACAACTTCCTGAAAGGAGATTGTAATGAGGTGGGGATTGGTCTCTTCCATCATGTTTGAAGTGAAAGTACAAGAGGAAATGGACTTAAGTTGCGCTAGGATAAAAAAATTTAGAAAAAAAAATCACTGTAAGAGTGGTTAGGCATTGGAATAAGTTGCTCAGGTGCTCAGGTGCTCTCTTTAGCAAAGTCGCCTTGTTGTGGCACTTGGAGATATAGTTTTGGGGATTGATTACCACCATCGATTATGATGGTGCCAGGTTGGACTAGGTGATCTTCCAACCTTGATGATTCTGTGAAGGTAGATTTAGGCTGGATATTAGGAAGAAATTCTTAACTGTGAGAGGGGTGATGCAGTGGAGCAGATTGCCCAGAGAAGCTGTGGCTGCCCCATCCTGGCAGTGTTCAAGGCCAGATGGGATGGGACATTGAGTGATCTGATCTGGTGAAAGTTGACCCTGTCCATGGCAGGAGGGTGGTAACTGGATGATTGTTAAGGTCCCTTCCAGCCCAAACTATCCTATGACTGTATGATTTTGTTTAGGCAAATGATTTCTAAGCAGGAACAGCTCCAGAATAACAACACAGCCCTCATTAGTGTTTCATCTAGTGATGTTAGGCTGCTATCTGCAAACAGCTGGCCAGATCCTCAGCTGATTTAAGTGGTTGGCGAACTGTTTATTTGTTTAAGCATTTGCACCAATGGAAAAGCTTGACAGTGTCTATATAGACACTGTCAGACACTGTCTATACAGTAAATCAGAGATAATTTTTTGTCTGCATGTGTGGTTTACTGATCTTAGGTATGGTTTCTGTGTATGAGAGTGACTACACATAGATTTTTTTTTTTTTATAAAATACATACCAAAAGAAAAATGTAATACATGTTTTCAATTTTTTTTCAGCTTAACCCAGTAAGGAAATAGTACTAGTAAATACATATGCACAAAAATTCAGTAACTTTATACATATGCGCATACAGACATACAGATACACATTCCACACTGCCTATGCTCCTGCACCTTTATTATATTTACCAACAAAATTGAAGAAAAATTATGTGCATGGGTAAATTACTTAGTTTAAGTACAAGATCACAATCCACAGCACCATTTGGTGGTTATACTTTCGACACTGTCTGGTTTAGAATTGGTTTTTATAATTCCCTTCTAATACAGTATTGAATCCCACAAAAACTGTAGCACCTTACAGGATAATCTTATAAACTGGTTTGTCAGTCATACTTCTCTGGTTCCTGAAACAGAGCTTTTATGAGAGGCTAAATTTCTCTCAGTCTTTCAGAAAGTACTATCTGCATTTGAATGAGCCAGAAAAACAAAGAAGTAAAATTAATTACATTTCATTTTATCATCTTTCTAATGCTTTCCATAGACCACTATCAAATTTGTACAAAGCAAGACCAAGACCTCAGTGCACCATAAATATATCATATCTTCAAGTCATTGACAAACTACTTGGTGTCATACTAGTTATCTCAAGAAACTTGGAACAAGAATTAAGTTTCAATGGTTGTGTTTTGTTAGGACTGGAATACTAGAGAACACAAAAAGGAAGACATAATTTAGAGAGCAATGAATTCTTGAAGAATCTCTCAACTTAGAAATATGTAACCGTATTTTCAAATGACAGAAGTAATCCAACAACAATAAGGCAACGCTCCAGAACAACCACAAATCTTTTTATAGGATTTCAGTTTGGTTTAGATTATTAACCAATCACCAGAGGCAGGAGGAGAACATTAAGATATCAATTTTGCACATTATATATATTTTTTTTACATATACACTAAATCTTATAGATATGGCATTACTTGTATGGTGTAGTACCAAGATTTTTATTAAAGCATTTATGATATGTTTTAGCTGAAAAATTGTTTGTAGGGAAAAATTGCTATTTACATGGAAAATAAGTGAAAGGATGAAAATGTGAAAATTAATAGCCTTAATTAATTGGCTCAAAGAAAGATTCCAACCTGTTTCTGAATCCAAATCATTATTTCAGTATTTTCTTCCCCCTGTTTTATTTATTAATTAATGTTACCAATGCTAGGAAATTCTAAAATGTGCAACAGCAGAAAGAAAGTTTCCAGAGGCACTTTGCAAGTGTCTCCTGGAGATGAGTGGCACTTCTGAAATAGCTGCCAAGGAAAACAAGTACATGGGGAATCATGCATTTGCCCAAGGTAGGAATAAAAACAGAGCAGCAATCCAAGCTGTCAGTGCTGCCACACACTGCTCCAGGGCAAAAGGAACAACTATTTCAAATGAAAAAGAATTTTAGTTTGCCTGAATTATGTCACAAGTGGGCCAGATAAATACAATAGCAGAGTCAATATTTCTAAAGGCCACAAGGACAAAATCAAAACTGATTTTGGTTTCAACACTAAAATGACAAAATTGTTGGGATTCATTTTTTATTAGTTTCTGATTGTCTAGTTAATATGTTAGATGGTTTGTTTGTACCCTTTGCTATGTTAGGGTTTTTGTTAAGCCCCTGTCCATCTTTTTCCTCCTCCCCTTAGAGGTCTGTCCAGGGACCCTTTTACCCCTGTCTTTCAACCTTTCCCAGCCCCGTTCTTTCTAGTAGGTTCTGTTAATCCTGTATAATTATTGGTTTGTATGTAGAAACCCCACCTGTGTTTTATTCTTATTAGCTGTTTCTACTGTCATTTTGTAACTGTATCAATTTTATGCTTGTTTCATTGGTCAAATGAGACCACACCCTGAAAAGCAAAAAGCCCCTGTACGACCCCCACAGCTCGCTCTCAGCTGGGACGGGTGTGGGAGAAAAATAAACTCCTTGCCTCTCCTCTGAGAGACTGCTCTCTGTTTCCTGGTCACAGCTGCAGCGTGGGGGGACAAAGAACTCAAGGCACCCCCGCTTCTCTCCTTTCCTATCCAAGCTGGGAGGCGGTGGGCTCTCTGTAGTGGTGCCCTTTCAGCTAGCTCGTGCACGGCAGCACCCCCCAAAACACCGCTACACAAAATCACACTTTTCCAGATTTCACTGGAACCAGAACACCTATGGAATGTGCATCTTGGACAGAATTTGTGTTATTTTCAGAAGATTTTGCCTACAAAGACAAGGCAATCTGTGCCACAGATTCATGCCAGAAACCCATTCTCTCCTCATTGCTAAGCGCAACACTGTGCTCACAGTGCTAATCCTTGAGCAGCACCAGCTAGGAGCTACACCCCACATAAAGTCCAAGCAACCAGCTCTTGCTGTGAACACAGGACTATAACATTAATTCAATGATGCTCTCTTCCTACTTTGAGTTTTCTCAAAAAATGGTAGGATGGGATATTAATAGCAGAAATTTTAAAGATTTGGGACCCATAAAAGCTGCAATATGTATATGTGTATATTTTAATCTTGGCTATAATTTGATTTTTGAATTAAGCAGACAGAACAGCACCAGGTTCAGCCCCATCCACATAGTTGTTCTTACAAGCTATCCACAAAATCTCTTGTCTCCAAAAGCCCCAAGACTTCAACATCCTTTCTGTGCTGCAGCACAATCTCAGTTGACTGTTACAAAAATACACTTGCAAGAGGCTGCACTGTGTCATTTTATACCAATTCATCCAATTCAAGATGAAAAACTCTGCCTGGTTGTGGTTGCACATACATGCCATAGTCACAGAGGTAACACATAGAAGCCGTAGCACATCCAGGTCAACTGGACTCGAGCAGGTTAGAGTTGATCCACCCTGCACATCTGCACTGGGGCCAAAAGCCATTCTCTGGGAAGGATTCCTATTTTAGTGCATACACAGACAAAAATACCTTGCAATGAAAAAGGAATATTTGGAACAATTGTGCTACTGCTGTTGTATAGAAATCAATTGCTGTGTAGTTCCCAGACTCTTGTCTGTAGGACCTGTCTTCCTGCAGATCAGCATGCAGAAGGCACATTATTAGCATTTTTGTGCTTTTGAGGTTTTCAGTTTTGCCTATCCTGCAGGAATGTACTATTTTTACCACAGCAATGTAGTGATATTTAACGGAATTCATTTGAAGGCCAGTACTGCATGTTTATACTTTTCATGAAAAGGTATTGTTCTAATTTTAATGTAATGAAATTTTCATTTCAGTAAAAATTGCCGTTATATTTTAACAACTCAGTAAGACTCTGTTTGACTCTTTCCCTTTCATTGTAGTCAAATGTTCTCTATTCATTCGCATGCAGTTTTCAGCCAAATCATTAAATTAAAATTACTATATTCCTTTTTCAAAACCTAAGGCAAAAAGTAATTACAAATCAGTGCATGATTCCCAGTAAGAGGCCCAGTATTCAGCTTAATAATCAGCGTCACTTCAACAACAGAATCATAAAGACTATTTAAGTTTCTGAAATAAAATTTTCTTTAAGAAAAAAATAAAGTGAATCTGTCTAGAACCATAGAATGAAAAGCTAATGTCTCTGTCTGCTGCAAACCTGCTATTTAGCCTTGGGATAAACACTACTATCTATGTTATAATATATTTTTGTTGTATTCTAAGTGTGAAACTCTTTGATTAAATAGCATGAAGGGGTTAATAGTGCCAAGGTAAGTAATTTCTTTGTAAAGAAAAGAGAATAGCTGACATTATGTGCAATATAATTATTTTTTATTAATTGAATTGAAATACTGAACATTAAATTGTGATACTTAGTCATATAATCCTTTGTAATTATGTATTCTACAATAAAAGACTTTCAATTAAATTTTATTACAAGTCCAAAACACAAAAAACACCCATCTTTACAACAGAAGCAGTCAGTAGCTAAGCTTTTTGAATAATTTTTCTCAGAAATTAAAAGCAAACTGGGAAAAATNAAAGCTCCTACAAGAGCAAAAAGCGTGTCTCCTTTTTTTTCTATTTCTACAAAATATTGATGAAGTGCTCTATTGAGGTAGAGATCTCATTAATTATTTGATTTACAGAAAAAGAAGACAGAGGGAAATGAGTGCTGGGGCTAATGCCATGATGTACCATCTTGAGACTTAAGATCTTTTTAATGTATTCGGCAATGATGCAGCTGAAAGAGGAGAGAGGGAACTGAATGGATCCATTAATTTAATTGAAGTGAGGTCTGACAAGAGATAAAACATCTCAGGCTCTGCATCTCTTCAGGATGCATCAGCACTATAGTAAACAGTAAATGATCCACAGACGCAGACACAGATACACACACAAACACGCACACAAAGTTAAAGGTGTACATAGATTTTCACACGTACACACACACATACCCACACTCAGCCACCCAGCCACCCCCACACCTCCCCACCCCATACTCACTCACTCACTCACTCACTCACTCACTCACTCACTCACTCACTCACTCACTCGTTTACACAGATTCTAGAGACCCCAAGGCCAGAGAACACTTCCTTTATGCAGCTTCATTATTAAGTATTCAGCATAGAATCATGGAATAGCCTAGATTGGAAGGGACCTTAGAGATATCTCACTCCACTCCCCTGCTGTCAGCAGGAACAATAGGTCAGGTCACTCAGAGCTCCATCCAACCTGGCCTTGAACTCTTCCAGGGATGGGGCATGCACAACTTCTCTGGGCAACCTGTGCCAGTTCCTCATACCTCACAGTAAAGAATTTTTCCCAATATCTAATGTCTCTCAGTTTGATGTCATTCTCCCCTGTCCTGTCACTACATGCTCTTGTAAAAAGTCCCTCTTCATCTTTCTTGTAGGCTTCCTTCAGCTACTGGAAGGACACAATTAGGTCACCGACTACATCAAATGTACTCTCATGAACAACTCCTGGGTTAGCTGTAAGTTATTCCGACTTCTTACAGAAAAGTTGCATTTGTTATTTTTTTGTAATTTTCACTGTCTCACAGTTTTTTGAAAGGTGAAGGAGAGAAACAGACTTTACTGCTCCTCATAGAAATTCTGGTGCTGCTTTTGTTTGGGTGTGTTACTCCTGTGTCCCCATATGTCAAGGAACTTGCTTTAAAAGAATACCACTTCTAATATGTAAGTTCTCAGTGGTTACCATAAGCATTCTTATTTAAAACCATAACAAATTTTTACTAATAATATGAAACTATACCATTTTACCAATATTGTAGAATACCTGGGTTCATATCCCATAAATACTGTGATTAATACCATAGGGCTAAAGCAGCAAGACAGTCCTAAAGGGATATAAAATGACACCACAATTTTTCTGACCACGATTTTAATGATGGCTTGCTTCCTGACATCTGGGCTAATACCAGGAGAATTGAACAAGATCAGAAGACAAAGTTTAAATACTGGTCCTGAACATTCTGAATTTCTTGGGAAAATTTATAATTTCCTACATGATACTACTTATTGCTANNNNCTACATGATGCTACTTATTGCTACTTAATATAGATATTAAGACTCAGCTGAGCTGGCTGCAAACACCTCCCATCTGTGACATGAACAAATAGAAACTTCTTTCAAAGAATGAAATCTTTCACAGGAAAGGGACACCCTGTGAAGTTACAGTCCTGGTTAGTTCAATGTTTTTCAAGTTACTTTGCATATCAACAGTCTTCCTGTAAGCTTAGGTTGATTGAAAGAAAACAATTTCATGCAATTTCAAAAGCTAATTGTAT
>WEZZ01038836.1:11284-33710 GCA_013400585.1 Chloropsis cyanopogon | reverse complement strand
TTTATGTGCAATAATTCTCTTTAATCACTCCCTATATCAGTGAAGCCTACATAGCCCAAGTGGTACACATATCAGAGCTGGGGAACTGCTTTCACCAGAGATGTTAAAATACAGCTTTCAGATTACCATTTTTCTCTGGTTGTTTATGAAGACACCATATTTCAAAGAAAAGGAAAATTTTATTTTTTCTTCTATTCTTTGTTTGATTGTTCCCTGGATTAATGAACTTGTAAATATATTTTTTTTGCTGTATTTTCCGGCATTTCATCACCACCTTTTGAAAAGGAACAAGTGAAAATTTTGAGTAGAAGTCTGTTAGAAGTTTTGGCTTTCCTTAGCCTTCCAGTTACTTTTCTTATAGGTGTTTAAATCTTGTTTTAAGATATGAGATTTTATTGGGAAAAAATCCTTGTAGATTGTGTTTCTGGCCAAAAGAAAAAGAAAAAGAGAAAAAAGGAAAAAAAAAAAAAAAAAGAAAAAAGAGAAAAAAAAATCAACAAAACAAAAGGATTGGGAAATTTCAGTTGCCAGATTCCATGTACGAAAAATGCTTTTATCTGAAAAAATAAAAAGGTGGGCTGCAAGAGTTGATATGTAGCTTCATACCAGAATCTAAATGAAGCATTCAAATGAACTAGAAAAATCAATGCTAAATTTGGCAGGTAATAAAAATGAGGAAATTAGGGTAATGAAAGTCTTTAATAACATAATTATTACTTACTTATTGAGAAGAAATGTTTTTTAAGTGATTACGAACTTGTATGACCTACAACAGAAGGGAGAAAGGGATAAAACCCATGAAGTTAATAGAACATATTTTCAGGCTGTGGTGGAAGTTCTAGATTTTTTTTTAGCAAATATAAATGTCATGCCTGCCAATTTTCTTTCAGATAATTTTCTATTTTTCTTCAATTCAGTTATGAAAAATCTTAATAGAAATACTTACTAGAAGAAGTTTAACATATAGCATAACTATCCTGCTGAATTTTACCATTACTACTGAGGTAATTTGAAAAAAGGCCAAAAATTGTGAATAAAATTGACTGCAGGAAATTTTGTGTGTTTGTGTTAACAAAGTGCTGAGCAATATTGGATTTTTAAAAATGTAGTCACAGATGACCAAAAGGAAATAAATACACGCTATTACTTAAAGAAAAAAAAATCTTTTGCAAATCCAGTTACTTACATTCTAGATCGCAGAAAGTTGGCAATTTCTCACTTTAATTCATAGATATTTGTGGTCTTCACAGTTTTAATGTGGTCCACATAATGCAGTGACATCAAGGCAGGCAGTTCCTTTAGCTTTGATATTGGTCTACCAGAAGTCTGAAATGGCTTAGGTGTTTCAAGATTCTTTAAGGTGTCATTTAACAGGTGTTCATTATTCATACTTCTTTGAAAATAATGAAAAAGTCATGTTTAATTAATGAGTTAATGAGAAGGGGATTATTGAAATAAGTGCTTTATCTTGCAAAAAAAGTCATCAAGAAGACAACTTTACCATGGTACTATATTTTTAGTGCAGCAATAAGTGGATTTTTAACATATTTATTCTGGATGATATAGCAGGCTAGCAATACGAAGAATGATTTTCTAAAAGCAAGGAGCTGGGTTGATTGATTTATGAGTCGAAGTACTGGAAACCAAAAAATCTATTGATTATTTTTCTTAAATACATTTGCTTTACTGATGCTGATAGTAGCAACTTTTTTACTCTATTAAATAGAAAATGGTCCTCTTGAACACTGTAGTATATATCTGACTTGGATTATTTCAGAAGGATGGTCAGATCAGTTGAAGTTACTAATTTGTCAATTATAATAAAATAAAATATCTAAATATGCAAAAATGCTAACAAACTTAAGGAAATCCTAGCACTTCTGTCTTTCAATTCTGTTTCTCAGTTAAACAGTCCTTTATTTCTTTAATTCATGTCTAAAAAACCCGGCATTTATACAAAGATTGGATTTTTTAATGAAAAATAGTATTTATTCCCTAAATATTGTGGCAAAAATTAAGAAAGAGGCTTTGAGTGAATTCTGTAAGCAAAAATTAGGAAGCAAACCTAAAAAGAAATAATTGTTTCTGTGTGTTTCAAAATTTCAAGTGACTTTAAACCCTTCAAATATATTTGGTATTGCGACTTACACTTTTAAAACAGAGTTGTTAAGAAATGTCTGTCTCCCTTCTTGACTCTGGATTCTTGACTGGATTCTGCTTGGATGAAAATTAGATATAAACTCCAAGAACAATACTGTTACTAACAGAAGGTGATGCTACATATATGTTCCCTGTCACAAGCAGGTGTTTGGACTACTATTCCTTGTATGCTACACATCTGAAGAGCCTAAAGCATATGGGCAAAACACTAATGTTCACGTAAAAAAAACAAAACAAAACTTCTTTTTACACTTCTTCATCTGGATATTGTCTATACAATGATTAAAGACATCAAGCTCATAATTTCTACTGTTCTGTCAGTTGAAGATAGAGAGGGGAAGGAAGGACAAGAGATAACATTTCTGAGTTAGAACTGAAGAACCTTCACATTGAAAGCAGTGACAGAGATCCTACTTGTCTGAAAAATTAAAAATAATTATTAAAAAATAACATGTAAATGGTCAAAACAAAAATAAATGCCTTATTTATAATAAGCCTCTTTAGCCAGAATTAAAAGTACATAATTTTCCAAACAAAATAAAATTTCTACAAAAAAAGAGGTGTTAATAAAGCAAACTTGTTCCTATTCCTATTGCATAAGCAACTGTAGTGAAAACAGGAACCAATGAGCCACGAAGGTAATTTTTTTCTAGTAGCTTTACACTTAATGGGATGCAGATGCAATCTGAAATAGAAATAGATCACAAAATAGAAGAAGGTACTATGAATAAATGAAAACTTAAGTCCTTCCTTCTGTGAAAAACAGAGAAACACACAAACCCTTCCTGTTCTTAACCTTACATTAAGGAGGGTTTTCCTGTGTGCATTACAGAGGAGATGTGTTGTAGTTTAACCTGGGAGGAATTTAGGGAAGTGATGCAAAGCTTCCAGCAACTAGGAAGCTGGACACACCTCTGTGAAAAACACATGTTAAAGAAGAAAAACCCAGTAACTCTCTCCTTCCGGTCAGGAACAGGTAAACCAGGCCCGGCCTGGCCTGTGCTCGGCCCAGCCGAGCCCTCTGGGCCCCAGAGCAGCCCCAAGATTTCACTCCCATGGGCGTTGTCTACATTCTATCGGGCAGGGGGAAGAGGAGAGAGAGGCCCACCCCTCACCCCCCACCCCCAGGCTGCTGCTGAGATCCTGGCTGATTCGATCCGAGCTGCTGCTTCCAGCTGCAGTTCCTGCCACCCATAGCACCCAGCCCGAACGGGCGAGAGGTTAACCCTTTCAGTGCTTCAATCCTCCCTCAAGTGAGAGAAAGGAACAAGACGCAAGCATGTAAAGGAATATGGAGACATTACAGTCAGTGACGGAAGAAGTTAAGTCCCAGGTGGGAGGGTGAAGGAAATGTTTTTTTCTTGATTTGTCTTGGAGCTGAAAATCCTCTTAATGAGCTATAGAAAAAAGACTCTGTTCTTATAAAGCATGAAACTATGGGGAGATGAAAAGTTCAAATTTATATCAAGCAAAGGCCTCCATGTTACAGTAAGCAAATGTTAAAGCAGCTGTGATCCCACGAGAAGTTTGAACAGAGAATGAGAGAAAACAAGTCCTGTGCCCCCCCAGGAGAGGAAGAGGTATCTCTGCTCCCTCTGAGAAGATGATTTTAGAAATAGATATTGAGAACTTTTGCTTTTGAACAGCTCGTCTTTAAAACGGTACCCCATGAGTTGGCATGGCCCATACACAAGCTGTGAAAAGGCTTGTGGAAAATGAGAAGGGTTTCACACTGGCAGGTTTCCCCAGGTGGCTGCTGGTTGTGAAAATTGAGAGCCATGAGAGAACTGTTGTTTTCCTCTTGTGGAGAAGCCTCCATGATATTTACAAGAAAGACTTCTCTCCCTAGATGAACTGAAGAATGACTATTTTAGAGGTGGTAATCTGACTGGAAATTTTAAGTTTTGTTTCTTTACATTGTCAGTAGGAAAGAAAAGGTTGTGGGTTGAGGAGAAGTGTTCTGAATAGTTTATTTTGATTCCTTTTTTTCTTTTTCCTGTTCGTTACTGTAAATAAAATTTTCTTTATATCCTTTGAAAATTTGGAGCCTGCTTTGCCTTTCTCCTGACCCTATCCCACAGCAGGAGGTGCCTGGGTAAGTGTCCAGCACCAAAACCCACCACACAAATTCGGGCATTGACGGAGGAAAGGGGAAAGTTTTAAAAGTGGGGAAATCTGAAATGGGAAAACCAAAACCACTACAATGTGGTGTGTTACGCTCTTGAAAGAGATACAATTAGACATGATGCAAATCACAACAGAGAACTGCTTAACCAGAAGGAACAGGAGAAAGCATCATAATGCTGAAGTATGGAAAGATTTTTTAGTCTGAGATAAAAATTCTAAGGCTAACTGAAAATCTTCCCAAAAGGTGTTGTAAATTCAGTGTTGGGGTTTCTTTATTTGTTTGGGGTTTTTTGTTTTTCTTTTAAGAAAAATGGGCACAGAAAACATACTATTTGTATATCTAAAACAATGCTGATTTGAGTTTAGTTGGTGTTTTCTGTTTTTGACATATTAGAGGTCTCATCTCGTTCTCCCTTTATTAACCGAATGCTCTATACTGTGACAATATAGAGCATTTGGTTAATAAATGTCATAATGTGTTAATATGTTGTGATAATACTTACCATTTGTTGTTTCTGTGGAGCCAATCTGCACAGCCTTATGTAATATTTCCAAAGAAGATGATACTGAGAAGTGGAAAAGAATTATGTGGAGTACCTTAGCAGACAGATTTCCTCTAAAAGCACTCCTCTTTTAGGAAAGAACATACACATTTCTTGTATTTCAGAGATATAATATCTACCAAAAAGGCATCCTCCGCACACAAGCCCTGTGGAATTCATTAATTTGAGAACCCTTGGGTTCACTATTAAACTTATTAAACAGGAATATATTTGAAGCCTTCCACCTTTTCATTTGTAAGTAATGTAAACCAAAATTAAGAAGCACAGTTGCTTCTGGCAGTTCAGAGTGGTTTCTCAAGTGTTATGTAAAAGCAAGTCTTTCTCAAAAGTCAACTAAAGAAATTAATTAGAGAATAAATTATCACTATTAAATACTTAGCTTTTCTAAACTGCTACCATAGTTGAGACTGCCTGAAAGAATTTGTGATAAAGCTACACAGATAAAACTCATTTGTGAATTGTAGAGAAACAAAAAAAATTACCCTTTTTTTTTTTGAACTCTATGTTCAAAAATCTTGCTTTTCTTTTTTTCTTTGAATCATATTTATATATATATATATCCATGTAGACAGAGAGACACATAGATTTTTTTTTAATGTTAACTGAACTTACAAAGTCCAACTAAGGCAACTAAGTCCTTACTAAGTCAACTAAGTCCAGTTTTTCAGACATGTCTGTTAAAGTTGTATTTTCTTCTAGACTGTTTATAGAATAGAGAAATATAATGGTGTTTTCCTTCTCTTCTGCCAGTGGGTACCACTGAGAATGATCAATGCAAAACCATCCTTGAAGACCCTAAGAAACACTCACTGAACAAGATAAAGATCCAGGGCTTGTCTCAGGTCAGCAAATCAAATTCATCAAACATAAACATTCTCCTGAAATAAATATTTGGATTTAATTCTGTCCTCATCCATATGGCAACATGATTTTCTTCTAGATATCCGTATGCAAGCAAACATCTGTTTTTATAATAATAGCTTCCAGTTAACAGCTCCATTTAGTCTTTCTTGGGAAGTCATAGAGATCCTGAATTCAAAAGTCACTGGAAAAAAATTGAATTATTCTGAAAAGAAAAATATAAAGATGGTTATTTTGTGTTGTGTTTTTTGTCCTTCCTTCCTTCCATGGCTAAGGAAGTTAGCTTTCTCTGAAGGCTTCTTTTATTTTGCTCTGAGTTTTCTCAGAAGCTTCTTTTCCATCCATGAGGTCTCTTGGCATTTTTGCTTGATTTCATTCTTGTTGGGATGCAATGCTCTTGAGCTTGGAGGAGGTAATCCTTGAATACCAGTCAGCATTCTTGGGCCCCTATGTCTTTCAGGGCACTATCCTGTGGGACTCTACTGAGGAGGTCCATGAAGAGGCCAAAATGTGCTCCCCTGAAGTCCAGGGTGATGAGCCTGTTGCATGCGCTCCTCACAGCACTGATGATCTCAAACTTCATCCTGTGGTCACTGCAGACAAGGTGCCTTGAAGTGTGACTTTCCCCATCAGCTTCTCCTTAGTGAGCACAAGGTCCAGCATGGCACCTCTCCTTTTTGGTTCCTCAATCAGATGTATAGTGAAGTAGTCTTTGACACATTCAAGGAACTTCCAGGATTGCTTGTACCCTGCAGTGTTGTTCCTCCAACAGATATCAGGGGGTTAAAATCCCCCATGAGAACCAGGTCTTGAGAGCATGATGCCAGTCCTACCTGTCTATAGAGGGCTTCATCCACACCATCCTCCTATTGTGTGGTCTGTAGCAGATCCCCATTATAGTTTCTCCTGTCCTTCCCTTCCCTTTAATATTGATCCACAAACTCTTGGTTGGCATCTCATCCTTCCCCAGGCAGGCTTCCATACACTCTGGTTTGTTGTTGACATTTAGGGCTACACTCCCTTTTTGTCTCCCTAGATTTACTTTCCTAAAAGGCCTAAAACTTTCAATTTCAATGCTCCAGTCATAGGACATCATGTCCACATGATGTCAATCATGTATCCACATAGGTGTGCCTCTTCTCTAGTTCCTCTTGTTTTTTCCCCCATACTACATGTGTTTGTGTATAGTCATCTGGGCTGGGCCCTGAAAAAAGCTGACTCACTGGCTGGAGTATCTGGAATGCTTTTGTGCTGTTCTGACTACCCATTACAGGCATCCAGCTCACAGGATTGGGATGGATAGATGTCTCCCTTTGCCTACAAATCTAGTTTGAAGCCCCCTTCACTAGTCTGGCAAATCCCTGACCAGTATACTTTTTTCCTTCTTTTTCTGATGAAACCCCTTAGCAGTAAACCAGGCTAACCAAAGTAAGTTCCATGGTCTGAGTGACTGAAACCTTGACTACCACCATTGTTCTAACCATCTGTTGACCGGTCAGATTTGGCTGGTAATGTCCTCTCCTTTCACTTGGAGAATTGATTAAAAAAACACTTGAGCTCCAAAGCCCACATCTCTCAGGGCTCTGTAGTCTCAGTGTTTCTCTGACTGCTCCTGGCTGTATCCCCTGTCCCCACATGCAAAACTAATAGTGGGTAACAGGTTTTACTAAGCGTAACGGCTTCTCAGTAACATCCCTGATGTGGGTTCCTGGAAGGCAGCACACTTTTCTTGAAAGTGTGTCATGCCAACAACATGCTCTCTGTGCCTCTTAAAGTAGAGCCACCCACTGCTACCATCCACCACCTTTTCTTGTTTGAACTAGTTGTTAATTTCTTTATTTGTGGAGCAGATTGGACTACTGCAGTTTTCTCTGGCTGTTCTTCCAGTGTGATGGATATCTCATTAGCCTGCAGAGCTACAATATTGTTCTGGGTGGGGATGTCCAGCTTAGTGGAAATTCAAATCTTTTTGGAGGAAGTCCCTTCCTTAATTAGTTCCTTTTCTCTTCCTTTCTTTTGTTTTTCCACCCCCCCACACTTCTTCCCAATCCACTGTTTTAATGTTGTCCCTCCTTTCCATGTGTTCCAGGGGATGATGGTTTTTCCTCAGTGGGATGTGGTTCCCCCATCATTGGGCTTACAACCAGCTCTCCCTCTCAGCCTCCATGGTATCTTTGTCTTCTGACTGCTTCCTGCAGCTCCCGCTGTTACTGGAGGTCCTTCACAAGGCCACACTCATTACAGTTCAGTGAACCACTCCTCTCACATTTCCTAATATTGCCTGACTTTTCTGAGCTCTGGCACCAAGCTGAGTAGATTGTCCACCTGCTCACACTGAAACAGGAACTGTTTTCACTGTCCTCCAGCATCAGTGGCAACCTCAGCACTCACTGCAATCTGAGACCAGGACAGCTCCATGTTGATTTGGGAGATCCGTCTGGGTCCTGTGTTCAACCTGATGGTGACTTTGACCAAGTGGAAAGCTCCTATTAGTTACTCCTATTCTAGCTGGGTGGCTGATGACTCCCCACATTCTCCTCAGATGCCAGGTGGAGCAGCATGCCCTACTTTTGCGAGGTGTCTGCGTGAACTGCCTAGTGAAATGCCATGCCCTTGTGATGTGCCATGTCCTCTTTGCTCACCCTGTTTTGCTGTGGTTCTGCTTGTTTGTGCTCCCCAGAGTTGTTTAAATCTCCTGCAGGGTGTTCCTGACAACACCCTCTCCATGTCTGATTTGCTTGCAAGAGCTTCTGTGTCTCCATATGGCTTTGAGCAGCTGATTGGGTATCTCCAAGTTCAAGAATCCCCCTGTACAGATCCAGCAGTCACCCCTGGACTTAACTCAGCTGCCACTGCTGTGGCTGCTGATGCTCCTGTACATGAAAGAATGTACCCTTACTTGCAACGTTTTTTTTCCCCCTCCCCCTGGTTTTAATTTATTTTATTCTAAAACTTTCATATGGAGTAGATGGTATAGAATCTCATCCAGATATATAACGTGCTTTCTGAATAACAAGTTAGCAGACTAAAAGAATGAAACTGTTTTCCTGATATAGAAGGCACAATTCCTTGTCATATGCAAATTTTGTAAAATTGTTCTACAATTTTATATTAAGAGATTTTACATAAATTAGAATGTGAAAAGTGAGAAACTTAATCCAAAGCATTTATAAATTGATTAATAAAGAAACAGGATTTAAATGTAGCATGAGAAAAAAATATTAAAGCAGAGACAGCATGTCTATCATGGGAAAGAATATGTCAAGCTTTATATAACAATTTATCATCAGACATAAACTTAAAAATAGTCTCACTAGAGTTTAATACTGATGAAACTGGCTTAAGAAGACATCACACTTAGACAAACTGGTCATATCACAAGTGGTTGTGTACCTAAAACATGTCTTATGCCAAGGCCATGATAAAACATTCTGTATTGGTATGGATCAGATTCAAATACAATAAAGAAATTTGAGGGGAAAAAAATCATACACCAGTAAGTTGTAAAGATCATAACTGTCTAGAAAACCTTTACAGGGTACTCTTGCCTGACTGCCTGCAGTTCTCTCAGTTTGAGAAATCTGATCTCTGTCAGTTCTTATATGGTTACAGCTTCAAGTTTCAAAGATGTGTCAAAAGCTCTTGGACCAGTGTGGTCAAATGTTGTTCTACTGTAAATCTGTGACAAGTTTAGGTTCTGTGAAGAATGGAGCATGCAGCAGTGCAGTGTGACTAGTCCCTAGGATTGCCAGTCCTCTTCTGGGGCAAACACTGATGTGCCACAGTGACTACAGGATTTTTGCCTGTGAAAGTGCAGAATAAGCCCAGTTAATTTTTGAGACAACATGTGGAGAGGTAAGAGCTGGAATCTGAAAATTATTGTACTTGAATAAAATCACTTCAGTCCAGCTGAGAACGTTACAATTTAAATGCTGATCTTGAGTTGCTATCATAAGCACTTAGGCACATTTTATTTCCAGTAGAGAATGAAAAAATTATCTAAAAAGTAATTAAATATTTTATACCATGAAATAAGGGTAAAAAAATTCAAGTTATCCAAAGAAAATTATTAAACAAGACAGAATTTCTCTAATATATATTTTATGTAAATGTTTAAAACTACGTAAGTAGAAGAATGCAAAGTGTTCTTTCTGTAAAAAGTGAATGGACACTATTCCTGGTTTATTATGAAGACCCGATTTTTCTGTGTTTTTACCATTCCAATTTGTTTTCATATACTTTTTAAATGTAGACAATAATAAATGTTTCAGATTAGATCTGGTTTCTTATTGCAAATAATTATCCATTATGCAGTTCCTCATAGCAACTTCTTTCCGCATCTGCAATAATATATGGCAGTATCTATCTAAAAAGAAATACTCTATATGATAAAGTCCCAAAATAGTTGTAATAAATTTATTTAGGACTATTTAAAATTTATTTTCAGATTAACATTTCCACATAGAGTGGAAATTTTCATGCTAGCTCATGTGCAATGTTATCTAGATTTATATTCTGTTTGAGGGATTCGGGTGTGTCAGCAGAGGGTAAAGAGATTAAACAATTAAGAAAAGAAGCAATCCACATATCACTTCGTTTTAGGCCTACTTGGTTGCATCCACATTTCTGTAAGACAAATTTCAGATTGCTTTCTTTTTAATGTTTAAATTATATAGGCATAGTATAATTTTATGGTTTTTTTAACATTGGTTCTAAACATTTATACTGCACATAGCATACTCCTCATACATGAAAAGCTAAAACAAGAGCATCCAAAATTTGAAGAAATGTATTGGGATGAGAAGATAGGAGACATTTATGTTGTTCCAATGTTCACCCCTGAACCCTATCCCTTTCCTGATAACTGTGATAGAACTCTCCCTTTGAGTCAAACAGAAGTAGATTTTTCTATGAAAATGCAGATGTTTACATGTCCCACGAGTTTTTTTTTACACAAGGTGACTGCCCAGGTTGAAGAGCATAGACAAGTTATTGAGTAGTCTCATGTTCATGTTCCTGTGCCTGTTAGAGGCTGGAAAGAGATTATTGCCATTCAATGTGGCCAATTTGTCTCCAGTTTCAAGTCCAAATAAAGAAAAGGGTCACTCTTAAATATTTACCAGGGGGCCGGGAGGAGGCAGTGCAAAGTGTCAGCGATTTTTCTATTTATTTTCTGGTCTATGATGACACTCTCTGTTAAAAATATTTGCCTCAGATATATTGTAGTCAATGACTGGATGTTAATTACCATGAGCCATCTTACAAGGGAGCACTTGGAAGAAATTCTGATGATTGAAGTTGAATTTTGCTACTACATTTATTCTTGGCAAATTATTATGTCTTAATTGTTTGAAGCCTGTGTCTTGGTTTGAAACCCGGGTGTCTGCTAAGGAAGGTAGGAGCCTCCCTTGGAATGGAAAATGTAAACCTCTTCCCTCCGACTTATTATAATTTTTGAAATTAAGAAGCTCTCAGGCAAAGATATGGGAATAGGAATTACAGTTCCTGGTAGTTATAATAAAGCAAACAAACAACAACAGCTGCGGCATTAGCACTGAACAGAGCAGTAGCCCAGTCCTGGCCCTCCCAGCTGCAGGTGCGTTCCCTCTGCTGCAGTTCTGGGCACCACCAGCAGGGGCGCTGCTGGCTCCTGGTGGGCAGGGTGATTCCAGAAGCAGCTCCGGGCTGGGCTCTGGCAGCAGTGAATTCGGAGCCCCAGGCAACGGCTCTGACCATCCTGCTCTGAAGCTGAGAGACNGTGCCCTGGCAGGACTCTGAGGAGCACCAAGCTGGGCTGGCAGGAGTCTCGGCAGGCAGGGGGTGGGAGCTGCAGTGCAGAGAAAACTTGGAGCAGTGCCGAAGAAGTAGCAGGGGTGGGGCAGCGGCAGCCCAGCTCCCAGCAGGGCAGGGAGAGCCAAGCTCAGGGTCCCGCGCATCCAAGCAGAGGGGATGGGTCTCTCTTTTGGTGAGGTGTGTGATAATAAGGTCTCAATTCAGTGGCTGCTCTCACGAGCAGAGGCTCACCCGATGGCAGAAGAAGCAGCTCCGGGCTGGGCTCTGGCAGCAGTGAATTCGGAGCCCCAGGCAACGGCTCTGACCATCCTGCTCTGAAGCTGAGAGACAGAAAGAGAGAGAGCAGCTGCCCCAGCTCCATTCTTTACTTGCCCAATTTTCGGGGAGAAACTCCCAGACAGGAGAAGTGCAACCAGATACCCTCGTCCCATGAGCTTGGCCACTAATTTTGTTTTTCTTAAGTACTCAGTTGTTAATGTTTCCTAGCAACTTATGGGAAAAAATTCCCTAAGTAAAAAGGAGTAAAAGGAAAGAAACCTAAACCACAACAGCCTGTTACGTGCTCCATGTTTTCAAAAGTTTGGCAGTGCCTATAAGAAATGTAAAGAAAGGTTTGGAACATCCTCCACCCTCTGGCATTGCTTATGAAGCTTTTTTTTTTGTTTTTCCTGTGCAGTCCTTCACTCTTGAAGAATTAGATAGATATATTATCTGTCACTGGTTTTCTAAATTATATATAAATACAAGATATGTCATGACAGAGAATGTAATTACACCGGTGGCAAGTGTGATAAATATGTTACAATGCTGTGTCTCACAATTGTTTGAGTGAATACTATGTGTTTTATAATGTTGACTTTTTTAAGGGAAGTTTTGCTAAAGTTTAGAGTTCTTTTAATGTGAATGTTGTGTTGTGATACCAATGCTGGTGAAGAGTTGTTGTATGTCAACATTACAATCACAATGAAGGAATCTAAACCTGTTGAATGTATCAAAAAGTAACAAGTGACCACGACTAAGACAACTGCACATGCTCCAAAAAGGCAGGATGAAGGCAGAGCTATGTTAAAATGTTTGAATATGTATGACGATTTATGAATATGTAGTTAGCTGATGCAATACTTAGGCTATATAAGGGATATGTTGCTGTGTTGACTGGTGTGCCTCTGGCTGTGGCTAAGCACCCAGCACTGTTCCTTTTGCTTTATTGATTTTGTCCCCTAGTGTCCCTTATTAAATTTTCTTTAAATTTTAACTGTGGAGTGGGCTTCACTTGTCACAGCAAGAAATAATAGCATAGTTACCACATGACTTATCACAGTCCATTTCACAATAACTGCTCATAATATAATTTTATTTATTACATATAATAGAGTTAAAAGTAGACAATTTTTTTTGAGGAGAAAAACAGAAGATTGTTATTGATGTTCCTTCCCTACTTCACTTCCACTGCATCCTACTTATCTGTAAACAGAACCAATTACACGATTATAAAAAACCCCAAACCTGAGAGGAAAAATTATGTAGTCTTTCTATACACATTTATAGTAATTCTATGGTAATCTATACAAGATCAATAAAATGCGTACTTCCATATGATATTTTTTTCATTAGTTTCGTAGGTTAAAAAGGTTGCAATCGCCATGTTTTTAATGAAGCCTGCAGTGGAGGAGAGACACTAGAACACAGGAGGCAAGCCCTCTTGTCAGCTTAGGAAGAAGCCCAGATGGAGCATCGCACTTAAGCTAATTAGGCAATGAGGCAGGAAGTCCGGTTCCCTCCCTGTCTGCGGGGGGAAAACCCTGGGCCAGTGCTGGCAGGACGCCAAAAGGACGAAGAGTGTACCCTTGTCCAACAGCGCAACCCCTCAGCCCACCTTCTGCCCAGTCCCAGATGTATATGTTCCGCTCACCAGGATAAAGGAGGTGATTCAGTCCTGGATAATTCCAACAGGTTTATTGCGAGAACAACAACTACAGTGAAGGGCACCAGGGAAAGAATCCAACATTTGAGGGAGGTTCCAGGGTATATAAACAGACAAGGGTAGGAGGGATTACAAAGCAACTGACCCAATGAGGAAAGGAACAGGAGGAGGGATAAGGATTGAATGACAGAGAACAGTCCAATGGGGAATGTGGAGGGAGTGGCTTCAGGGGAACAACCAATGGGAGAACAGGGTACAGAGAATGTTCTTGGTAGGGGTGGATACAACATTTGATATTCTAATACACATTAACATAACTGCAGTGAAGAACCATGGGAAACTTGCCACAACTTAAGCCTCAGAACTCTCCCTAGGCATCTCCGTGCCAACTCTCCTGCACCCATCACCCACAAGGCAATGCTAGTTGAATGCTCTAAAATTTAAAAAGAGTGTTAGTAACTTTTCTACAAATACTGGGATAGAGAAAATGACAGTGTAAGTTGCTATCTTATATTGTTTTTTCTCCCTTCGGTCTGCATGTGCCCTGATTTTATTGGTACACAGAGCAGACAGAAAAGTCATTTCCATGAAGATGATAAATAGTGTGGTAAAGTGGGCTTCCTAGTAACATTTGAACAAGAGAAACCAGGAGCTTATCTTCACTTCATGTGGGGACCTCTTAGGCATTGCTACTCTGGAGAATGTTGAAATGATCAGTCTGCATACTGTGGTAGCAATTGGGAAACATCCTACTGTCCATCTATACTCCTCTCCTGCTTTCTCAGGCACTTGCCTTTAGTGCAGAATTTTATTTATAGTGCAAGTCAACTGTATCTTACAACAGGAAAAAAAAAAATTAAATATTTGTTGCTGAATCTAATGAAATGCTGTCTTGAGCTTAGTACCCGACATAACCTTTCTGAGGCCTTACGTGTATACAGCTACTGCAGAAAGTGAGTTCTTCAGAGCTAGTGCCTCTTCAGCTGACCCTGAAGTGGCTGTAATGCTTCGAATACAGAAACTAGCCTCTACTATACTTCAAAACACCTACCAAGACTTCAATTAACAATAATTCAGCTGAACTGGTGATAAGACCAATGGGAACCTGTGTAAATGTCTAACGTGAACAAAGTTTAGGCTGTCTCAAAGATGCAAACAAATGCAGTGTTAGCAGCAGTGACATGGGAATCAGGGACATCACCCTGAGGCAACAGAATTGTATTAGGAATGATGGGATTTGTGTTTTCCTTGGGGAAATTTCAGGAGGCAGTTAAAAAAGGCTCATAAACAGGCTGACTGTGAAAGAAAGCCACAGAGCCCTTCTGAGGAATTCAGAATGCAGTTGCAATGAATCCCTCAGCAAGCAAAAATACAGACTTAGTGATTGTTAATTTGGTATTTATGATTGATCTGTGTGTCCAGAGCAAACATGCAGAAAGGCATATTGATACTGATATTAGGATATTTTTTAATAATTAGTTTTAATTATGTCTGCAGGTGGGCTATAATCAGAAAATATTTTAATGAGTTTAGGCCCCACATGTTTTACTTTGTTAACATCTCTTTCTGTCAAATTTATTAGAGAAGGATTATAAAGCTCAGATAAAGCATGCTGTTATAGGCACAGCAGGTATACACAGCTGGTATGGGATTGGGTTTTTAATTCTATAAGTATAGTGGCCAGTAGGATAAAAGACCCATCTCAGGTTGACACTCTTATCCACACTAAGTTACATGCGAGCAGAAAAAGAAGCAGAATAGCCTCAGGTACAAGAAATGAGTATATCACAACTCAATATTTTAGTAGACAGTAGTAAGAAATAAGGAGAATGATGGTGATAACTTGGAGAGAAATTTTGAAATATACAGTATAAAAAGCATTTGAAAAGGAAAAATATCCTTCATTTTAAAAGGAAAGCAAACATCTTTCTCTTTGTACTTCAAAGTAGCAGTTTTTTTTTTTTCCTGTAATAGGGTGTAAGAGGGTGTTAGGTTTAGCTGTATCCATATTTTGTATTCACAGACCAGACGATCTGGTATAACATATGCTACATTCTTTCCCTGGATAGTATAGTAACTAAACTAATTTACTCTCCTAGAAGCATAGAACTGATTTGATTCAGAATATAACCTGAAGCAATTCCAACAGTTTCATGTTGCCCCATACTATATGTTGTAGCTTCATTGAATATATTTTTTCATTTTTGT
This sequence comes from Chloropsis cyanopogon, assembly GCA_013400585.1. Lineage (NCBI taxonomy): Eukaryota > Metazoa > Chordata > Aves > Passeriformes > Irenidae > Chloropsis > Chloropsis cyanopogon. The sequence goes on along the minus strand of WEZZ01038836.1, from coordinate 18,074 downwards.
GCATTGCATTTACAAGGAAACTGAAGTTCAGAAAATTGCTAGTGACTACTTTTTTACTTTGTGCTGATCCTGAGAAAGGAACATGAAATNTTTTTTTTTTTTTTCTGTGGTGTTCTATCTACTGTGCTTCAATCACTAATGCAACTGGTTCATACAAAGCATGTATTTCTTTTCACAAAGTTGTATGCACTTCTGAGCATGCTAATCTTTTCTTTACAGCCACCAGAGCAAGTCAGCAACATAATGTAGCTAAATTAAGACTAGCAAGACAAAATTTTGAATATAACCTCCAGTTTAACCTCAGGCTTATCCTCAGGAGAGGGTTTATTTTAATACTTGCAGAAAAAACTGTGAAGTTCTTTTAACAAATGAAATTTTAGAGAGATTGCATAATTTTTGCATTCATGACAACTACTGAGCAGACAAAATCCTGGAACAGATAATCCTAGCACTTTGCCTGCTTATGAAGAAAAAGTTGAGAATAATTAAATACTTTTAATCAGAGAATCGAGAAAGTTCTCGCCAAGTGACGGAGTTGAAAATTGTGCAGTGACGACAAGCGGTTCTTAGCACACAGTTCAACAACACAATTGTAGCAACATTGTTTTAGTCTATAGAGATGGTGCAGAATAAAACTATTCTTGTTAGAAAGATCAAAAGATGCAAGTACAGTGACTGTCAATGTTAGCCTCTACATCATTAGTTTAGGAAGAATGCCAGATTAATTCTAGAAAAATAATATCTGTAAGCATTGGGATAGGTTTCACTGTACTGTTTTTGATCTGTGTGGTTAAAATGTTAGCTGGTTGGTTAGGAAGGTCAGGTTTTTTTAAAAGAGAAGAAAAACCTGTATCTACCGAACTGAGTGAATGAAACTCAATCTTTTCCCCATATAGCTTTTTCCCATTTCCAGCAAGCATATGTTTTCTACAGTAGTTGAAACATTTACATGCTGTGAATCTACATACATATTTGTTTGTATTCATGCAGGTATGTATCAGAGACAAGTAATAATAAGTGTATTAAGAGGACAGATGAATTTCAACTTTTAGACTTTTAAGAAAAGCTTTCTTCAATTAATGGTCTTTAAGAATACCTTCATGCTAATGGTAAATTCCTACCCTAGCTCTCGCTGTATATGCAGAACCATTATCCTTAACAGCCATGCTCCAAATTAGTCAGTGTACACCACCACAAAACACACAAAAAACTAGAGAACTATTCAGTCATATGGATTGTGACTGAGGTTTCTGCTCCAGCTGCCAATTCTGAGCACCTCACTGACCTCATGCACGCTAATTTTTCTTTTAGGATAGTTTTTGGGACACACTCTGTTCTGATCTATGTGACAGGGGTTGAGATCTCACTTGATCCAGAAGCTGGCACCACGAGCCAGGTACACCTGAACCCCCGGTCTAATTCCAGTTGTTGAAGGCACATCTACTCACATGGCCAGTACCACTTAGTTCCAGCAGCACACACAGACACAGAAAAGAGATGAACATGCTGACCAAGACATTTTACACTTCACCGTCCCCTTTTACACTTGTTTCTGCCTACCTCCACTGTTTTTCCTCCCCTGTCCCTTGCTGCCTGCGTCCCTCGTCCGGAGCAACTCCCTTGGATGGAGGAGCTGCTCACTCCCCAGCTAGCTAGAGGGAGCAGGACGGATGGGGCACTGTCCCCGAGATGGCTCGGTGGAGTGGGCCAAGACGGGAACTGCGCCTCGTGGGTTCGAGGTATCCCTACTGGATCCACAGAACAACAGACGCAGCGATGAAGAAAGGCACAGGCCACTCTTGCGGGAGTTTGAGCTTCCTTTATTTCCACCTGTGCCAGGAACACTGACACAGGCTTCCACGCAGGTTACTAAAGCTCGGGCAAGAGCCCCAAAATGAGCTCTGCAGCAGCTTATAAAGTCAAGGGGTGGCGCAGCACCCAACCAATTGGAACAGGGACGGGAGGCGGGGAAGGGGAAAGTGACAGGGGTTTTTCCCCAATCAGGGGAAGGGATGGGAGGAGACTTTCAGGGAGGCCCTATCAGAGTCCGAACAGCTTGGAAGTTTTTAGAGATCGGGGAAGGGTTTCAGGGATTGACAGGGGAAAGGTAGGAGGGGAAAGGAGATTGACAATCAACTCGGGGTGTTCACAGAACATTGGAGAAGGGAGGTACCAACTTGGAGCATGAACCAGGGGGATACAGAACGATCCATAATATAAATAATATAAAACTCACAAATTCCTAAAACACCACCCAACATCCCCTTTCTCCTGCATTATTCTCCATCAGTTTGCACAGTCCTACTGGCCTCCCAAGCTTCTGGATCCTCAGGTTTGGATCCTCGTCAGCTGCAAAGTCCCTCTATGTTGCAGTTCCTTGGTAGCCCATCAGTCAGTGTGTTGGACAGGTTTGCTTCTTGCTTTTGTCTCCATTATATTTACCTATCACTTTTTTGTGTCTATATATTTTGTCTATGGCTTCTCCCTTTTCTTTGCTATCCCCTTTGTTTAGGTGCTCAGTCTGGTTATCCTCCTGAAATAAAAATTCCCATGTTCCGGTACCCTTACCAATGGACACACATGATGAAAATTGATCTTTTTGTCTGTTTTATCATTTGTTGATTGCATTTGGAACTCTGTATGTTCCCATTTATGTCTTCCTACTTTACTTATTTTCCCTTTTGCTCTGAAAAGGTCCTTGGCCAGATACCCCAAAGGAACCAGACACCTGTTTCTACATACATTTAAAGTATTTAAAATCCAACCAGCCCAAGACACATACCTCTTATAGAACAGCAGACAATCAAATCAAAATTATGTTTATAGTATGGTGTGAAAAGACCTATCCATTCATTTAGTAATGATTTTACTTAGAACCACTCTGATGGCAAAAAGGACTGTGAATGATAATTGAGGTTGAATGTTTAGGGTAGATTTTAAATATCAGAAGGCAAGGTTTATACTGATGTTATGGTTTGGGAATAATTTTAATTTCACACATCCTAAACAAATGCAGTGGTCTTTGGTTATTGTTTAAAGCATATTTTTCAGTAAGTTCTCTTTTTTATAAAATCAGAAATATTGAGTTAAATATTTACTTTCTCCTAATAAAGACTGGAATAATTTCTTAATTCTCTAAAATTTTCACAGGAGGAGAATGCTATTTTCTATTCTTTCTAATCATCCAGCTGCTAGAACAGCCTGTGCAGCATGGATCAGGATATTTAAACAAAAATGAAAAAAATCATTAGAAACCTGGCAATAGAAACCCAATATTTAAAGCCTGGAATTTCAAGTTCACAGAATCAGACATTTTAATATGTGGTTTGGGTTTTTGCTGCATGGTTCAAAGGTACTTAACTTACAATAGAGTAGTATTGCTGGCATTCTGATCACTTTATGGGATTAAAATAATCAGAAAAACGGCAGTTTTAACAAGAAAGCTTAATGCTATTAACACATATAAGCATATCTGTTAATGTTGATAAGAAAAGCCAAACTGCATCATGAAAGATTGAGGGACTGGCCATTTTTGGCAATGTTACAGTGGCCAATGAGTGAAAAGGTGTCATTTTGAGAGGGTTTCTGGCTGTCATTTACTGTCAGAATATTTGATTTACCCCTTCTTTCCAGAAAACAGTGTAGAGCCTGAGATGAAAAAGTGATAATTTATCCATAAACCTTTTAATTCCCTGGGTTTGCTGAACATCATGAAATGATTTGGTCACAAGTGTTGAGTTGAAACATACACTCTGTCAAGCAAAATATCTGGAAAACTTACAACTGTGCTTTTGGGACCTTGAATTTCAGACTAAATGTCTGTCACGATCCGCAAGGTGGGATTCGTGATGAGGTTCTTTTATTTGATCTAAGAGCGCGAAAGGCAAAGCACAAGGGACTCTCAATGAAACCACAAAATGCAGTTTATTGAAACAATCATCAAAATTTTGCGATAGAGGGATAGAAAAGGGAAATAAAGCAGAGGGAAAAGGTTTGGGAGGAAAAAGGGGGTTATAGCTACCAATCGGCGAAGTCCCGCAGCCGTCCTCAGCGACGTGGAGTCTTCCTTCCGATGGGGAGATCTCGGAGTGAGTAGGTTTCAGGGCTGTTTTTTAAGGGGTTTTTCGGAGCGACAGGCAATTGGCCAAAAGGGGGGTGAGGAGCCGCAGGTGCCGCAGAGGCATTGTCCTTTGTGTGTTTTGACCGTGCTCAGGAACAAGACGATAGGCACCAAAGGACAGGTCGTATCCTAGGAGCCCAGCTGAGTCCTTACACCGGTCCATCGAACACACTTAACGTTGGCAAACAGCTTCTCTGCCAACCCGGATCTTTATTGTTGGTGGCTCTCCCCCTCGACCAGGCCTGGGCCTTTGAGTGGTCTCGGTTCTCAGTCCTCAGAGATGATTGTGAGGCAAAAATGAGGGATTCTCGGACGGACTCTTACAATGTCATATGTAATAGCAATATTTTAAGGATAAGATATCTTTTTCTGAAAAAATGCGACCTCTGTTCTTTTTATCATTAACATTTGATAAGTAATGAATGTCCCTGGGCCTGCTGACACTGAGTATCAATTTAATGTATGTAATTTGCCTAGCATGTAGAATCAGAGAATAACTTTGTTTGGAAGGAACCTCCAGAGGTCACCCAGTTCAATCTCCTGTGTACAGTGGATTGGAGACTGCACAATCCCATTCTGAGCCTTTTTTGGGGTAGGAGATACCACAGCCTCTAAGCAACCACCTCTTATATTTGACCACCTGTGATGTGAGATGTGACACATTTACATTTCAGGTAAAATGGAGGGAGGTTATTAATTTGCATTTTGATGTACATCCTTAAATGTTGAAGAAGCAAATGACTTAATAAATATCTTGAAATTTAATCTAGATATTAAGAACACATTTCATTTAGACTCTGTCTGCTGTTAACTGAGTTTAGGATAACTTATTTTGTCTATGCTATTCATCTTGAATATAAACATATTTTTGCCATAAAAATCCCCCAAACCAAAAACCAGAAACCAGAGATGTTTAAAAATGAATGCAGTAATAAAATACCCACACTTGAACATGGTTCTAAAAGCAAGTAGCTCCAGAATGTTTGTCTCCAGACCCTCTCTCATTTGTTACATTATATTGCAAACTATGTACCCATGTACCTACATGGGAGGAGCTTAATATCAAAGAAAAATATTCACAGAGTTCAGCAAAATACTGGCTGTTTTCTAAACTACCAAAACTGGTTATAAGCTCCTAAAGTGGGACACAAGCATTATTTTTTTAAGAGCTGATTGCATTTTAGGTGTGTTTTGCATGTTTCTATAATCTATTAGGTGGTACCGTCCTCAATAATCCTGTTTAGGTGGCTATGGATTATGTCCCTCAGAAAAATACAAAAGAAGGCAGAAGTTCTTGTAGTTGGAGAGTCTTACTGGGAATATAATAAGGTGGATATGAGTAAGATCTGAGGAGAAAAGGGTTTTTTTGCACTTACCTGCAAATGGGGGTGTTCAGACTCTTGCCAAATTAAGCTATACTAAGAGTTGTTTTTGAAACAATGCCCTGTGGACTTAGGTCTGCCTTAACTGTTTAGATATCATGAATTTGGAGTATCCTTCAGTGAAAAATACTGTGATTAGCCTCTTGCTTGTTGATATTTAACATGGTTATACCCTAAGATACAACCTAAGGGAGGTGTACATGCAAAGGAAAATTAAATAGAAAATCGTTGTGTATCTATATTGCTTTATTCCAAATGTGACCTGGAAAGGTCTCTAGAACAGATAGAAATTACTCTATGTATGATATCAGTGGCACAAAAAAGACAGGGACTAATCTATCACAGAAATGCTATTCTTTAGGAGCTTCCAATGCAATGTACCTCTCTCTAAATAAAGTTAGTTTACATAGATGTTACTGAATATCCGTCAAAACTTTTATAGGTTTTTTGTTGGGTATCGAGCTTCATGGGAGTTCCAGTGTTTAAATAATCTGTGAAATTAAAAAGAGAAAGGAGTATTTCCTTCAATTTACTATTGAAAACATCTAAGGGATCAGAACAGGGCAATAAACTAGGAAAAAATAGGATTATATGTTTTTTTCTGAGTACATATTAAAGGAAAATCATCATTTTTTTGAAGGTCAGAATATAGGTTGTACATATTTTTTTCTTCCCTATTTCTATTCTTCTTTTTCAGTTATAATCACTGTAAAAACTTTAAGTAAAACATAAGCTGTCCAAAATTATTATATTTGCCATAAGGTGGCACTATGCAGTAAGGCAGTGACATGGTTTGGACAATTCAATTTTATTTTTTACTTCTAGTATTTTTTCTTATTTTGAGTCATAAGGTTCCATGAAGGACAGGTGTCAGGTATGCAAAATATCTAATCTACATGGATTTGAAATTCGTAAAGATTCATATATTAAAACTAAGAGTCAGAAAAGACAAACTGCAATTTATGTTAAGAGGGTAGTGCTAATCAGCATTTTCTTAATATTGCCATCTACAAACACTCTTCTCTCTCTGTAGATATAAATTCCCACATTTAAAAATTGTGTGTACAATGCTGAGGACACTACAATATCATGGTCCCGTAGCTTTAAGGTGCATTTATCCTGGAGGAAAGAATTTATAGTGCATCCAATTTAACAACAGAAAAAGTACCTCAGAAATACTCAGGTGAAGGATAGCTCATACAAAGGATCACTTGGTGCTAACCAGCTCCTGATATGGGCAGCTAGACATCCACCGAATAGCTGAGGTTGGAAGGCATCTCTGGAGATC
>WEZZ01038835.1:247573-281832 GCA_013400585.1 Chloropsis cyanopogon | reverse complement strand
GGGCCCGGCCCGCCCCCGCCGTCATGTGAGAGCGGCCCGGCCCCCGCCGCCGAGGGAATCCCCGCCGGGACCGGGATCGGGACCGGGACAAGGACCGGGACAAGGACCGGCACAAGGACCAGGATCGGGACCGGCACCAAGATCAGGACCGGGACAAGGACTGGGACCCGCTCGGGATCAGGACCGGGAGCCGCTCCCGCCGGGGCGCACGGAGCGAGCCGATCGCAGCCCGGAAAAACCTTTTTTTGTTTTTGTTTTTTTTCCTCAATCAAAAAACCCGCCCTGGCCGCCGAGAGCAGCGCGGCAGCACGGAGCGAGCAGGAATAAACGCCTGGGCTGCTGTCCTCTCCTTCCTTTACTCTCGCCAGCTCCTTCCCCAAGGGACACAGCTCACCGCCCCTGCTGAGCCGGAGCCACCGGGATTTACGCACAGATTTATACACAAATTGCTTCCTTTGGAAACAAGAGCTTCTTTCAACGTACCTTAATTACCACTCGGTTGAACTTCAGTCAAGCAGGCTTTACTTTTTTAGGAATTTATTTTGGAACGTGATGCCTTCTACATGTTCTTTAGAGAAAAAATGAAGCTGCAGCAACTTGCATTTGCCCCGCACACAATCTGACACCAACAGCTCTTTTGACTTTATCTATTGCAGGCTTTCTTTAGCTACCATCTGACCCCTCAAGAAAACAAAGCTTTGTCAAGGCTGCATTCCCAGTTGCTGCCCTTACACATTTTTGGCTTCCTCCTTGTTCCCTGGTTTCCCTTTTCCCCACTTTTATAGCACAAGCCGCGCCTCCCAGCGTCCCCAGCCAGCCTCGGCACCCACAAGAGGTCACTGCTGGTCCAGGCACCAGGATTGCTCTCCCATCACCGCTGTCCCGCTCTAAGCAGCTCCTCGCCACCTCTGACAGAGGCAGGCGCCTCTAACAGCACCAAAGGGACCTTGGTCACCTTTTTCTGCACCTGCACCACAGCCCAGGCAGTACTTCCAGGTAGCAGCCTGGAAAAGAAGTTGAGTCCAGTTCCATCGAACCCACAAAAAAAGGATTAAAAAGCAGCTGAGCACTGCAATAACCAGAACCTCTCAATGTTTGAGTTCTCAAACCACCACGCAGCTGATTCCAACCGAGGAAGCCAGAACAATTGCTTCTTACACTCCTTAGCTTCTCAGGGCTCGGCCTGAGAACAATTAAGACAACTCCTACCCTTCTCAGAGGAACCAGAATGAAATGCACCCTGCACACCCTGGCTGTGCCCACGCAGGGCACGGGGGTTTGTGTGAGACCCCAGCCAGGAGTGAACAGACCCAAAACAGAGACCTGACCCCGGAACTGTAACACAAATCAGAAAAAAAAAAAAAGCCAGCCAAGAGTTTTATCAGCACCTGAGCTCTTCATTTCCAGGAGAATGGGAGCATTTTTTAAAGTCATCACCTGATCCTCAGGGTCACTGGAAGGGAAGCCAGGGGAGCGTGGTTAGGAGAAGGCTCCTGAGAGAGAGAGGAGGAAATCCTCATGCTTGTCCCTTGTGGCTTTTTCTAGCATGTGACAGAAACAAAAGTCTGCATTTCTTGCACTCCTGGCACAGATTAAGGACCTAATCCTTGACTTCATTAACCCCTTCTCTTCCATTTTGGATAGACACTAATACTGACAGCTTTTGACACAGCACTGCTGAGACATCCAGGGCTGCTCAGAAAACTCCAGAATGATCCCTCAGAGCCTCCAGAACCATCTCTCAGCAGCTGCCCCCCTCCAGACACCTTTCTTCAAGGAGATGCAGAGGATTCAAGTAAAAAACCCACAAGGAAATACATTCCCTACGTATCCACCAGGAAAAACGAGCAACAAGGCAGGCAGGCAGGCAGTTAAAGAGGAGCAGACATTCCATCCACCCTGAATTCCAACAGCTCCCACTCTCCTCCAGGAGCCAGTTGTGTCACACAGCAAAAGCCAACGTGGGGGCAGTGCCACCCAAAGCACCCTCAAGTCATCACAGTAATTGAAAATGAGGGAATTAAAGCTAGTTTTAGTTTATTCCCAGTCCTCTGGAAATGCCCTTTAAGCAGACCAACACAAGAGGCAGCTCCTGGAGTAACAAACCTTCAGCTGTTGGCAGGCTCAGGGTGGGGATGGAGGAACAAACACGACCCTGGAAAAAGCTGCTGGGTCAGGCTGAGCCTGGATTGAGTCTGTCCTGTCCCATCCCCAGGGCACAGGGACCCCAGAGCACACCCCTCAGCAAGCCCAGGGGCTTTTCTTCCAGCAAGCAGGGGTGCTCAGTCATTTTAAACAGTTCCATTAGCATTAAAAAGTGTTGTCAGGCTGCAGAGATGGCACAAGAATTCCAGCCAGCAGCTCTCAGGAAAAAAGCCACGAGCAATGAGAATTTTTTTGCAGGCAGAATGTAATTAGTGACACTGCTGGAACCAAGCCAGCAGCAATCAATGGATTAAAGGATGCTCCAAGTGTTGTGATAGTTATTAATTTCAAATTTAAATTAGGGGATTAGTATGGGATATTCCTTCATGCTGAGGCTGTGTGGAGAAAAATAAAGATATTAATATTGTACATTCCATAATGAAACAGAGCATGCCACCAACAAACATCAAAAGTTACATTTAAGACCTGATGATAAGACCCACCAGCTCAGACTCCAGCATGGAGGGAGGGGTGGCACTTGGGGAGAGGGCACTGAAAGGGCATTTACACAGAATGCACAGAGGCTGCCTCCGCAGTGATCTTCCTGGAATTTTTCACTGATATTTTCCTAATATTCTCATTATCTATAATAGCAAGGTGTGGACTGCACCTCTGCTATTTAGTAGTTGGAAAACAGGCCAAATGGTAGGATTTTCGGGGTGTAGCTTTTACTGCCAATCCAACACACTGTGCAAAGGAAAGGGCGGCCCAGGGGCTGTGGCTTTAGCACAGGTGAGACAGAAAAGCTGATAATGAGAGCCTCAAGCTGGAAAAAAGCCATGATGCACATCAGCTGCCCTGAAGCCTCACTCGAGTTGTTCCACGCAAGAAACACCAAAAAAAAAAAAAAAATGGAACAGAAAAAGTGCAAGGCAGCAAAAGGACAGCTCTGCTCCAGGGACAGGGTGCAACAGAGCCCTCCAGAGGCACTGGGGAAGGACAAAGAAAGAACAAAACTTGCAGCAGCGTGTTCATCTTCTCTTTTTCTTCCTCTCCTCTCTGATGCAGTGACCTCGGCCATCCCGTGGCAGCTCCACAGAGAGCCCTGGGCAGCACCCCCAGGGCAGGGGTGAGGCAAGCCCAACAATGTGCAGCACTTCTAGGGCAGTATACTTGCTGATTGCTTCCTTGACTATTGCTCACAACAACCAGCTAAGACACTGCCAAAGAAACACTCACAGCTGGCATCAAACACGGCTGGGGCAGGTGGGCTGAAATCCTCTTCTCATTCACAGAGGGTCCGAGTCTGGGGACAAACAAAGAGTCAGGGAAGCAGCTGCAGCAGTGCTGAAAAAAAAAAAAGCTTTCAAGGGAGAAGAGGCTCAAACTCATAAATCAACAGCTGTCCTGTCTCTTACCCCCAAATCTTGGTTAGGGCCTCTAAAAATTACCAATATTAACAAGATTAACACAGCCGACTTGTCTGTAATCCATATCAAGATAAATCTTTATCCCAAGTCTCCCACACCACCATTCAGGCAAGACAGTGGAACAAGAAAAGTGTTTCCAAATGCTGAATTGTTTAAGATACAAACCTGTTTAAACTGTTGCTGTGGTCACTGCACTGCACAGGGCAGAAGGAGAATTCACTGGGAGCACAAAGAAGAGAGGCACCAGTGCTCACCTGTCCTGAAGCCAGAGGACTTTGCTGTTACTGGAACAGCCCGGGGTGCACAAGATCTGGGGTTATCCAGCATTCCTGAGCCCTCAGCTCCTGGAAACACATGACCATGGGAGAAGACAACCTGCAGGACAAAGGAACTTGTCACCCCACAGCCTCAGCAGCAGGTGATTGATTGCCCAAGGGCCTCTTGTGCAACACCTGGGAGCAAAGGTGCTGCACAGAGGAGCCCCTGGCTCCACCAGCCTCTGACTCCTGCCAGGCACCCCCTGACAGCACCACACCTGTGGATTCTCATCATCTGAGCCTCCATCCCCCCTCCCAATGCACCAAGTTTCAAACTCCAGAATCTGGTTTGTGTTTAGATGGCAAGACAGAGCGAGCTGAGGGCTCTTTTTTGCTCTCAGCCTGCTTTGCTCACAGTGAAATTACATTTCCTCTTGCACCCAGCTAGCAGAACCCTGCCATCCTGCAGAGGAAGGGTGAGCACTTCAGGCTGGAAAGCGATGTCAGACCCCCAGAGTCCTGGCTCTCACCAAGTCAGTACCTGGGAGGTGTTTTTACAGAAGACAGAGTGATTAAAGACAGACCTGTTGGGTTTCTTGCCACAGTCACAGCAAAGTTCTGGCTCTGTCTGACACCACAGGGTCAGACAAAGGTGACACCACGTGCTGTGACTGCCCACCCAACCCCCCAGGACAGCAGACAGCAGTCTTTCCCAAAACTCTCTGATTTTATGGATTCCCACAAGACCCACCAGGCCCAGAGGGCAGAACAGGGGCTCCATCCCCAGGAGACTGCACCAATTAATTAAAAAATCGCTTTTTGGCTGTGACCTTTTCACCCTGAGGAATAAAGCAAACAATTCCAAAACATCAGAACCAAGACCTGACAAGAGCACCCACCTGCCTGTCCTGCAAACCCGTCCCACTCTGGGGGAGAGCTGTCTTGTTTAAACAGCTTAAACCTCATCATCCCTCCAACATTTCCCATCAGGATCAGGACAAACCAGACTATCTCAAAGGCAATTACCAGGTCAGGGACAAGCACAGCCATAGGAGAGCAAAACAATCTGGTACAGAAGAGGAAGATCCTGCTTCATCTTTCATCCTCCTCGGGGGACAGACGGGGCTGCAGAATTGCTGCTTTGGGAATGTAAAACTTTCCTTTGAGCCACTAAAAACCAAGCATGACAGGGCCAGGGAGAGATGTTTTGGGGAACATCTTTGCAGCAAGATAACGACCCTGCTTTTAATTTTTGAAATCATTTTAGCTCCCCTCTGCTTCTTGCTACCTATAAGAATCCCTAGTGCTTTAGGAAAGGAGAAAAATAAATTCACAAGCACAATTTAAAGAGGTGCCACTCAAAGTTTACATGGTCACATTTAGTTGAATTTTCCATTTAAGGGCTCCATTTGCCTCAAAATGGCAATTTTTTCTTTAGAGAAAAGATAACACATGACCTGTTTCACTTCCCACTGACTGTCGGGGTGCTTTACCTGGAAAAAGATGCCAGCTCGTGCTAAATCTCACTGTGGGGGTGACAAAGCAGCAGGAAAAAGCTGTTTGGTGGATCACGTAACAGTGAATTAGCCTATGAAGAAATCATCACCATAAAACAACAAGCTGTGGGGTGTGGAAGGTGGAAAACTCTCCTGTTACAGAAATTCTGCATTCCAAGAAAGGTAAAAGGTCCTGTCAGGTAAGATCTGCAGCAAAGACTCTGTCAGCACACAAATATGTGATACCACAAGCTTCATTTAATCAAGCACGCTTGTTTCAGTTCATCCCCAGCACTGTGTCCTCCTCCTGTTGTCAACAAGTGGAGTTTTACACTCTGCTTTCCGGTTAGTGCTGTACCATCCCACCTTCTCCTGCAATATCCCACCAAACCATCCAGAAAATGGTTCTGGGCTTTGACTCCTGGCAGTGCTCATTGAGCCCTGTTATTATTGTATTTTTTCCTGTGCTTTCTTCTCCTCCAAGCTCCCCAAATAGGAGACACCAGCTTAACAACTCCTGTTTGCCTTCAATTAATTAATCACACAGCTGAAACTGCCCCTAAGAGATGGACTGACACTCCCTAGAGAGCAGAGAGATTTACCAGCTCCCTCCAGGGCTGTGGCAGGAGCTGATCCAGCTGGCAGCAGACCCTGAGGTCCCTCTGGAGGCCCAGGTGACCTCACCTTCCTGCTCCCAGGTGATGCCATGCTCCTGCTCCTGCTCCTGCTCCCGGGGCTGAGCCGAGGCAGGGAAGAGGAGCAGAGGCTCCGGGAGGTGCAGGCACCCGAACTCCGAGCAAACCCGGGCAGTTCCACCCCTCTGATGGGGCTGGGACTCCTCCCAGCACTGCCACCACTCCCGGCCGAGCTCAGGCTGGAGATGGGATAACACCTGGGGAAGTGGGGCAGCACCTGGGGAAATGGGGCAGCACCTTTGCCCTGAGCCGCAGGTGGCTGAGAACAGAGCAGAACGAGCAGCTGTTTTCTGTAAAACACGGCAAAGCAGGGTTAAAACCACACAAAAACCACAGGGGGAGAGTCGTGTGAGTGGCCAGCAGTTCTGCCTGTAGGACAGCTGCGTCCCAGGCTGGGCTCAGGAGCCAGGCTGGGCTCTCAGCATTCCCATCCCTGCTCCAGCTCGTCAGCCCAAACAGGAAGCTGGGGGCTACAACCGAGGTGGCTTTGGAAAAACAAATTTATCCAAGTCAAGATGTTCCTGACCTGGCCCCCCAGATCGGTCTGCTAGGACAGAGGATGCTGCCAGGCTGATCCATGTCACAGCGCCTTTTTCAACTTGTTAGACTCAGGCTCCTCCTTTATCAGGTCTTTGAGGGATTTCTAGAGAACCCCCTGTACATCCCTCTCTCCTTTCTTCCAGACCCACCCAATTTTACCTTTGTTGCCCTTAGATGTTCCTCACATCTCCCTCCCCAGCCTGCCCCTGGCTACACCTCCCTCACAGAAAGGGCTACAGAAGAGGAAGGGCAAAGAAAGGAAAAGGAAAAACATTCCTCACCCCGACAGGACAGACTAGCAGGGGCATTTCCCTCATGTTCCGGGGCATTACCCTCATGTTCCACGGCATCTCCAGAGCTCTGAGAGCCCACCGGGGCTGACAGCCCGGCAGCAGCGCCTCGCACCCGGCCAGGCTCTGCCAGAGGCTGCGGGGAGCGGCAGAAACCATCGGGGCAGGAGAGGAACGGCAGGTACCGGGGCACGGGGCAGGTACCGGGGCACGGGGCNACAGCGCTCACCTGGGCACGGGGCAGGTACCGGGGAACGGGGCAGGTACCGGGCTCAGAGCTCACCTGGGCACGGGGCCGGTACCGGGGCACGGGACAGCCATCGGGGTCAGCGCTTACCGGGGCACGGGGCACGCACCGGGGCTCAGAGCTTACCTGGGCACGGGGCCGGTACCGGGGCACGGGGCAGGTACCGGGGCTCGGCTCCTCCGCCGGGGGTCTCCCGAGGCTCCAGGGCAGCCGCGGACACGGAGCCAGAGCCCCGGCAATGCCCTCGGCCCGCAGCGCACGGACAGAGGCGGGCTCAGCCCCGGACAAGCCCGGACAAGCCCCGGGGAAGGCTCTTGCTGAGCCTGCCCGGCCGGAGGCAGCGCCAGCCCCGCGGGGACAGCGGGGACACGGGTACGGAGCGGCTCCGGACCCCTGTCACAGCTCGGGATTCTGTCGCGGCTCCAGACTCCTGCCACAGCTCAGGATTCCTGCCACAGCTCAGGATTCCTGCCACTGCAACCCCGCGATTCTCCTTGAAATGCCAGCCGTGGAAAGAAATGCTTTTCCTAACCCACCCTTCTCCAAGCTGCCTGCCCGTTCCTGCCTGGGGAGAAGCAGCTTTGAGGCCAGTGAGGTGGAACTGCACCCTAAAAAGCACCAGGAGCAGAGCTGGGAGGTTTTCCTGCATCCAGGGGCTCCTGCAGGCTTTGCACTCCAGTGCCAAATATCAGTCACTGGCACCACAAGGAGCTGCACCTCAGGCGCCATCAGCAAGCGTCCCCCTTCTCTTCCTCACTCAGTATAAGGAGTTAACAGTCTCACTTTGAAACAGCAAGTTAAACAGCCCCACCACACTCCCTTGCAACTCCTTCCAGAGCAAGGCAGCCAGACTCTGCTCTGCTGTGCTGCCACGAGGTCCAGCTTGGATGCCCACCCTCCTGAGCACCCCTGTGATCCTTGGCAGGCTGCGGCCAGCAGCCCTGCACTTGCCCAAATGTGGCACCAGAGACCACGGGGATCTTCTGCCATCCCTGAGTTGTCACTTTGGGTGTAATTCCCCCAGGAGGGGCAGAGCAGATTACCTGGCAGGGTGGCCTGCAGGTTGCAGTCTCCATCTGCAGCAACAGGGAATTAATTGGGGGCCAGAAAGGGAAGAGCTTCAACCCCCAGGTGCAAGAACCAGCCCTCGTCTCACCCTTGCCCTGCACATGCTGCAGCACCGAGCCAAGCATCACCTGCAGTGCATCAGCAGCAGGCTTCTGCTCGGTGCTCAGCTCCCCTGCTGCCAGCACTGCTGCTCCACAGCACGCTGCATCTGTCCCCTCTGTCCCCACCAGGCTGGAGCAGCCTGGCCGAGGCCACTGCAGAGCTGCTGCTGCAGTGGTGGCTCCTCACCCGAGTTCACTTCACCTCCTGGAGCTGCTCCCCGGGCCTGGCAGGTCCCTGAATCGCTGCCCTGAGCCCCTGGGGACACACCGACACGCAGTGCTGTCCCTCCCGCACCTGAAGGACATCCAGGGAAAGGACACTGCACCCACCCACAGCCACGAGGCAACGGGCCTGGCCAACTCAATCACTAAATGGTTGCAGGGGAAGCGGCACAGGCCAGGCTTGGCTGTCACAGCCCTTGCAGCAGCATCTTTGCGTCCTGGGCGTCCATCGTCCCCCCTCCCCTTCCCCTGCAATGTCCTTTTTGCTGAGGAGTTCTCAGACAGGGCTTTTGCTGCAGTGCATCAGAGAGCGGGTGACTTGCCAGCAAACCACAGAGTGTTCCCTGCTCTCCCCCTCTCCCCCAGACACGGGAGCTGATGCTCGGTAACCGGACACCCCGAGCTGGGCAGGACCGAGCCTCCAGAGGAGGAGCAGCTCTGCTTTGCACCACCCTCCTCTCAGCTCCGGGCTCCTGCTCCCTGTGCCACGCTCGGGAGCTGTGGCAGAGCCCCTCTGCACAGCCCCTCTGCCCCAGCACCCCATTTCCCAGGCTCCAGGAGCATCTCCTGGTGTCCAGCCCCAGCTGTGGCTCCTCAGGACCGCAGCCCCTGCTCCACCTCCAAGTCCAGGCTGCTCCCAAACCTTCTCCTGCCCTTCACCTTTCCTTGAGGCCCCTGTTTGGGGGTGCTCCCTGAGTGTCAAACACCTCTGCAAACCCTGCAAGGGACACAGGTGAAGTCACATGCCCTGCCATGGCAGTGCCACTGCATTGGCACAGTGACTGCTGCCAAGAAAAGTGTGTTCATCACTGAGTGAAGGCACACTCCGGTGTCCCCTGGGAGACAGGGCTGTGGGCAAACATTCCAGAGCCTGGGAGCTCCACATGGGAGCTTCATCTGGCCCAGCACAGCACCTGAGGGATGGCCTCAGCCACCAGCCTCCTCCCTGCCCTGCCCTGCCAGTGTGACAGTGACCTTCAGCGCGGAAAGCGGCTCTCCCCATCACTTCCCCCTGTTAAACCAAGTTGTACCAACCAGCCGAGCCTTCCTGAGGTACAGGACTGGCAAAGGGCTGATGGGCGATGCTCAGTTACAATCCACCAATATTTTAAAATCAAAAATTTCACCAACAACTCAAGGTCAACAGACAGTTCAAGGCCATTTCCGCTCTTTTCTTGAATAAGCTCTTCTCTGTGAGATTTCTAGGGCAGGGACCTTATTTCGTTTCCACAGGAGTCAACACAATTTCTGCTGCTAAACCAAGTGAAAGGCATCTTCGATAAGCACACCCCTCACTGAATTTTGTTCTTTCAGACAAGAGCAGAGTACTTCAAATTCACCCCAAGAAAGCTCTTAAAATGTGGTAAGTTTGCCCTCTGTTTACAAATGTGCAAAGTTATTCGCTGCGGAATATTGACGCAAATGAAAACTCATTGAGATTTGCCAAATTTTAGTTCTCCCTCACTCAGCAGCAGGGGCTGTGCCTTCTCAAAAGCTCAGTTGTCTGGGAAGCAGGGGAAAGGCACAAGGGCAGCCGGATGGCAGCCCCACTGCAGCTCAGCTCTCCCGGCATAATTACAAATTCTGGAGGCTGAGCTGGAAAAATTACATCTTAAGGACATTTATACCCCGGCACAGAGGTAGGAGAAGGAAACATTAAGATTCCCAGCACATGGGAATTCTTGTGTTCACGTGTCAGACAGGGATGGGCAGAAAGCAGTTTACAGCAGCTGGTGAGGGTTTAGCGTACCTTGGTGCAGCACAGCACAGGGCTGAGCCAACGAGCCCCCCCACCCCTGCACTCCTGATCACTCCAGTTCTGCAGGGAAAAGCCAACTGGAAGAACCTGCAGAGGTTTTGCAAGAGCCAGCCTCTCTCCTTGCCCCAACCTGAGAGTTCCAGGTCTGCAGGAAAGTGGGCAAAGCTGCTTTACATGAAAAAGGAAGGAAAAGTGCATCTTCCCAACCCCTCACAGGCATTGCCACCGACCCTCCACTGGGGTCCAGGAGCAATTTTTAAATCCCACTTTGTATAGAGGACCCTTCCTCACAGCACTTCTGTGTTTCTTCACTGATGATAACACCAGAGCTCTTGGAAGGAAGAAACTTGGAGCACGTGGGTTTGCTGCAGTGCTGCTCAATACCCACAGAGTCTGTCGTAAATTAAGGGAGGGAATAAGGAGCACAAATTAGCCTGGAGAGGAGCTCCATCCCTGCAGCCCAGCACAGAGCCTGCTGCTGCACTGCACTGCTCTGCCTGAGCAGCACCAAAGAGTTCAAACAAATGCACCCAGATATTAATGGCTCTCTGCTTTTTGCAGTGGGGCACCAGGCACAGGGCCCGTGACTTTCTCCAGAAATACATGACCCAGTCCTTCGAAAACATTTCTATACCAGCCCCCAGAAACAGAACTGGAAAGTCAAGGAGCAACAAGCAAAGCACAATTTAAGTCCCACTCCTTAAACATGTGGTGAAGCAGAGTTGTCTGAGGCTCTGGTAGCAGTGCTGGCTGCAGCCAGAGGATTTCAGATGGCATCTCTCTGTGCAAGCCCATCAGCACTAGCAATAAACCTCCTCACATTTTATAAAGCTACTGCTTTCTCAGACACTCTACTCTTATTAAAAGAAAAGACTCCAGCAGGACCGAATACCCCAGACAGCCCAAAATGCTAAAACTCACTCTAAAATTCACTATGGCAGCCAGGAAAAGATTATTGCTTTCCAGATCAGAGACTGGCATTGAAGGAGGAAATCAGCTGAAATATGGCCTTCCACCAGGCACAGCACAGTGGAGGTGTCAGAGGCACTGAATCTCTGCACTCAGGCTGCTCAGAACCTGGCTGAGGTCATGTTCACACTGCCTGGGGATCCATCAGGAGCTGCTGTAGGCACAGCTCAGGAGTTTCAGGTGGCACTGGAGGTGCTGTGAGTTCCTGTTAAGATTTAATGTGTGCTGAGGGTGCCTTCCCAGGCGTGCAAAGCAGGAACTGCTGGAGCAGCAGAGGATGTAAGATGAGAAATAGCATGAGGTGCATCCTCCCTCCCCTTTGCACTCTGGTGTTATTTTGTCTTTTGGGACTCTGCCTGCCACTGCTCAGCACTGAGGGGGTCTTTGCCATGAACTTCCCCACATCACCTGATGAGGCCAGAAACACTTCAATACAGGGGCTTCTAGCTGAAACCCACAGTCCTTGGCTTTGTCTCATTCTCACCCTCTGCAATCACTCTCATTTCCCCTCTGCTGGGCAGTCACCCCGCCAGGTTTGTGGGAGGCATGAGGAGAGCCCTTTTGGGAGGCTCTGTGCCCACTTCTGGAGAGCAGAACTCCAGGGAATGCAGCAGCTTCCCCCCCTGGCACCACCTCTGCTCTGCTCACTTTTACAGCAGTTGTGTGTTCTGTCCTTAAGGCACTTAAGGGATTTATTTATGCTGAGAACCTTTCCACAGCACCCAGCTGTAGGAGCACCCTGGCACATTCATTCTCCCTCGGTGATTCACACCAAGCCTGCTCTTAGCTGAGTTACTTTTACTTTGTTCCTGTTCTACCAATTAGAGAGCTCTCCATGAATGCCACAAACTCGTGCTTAAGTTCTGTACAAATGGATTTCAGTCTCCTTGCTCACTAAAATGATGATGTAAGGAACAGAAGTAACAGGGTGTGAGCATGCTGCATGAAGTCTGCATTAAATCACACAAAATTCAAGGTTTTGGCCTTACAGCTGACTCCTCCTGTGCCTCCACGACTTGGGGCCAGAGACACCTCTGAAGGAAGATGTGAAAGTTTTTTTGAATTTAAAGGAACAGCTGGGAGCTGAGGGTGCCAAGGGCTTGTCTCTGCCATCAGCTGGCACTGTGACCTTGAGAGAGATCACACTTCAGCCCCAGCTCCTCTGTGCCGGGGATAACTCACCTTTCCTACAGATCTGAGTGACTTTTCCTAGTCCTTGTGCAAGCACCGATAAAAGCCCACCCCAATTACAGATCTAATCAGTGTAAACACGCACTACTACTCTCAAACAGAGCTGCAGACACCGGTAATTGCCTCAGCCTCAGCGGGGACCAGAACACCCTTCCTGGTGTCAGGAGGCATCACTACAACAGGGAAGTCAAATATTTGGCCATTTCGGATGCTGCTAATGTCACCCAGCATCAGCTGCAGCGAGGCTCTGCCTCGGGATGTGCTGTGAGCACTGACTGCTGAGCAGCCTCCCCCAGACACGAATATCAAACCCAGATCTGCAGGGATTTCAGCACAGCTGACTTCACTGCTATTGCAACAGAATTGATAATTGCTCAAACTGCATTTTTCCCCCCCTTGCCCCATACAGTTCCCAAGACTCTGGAATTGCTAAAAAGCTACATTTCCATTAATAGATATTTTTACACTAGGAAAATGCAAGTTGCTAGAAGATATTTATGTCAACGTGATTTTTTTTTTTTTATTTTACTTTATAGTTAAAATAAACCAACCAATCCTTGCGCCATTAATAAATCAGACTGCACATGCCTCCAGAAAAAAGCAAGTTAAACTTCTGCAGTGAGAGGCTGTGCTGACACATCCCCATGCAAATTCAACTTCGGACGACTCTAGAAAAGCAGCAACGCCTGGAGGTCATGGGAGCGCTTTTGTCGGGCTCAGCCGAGACACTTCCCGAGCTCAGCTCAGCAGGTACAAGGACACGCTCTTTTGGGAGGAGCTGCTGGAGCTCAGCTCCCAGCCTGGGCATCTCAAGCCACAACAGCTTTTTTGAACCCACGGCTTGGAAATGCGGGATAAATTGAATTATTCGGGGCTGCAAAGCGGCGAGTGCGGGAGGAGGCTGGGCTCGGGAGGGAATCCCTGGCCGAGGATGCTGCTCTGCGGATCCCTTGGAGGAGAAGCACCTCGGGCACCTCCGCACCCTTAAAGCGGCAGCGCCGCATTCCCCCCGCTCCGGACCGGGGCACGGGGACCGCGGGGACAGCGGGGACAGCGGGGACACGGGCGGGGCAGGGCCAGCACGGCGGGGCAGCTGCGGGAACTTCCCGTGCCCGAGTGCTGCAGCAGCGGCAGCGCGTCCTGCTGCGCTCCTGCAAAGCTCCGCAGCCAGCACAGGGCTCGGACTGCAGCACAACTGCACCAGCAGCAGCCGGGAAAATCCCACCTGCCTGCCAGCCAGCATGCAAAACCACAGGTCCTCGCTAGTCCTTCTGCTGGGCTCGCTTCTGAGGTTTATTTTTTTTTCATTATTATTATTTTTTAAAATTTGGTGTTGTCGGCTTGTTTTTAAAAAGCAGAATGAAAAAAAAAAAAAAAAAGCCTCCACTGATTCAGCTTCTTTCATACTGGTCCCAAGGAGAATTTAAAAGGCAGAAAGGAAAAGGAGCTGAATGAAGTTTAATTAGCAAGCACACAGCAGAAGTTGCACTTTTTTAAAGCTTTTATCAATCATAAAAGACAGCCCTGCAGGAGGAAGGACTGCAGCCTCTTTAAAATACCTCCCTTCCTAAAAGAGCATGCAAAGGAGAGAGCTTCCATTAAGCCGGGTTAGGAAACCTTGTCTCCCTCCCGAGTTGTCTCTTCTTACCCCAAATCCGCTCTGAGGAGCTCTGCGTGCCCGCGGCTGCAGCGCTGTCTGGAGCAGCCAAAGTTGCAGCCGCCTGTCGGGGAGGGAGGCAGGACCTGGCAGGAGCGGAGTCAGACGGGTGCCTGCTCTGAAGTGATGCCGGGAGAGCCCGGAGCTGCTCAGACAGGCGAGGGAAAAAAAAAAAAAAATACAACGGGGGAGGGGGAGTTAAAAAGTCTGAAATCCCTGACACTGCAAGAACCCTGCTCCTGTAGGATCGGGTGTAAAGAGCCGGCAGCGGCTCCCTGAGCAGCCGGATTTCCCAGCGAGGTGGGCACTCAGACCTCTGGTTGCTGCTGGGTTTTCTCACCTGGCCGTGTTGTCAAAAATGAAAAGCAAACCAGGCATCTGCAGGAGCCTCTGAAAGGCACTCTGCTCCCACCTGAGCTGGTCTCAATTTGGGGAGCAGGCTGGGACTCATTCAGGAGTCTTCTCCAGCCAGATGCAGGGAATGCATTCTTGAATTGTGCCAGCGAGGACAGGGGGTGACAGAATGAACAGAGGAAAATCCTGTCCTCCATGGCATTGCTAAGAGGTCTTAGCCACGTCAAGAATTCAGGCAGAAGCTGCAAGTATAAATAATAAATATGAAAAAAATAAAACAAACACCCCAAACAAAAAGCTCACTCATCCCCCAAGCACTTGACTTATTTTTTTTTTCCTGATTCACAGAACAGTGCAACACCTCATCCAAAGACCTGGCAGTAACTTCAGCTAGACTACATTTAAACCAGCTCAGGCCTAGAAACACTTTCTGCCCTGTGTAATTTAATTCCTGCCCCTTGTTGGTTTGACAAAATGCACAGCTCATCCCCAGCTACTCCCTTGATTCGGGCCCTGGAAAGCTGCAGCCAATGACGCTGTGCAGACCCTGCATTCCGAGGGGGATTCAGCCCATTTTCATGGCAGAGCACAGGGACAACAGCCACCAATCCCTGTTCCATGGAAGAGAAGTGTCCAGAGAAGACACTCAACTTTACATCCTGCAGTTCCCAAGCGCAGGGATTCTTGTTCTGGTCCCTTGTTCTGCTCTTCAGTGAGCCTGAGGCAGGGGGAACCACCTTAAGCTCAAGGTTATTGAAGGACATTTACAGGGGCACAGAGATTTTAAATATTTGGGCAAGAGCTCTGAAACGTGCTGGCTCTGGAACCAGCAGTTGCAAAGGGATAATTTTGAAACACCTTAGTTTTTAATCTACACACTCCCCTGCATCACAGCACAACACCGAGTGTACCTCAGGGTCAATCTCAATTTATTGCTGCCTTTTGCTACCCCCCTTTGAAAGCTTTCAGATCAAGTTTTCAGATCTGCTGATTATCTGCATCTGTGAGAGTCCTGGTGCTGCCCCAGAGCCTTTTTCTTCCCTTTCACCGTCCTTGCTTTTCCATTTGGAGATTAGTTTTTTGACTGGACCACTTACATCCCCAGGCTACACAAGTTGCCTGTTCTTTGTTTGGAGAGATGGAAATTCAGGTCTGCACCCAGCACTGCACTCATCCCCCTCTGCAGAGCTCTGGATTGGTTTTTATTTCTCCTGTTTTATTTCTACCTGTTGCTTAAGGTAACGTGTTTGATAATCCTGGATTTACACCAGGCCAGAAGAGCACAGAGAGACAAACCTGGGTACTCAGCACTGCGTTTCTGTCTCCTCGTGCCCTGCTACCAGCCCTGCACTGCTGCAGCTCCTGCATGGCAGAGTGAGCAGCCACAGCAGGATGTTCCCAGCCCACCCCTGCGTGTGTGCTGAAACCAGCAGCAAGGAGACACTCCCCTGGTTGGCAAAAATATTCCACTGCAATTTCACCTATCTTTGCCAAGGCTTAGGAAACACCGATTTAATGAAGCATTTCGCAGCACTTGAAGGCCATGGAGCACACAAAGCAGAAACCCAGAGCTGCTCTGCAGCAGGCAGGGTGAGGAGAAGCACCAGTGCAGGGTTGGCAGCACCAGTGCAGGGTTGGCAGCACCAGTGCAGGGTTGGCAGCACCAGTGCAGGGCTGGCAGCACCAGTGCAGGGTTGGCAGCCCCAGTGCAGGGTTGGCAGCACCAGTGCAGGGTTGGCAGCCCCAGTGCAGGGCCTGGCAGCCCCAGTGCAGGGCCTGGCAGCACCAGTGCCCGGGCTGCGTGCAGGGTGCCAGGAATGCAGCGCACAGCACTCGCCATCCCAAACTCTGCACCAATTCCCTGCTGCACCACAGTCCATTTATAGAAACACGCTCATGCATTTTGGTGCATTTCACTTTGCTGTGGGAGAGCGAGGATGTTGCCATGAAGGATTTTGGGTTCAGGCTTTATCAGTGAGTCTAATCTTAATAGGACACAGAGATAAGAGCACATCTTCTCAACTTTGCCTTCCCATTCAGCTGTCTGATGCTCAGGGAAAACCTCTGGCTCTCCCCAGCTGCATTTGTGCTCTGAGTGCAGCAGCCTGGGCTGATCAGCTCTGGCATGCAGTGCAGCCCTGAGTGCTGCAGTATTGCTCAGGGAGCTGAAAACCAGCACAGCAAAGCCCACTGTGAGCTCAGGGGCTCAGTGTGCCACCCCTCAGCAGCCAATATTGATCTAGGACACAGCAGCTGTGAAACCCCAACCAAGCACATTTGGTTAACGATGACAGCGCTTCCTACGTGCCTGTCCTGTGTCTGCCTCTCACATCACAAGCCAAGAAAAGTCATTTCTGTCAAAAGCTGCCAGTGCCAGCCAGGCAGCAACACCAGGAACCCACCCTGGGCTGCTCTCTGAGGTAAATGAAGAGATCGTGGTGCAGACCCAAAGCTGCTGAAGCTCTGCATCATCCCGGGCCACACTGCGGGCAGCTCATGCCAGAGAACCAACAAGGATGGTTTCTGTCATCACCACAGGCAGAGAGGAGGCAGCCCCTTCACCCCTGAGCCACCTCTGCTCCTGGAGCAGACAGATTTCTGCACATTTAGCTACAACAAGGGGAATCAGTCATTGCTTTATGGCTGGTTGTTCTCAGCTAGGACAGGTGCAAGCCACTCTTTTGGTTAGTGCACCAGGAGCCCTCAGGAGGCACAGGAATGCCTTTGGCTCAGCAAAGCTGAGCTCTGCCCCCATGTTTCCCCATTTTACAGTGAAGAAATAGCAAGTTTAGCCTGTAACCTCCATTTCCACCCTCATTCAGTCCAAGGCTGAGGAAGAGACAGAAGGCAGCTCGTCCCAGTGCAGGAACACCTGGGGAAGATGCCAGCACTCAATCTTTAATCTGCTGATCAAGCTGATGAGAGCATCAGCTCCTCAGAACAGAAGGCAGAATGCAGGCACAGCTTACTCGATTGATCAGCTCTGTTTGATCCATCAGAGCCCTCGGTGAAGCCGAGCTCTCCTCCTCCCCAGCCCCTCTGCCCCTGCTTTTCTGGAGTTTTCAGCTGCACCCTGGGTGCTGCAGGTGCCAGAGTGTTCCCCCAGGGCAGCAGGGCTTTGCCGGGGCACCGAGCCGAGCTTTAGTCCCAGGAGCGGCTGGGGAAGCAGCAGAGAGGGGCTGGAGCTGCCAGCAATGCCACCCTCCCTGCCAGGCAGGTGTGCTCAGCCCCCAGTCCAGCTGCACACCATTCCCGGGAGGAGGATTTTGTCACTTGGAAGCCACAGTCTGGAGAGGAAAGGCAACAAACAATAGAAAGAAAAGCTGTTAAGAGGCGGCATTACTCTAATTCTCTCTCACCTTGGAGTGTCTCAGCTGTGCTTTGATGCTAAGCTCTTTAAGAGCTGAGCTGGCCAGGCAGATCCCCGGAGCAGCTCCTGGGTGGATCTCACCTTCCCAGCCTCCAAACGTGCACACAAGTGCCATTGGTTAATACCAAACAGGCCAAAATATTTAAATCTAAACTTCTCCAACTGGACTGGAGGTTTCTCCCCGCCAGGCTGAGCTCAGCTCACCACAAACCATCCCCACACTCCAGAACTCCAGCAGGTAAGTCCTTCACTTGCCCCAGCCCCCCTTTCTTTATCCCCCCCACTGCAGTTTAGGAGCTGCTGTTCCCACTTCTGGTTCTCCAGAAGCCCCAAGACAGTAATTTTATTTTCTAAGAACCCCAGCTGCCATCCAGCTGTCCCTGATTGCTTCACAGCAGAAGTTAACAGCCTTACTCAAAGCCATGTGAACTCGATAGCCTAGAACTTTCCTGGAAACTCATCCCCAGAGCAGCACAGGAGAACCGAGGAGTTAAAGCATCTCCCAAAATTACTCTGGCATTCCCGGCCACATCTCCAGCTCACTGGCACTAAACACCTTTGCAGAGGCTGATAAGTTTGGCAGGTAACAGGCAAATTTCCTCTAAGGTTGCCTTACCAAAATCTTGTCCTGTTAAAGTTCACTTTGCCTCTTCAGAGCAGGGCAAACCCCACACCAGGGAATCTCTGCTGTAATCTGTGCCCTGCTCTGCTAGAAAAAGGGGATTTTCCCCCTATTTCAGCAGAAATCATTGAGGAGCAGATCCCCCTACTTCATATTTCTGGCACATGGAAGGAGAGGAACAGCTGAGTCCTGGTCACTTAATCTTGTTATTATTATTATTATTATTATTATTATAGACAGAGCTGGAAGATGGGAGTAGTAGCAGTTTAATATCTTCTGTTGAAAGACCATGTTTTCAGCTAGCTGTATGATGCCAAACTTTAAATATTGAGGCTGGGATGGTTTGCTTTATGCAGTCATTTTTTTGGAAAACTGAAAAAAAAAAAATAGTACAGCTATTTCTGAGCTGAAGGTCAGAAGATAAAATAGGTTTTTTGACCATGTTAAAAATATCTCAGCTGTTTCATTAAGGAGCTCTAACATCTCATAATTTGGGGCAAGTATGATTTTGTGAGGGTGATGGTTTGGATCAGAATGTGCTTTTGTCAAAGCCCTTTCAGACTTCCTCAGCTGCGTGTGCCTTTAAGGAAAAAAGGTCCAGAGTGACAGATGAGACATGTGACGGAATAGAGGAATAAAAGGCAGCTAGCGAGGAAAGGGACGTTAAGGAGACAGGTGTTCTACAAGCCAAAAAAAAGCTCTATAGGAAAAAGAGCAGTTCTGGGTGGTGTTTAAAGATGATGTTTAAAGATGATATTTAAAGATGGTGTTTTAGAGGAGGAAGCATTGAGCTGGAGAGCAGTTTATCAATTCAGAGCCCCTATAAACCCGGTGCAGAGCAATGTTTTGGCATTACAGCAGAAACCTGTTCCACAGCAAGGTGTTCTTTGTTTAGGAGTGGGGAAAACACTAAAAAAAGTGAATTTGCTGCAGTGGTGCTGCAGCTACAGAGCAGACCAGAGTGTGGAGAGGTGGCACTGAGCTGGGGTGGGGTTTGCACTGCTCTGAAGAGGCAAAGGGAGCATTCCCAGCGCCGCTGCTGGGCGGGATCCTGTCCCCCGGAGGGAATTCCGTGTCCCCCGGAGGGAATTCTGTGTCCCCGTGGGAATTCCGTGTCCCCAGAGCCCCCCAGCCCTGCGGGTTTTTCCTCCCGCCCGAGCGGCGACGTCAGGCT
The DNA here is from genome assembly GCA_013400585.1 of Chloropsis cyanopogon. Lineage (NCBI taxonomy): Eukaryota > Metazoa > Chordata > Aves > Passeriformes > Irenidae > Chloropsis > Chloropsis cyanopogon. The sequence goes on along the minus strand of WEZZ01038835.1, from coordinate 262,245 downwards.
CGAGCCGCCGCCAACCACAGAGTCTGCGCGGGGCGGGCGGGNCGGGGCTCGGGGCTGTGAGCTCGTCCCTGTCCCCTGTGAGCTCGTCCCTGTCCCCTATGAGCTCGTCCCTGTCCCCTATGAGCTCGTCCCTGTCCCCTGTGAGCTCGTCCCTGTCGCAGGTGGGCTCGTCCCCCGCGTTCCGTGCGCTGCCCACGCTCTGGCACACACACGCACCGTGGTTTCCTCACGGTCCCCCCCCTTGTCCTGCTTTTCCAGGGTTTTGGGAACGGCTGCTGTCACGATGCTGGAGCCAGAGCACACGGAGTGAGGCTGAGTCAGAGCCAGAAGGGCCAAACACGAATTCGTGCACCTCTCAGCTTGATTTTCATGTGAGTCTCCTCGTTAAGCCTCGTACTTCTCCAGGAGCTGATGGTGAGGTCGTTCCTGCCCTGATGTTTGCGAGTACAGGAGACCAGTAGGGTTTTCCCAGTTCTCAGAGAATCTCAGAGCCCTTTCCTTCGTGTGTCACTTGTGCAGAGCCCTGTGGGAACCTCAGGCCACGCTGCATTTTTCATAGACCCATAGAATGTCATCAAAGTCCATCTCTTTTGGCTGTGCATCTGGGGATACAACAGTAACAAAAAATACCTTTTGCATTTTTTCCATTAAGGCCTGATATGAGCTGCTGTCGAGCAGGAGCTGCAGTGGCTGTGCAAGGGAGTGCACAGCCTGCCTGCTGGGCCAAGCTCTTACGTGTTTTATGTGGATCAGGCCCAGGAGTCTTTTCCTGAAGCTTGGCTTTGTTCTGCCTGGCTGGGGGATTTTTGGAGTATTATGTTTTAATGGGAGCGGTGGTGAGTAGCTGGTATGAAAGCAGTAAACAAACACTGCTGGGTTTACTGAGCTTATGCTGTGCAGTGTAGCTCAATATTTTGCAATTGGGAGGGTTGTGAAACTGCCTTTGGTTTGGGAATACACGTGACTGTGGCTGAATCTGCTGGGAAGTTCCCTGGCTAATTTCCTCTTTTCCGTGGCTCTGGAGCAGCATGGCCCACCCCGACCCTTCCCACTCCTCACAGGGGATCTGCTCCTTGGCTGCAGCACAGCAGGGCTGCCAGGCTGCAGCGTGTCACTGCCTCTGGTTCCTGGAACAAAGGTTGCTCAACAAGTGTAAATACCCCTTTATTGCTCTGAGGAACTTTGCCATCTGGGTTATAACCCCACAGCAGGGGCAGGGAAGCCAGATGATCGTTCATTCTGCAGGCAAAACCTCAGCAGTGCCCCTTGGCAGCTGCCAGTGCTGCTGGTGGGTTCCTTCTGTGGGTCCATGGGGCTGAAACAGCGAGGAGAGGAGGGAGGGAGGGGGAGACAGCCACAGAGGGGGCTGGGGACAGAGGGGTTAAACTTACAGACTGCATTACAGCTTGGTGTGGCTGCCTGGGAGCAGGAATTACACACCTGCCTGTGTTCTACAGACAGCAGCCAAAGGCTTCAGCACAGCCAGTGGGGCAGGAATGTGAGCAGGGATGTGCTGGGACGTTGCTGGGGCATTGCTGGCTCGGGCACTTTTGGTTTTTTATCTGTTGTAATTGGGTCTTTCCTCTTGTTTTCCAGGAAGGGAACAACCTGCCTTATCTGTCCTGCACACCTGGCCACTGGTCAGAGACACCCAGTCACAGGAGGAGCAGGATCTGCGCTGGGAGAGGCTGTGCAGGAGAAAAATCTCCAGCTGCTTTTGTGGTCTCTAAAGCTCCTGTGTTACAGGTGAGTCTGCTGGAGAGAGAAACACAAGATTTCTACAGACCAGTTCAAGCTGCAGACAGGGAGAGATATCCAGGTGTTCCTTGTAATTATTTAGTTATCATCATTTATTGACCAGAGCTCAAAGTTTTTAAAGAAGTAAATAACATTGTGTGCTGTGAAGGCTCTGGTCCAACTAAACACAGCTTCAGAAAATGACATTAAGAGAAGGAGATAGGCAGTGTGAGAGCTGCTGAAATAATACCTGATGTAATGAGAGCAGCACAGTGGTTTAGTCACCCACAGAGGAGTGACTAAACCTCTCCTCAGTGACATTACATCTCTTGAGATGCTAAGTCATTGCTGTGTTTCTCAGTCTAAGTGCTAAACGTGTCTTTTCTCTTAAAAACAACTTTATTTTGAATAAATAACCGTGACCAAAGGGACTTTTTGGCCTGGCTGGAATGGTTTGAGTGGGCATTGAGTGGAGAAGGCCAGAACAGGACCTGCTTTTCAGTGGTGGAGGTTGCAGGAGGCAACAAACCCCACACAAACCCCAGGTTATGACTGGCCACAGGCACAGCCACCACAAGGCAGCATCTGGACTGGCCCACAGCAGGCTCCCAGTAGCCACTGGAACCCAGTTCAGTGGTGGTGCACAGGAGCCATCCAGGGAAAGAAGCAGACTGGGACTGCCAGTGGTCGTGTTTGTCCCTGAGCTGCTCTGACAATATTGACACGGAGCCATGCCAAGGCAGCCCAGCACTGTTTGAGCAAAGTCCCAGACAGGACGTTGGGAGCAGGATCCAGGTGTGTTCCTTTGTGGCCAGCTCTGGGATTTGGATGAAGATGGGTTTCAGTTTCCCCACGCAAAGGCACTGACACCCCCTCAGCTGTGGGAGCAGTGCACATCTGCCCAAAAACCTTCAGCACACACTGCCTTCCACTCCTGGTGTGCAGCAGGAGGCTGCAGGTTTGTCAAGAGCCCAAATTACTGCCTTGATTCAGATCACGGAGGGGAGGAGAGGCTGCTGGGTGGAGATCCAGGCAGAAGCCCCTGGCTCTTCTGGGGAGAGCAGGTACCTTGTGTTGTGTTTTACAGCATGGATTGATTTGGGGTTTTTTTCCTGACCTCTAGTGTTGCTGGCCGTACCTCTCCTCCCCAAGATGTTGGGAAGGGTCCTGTGCACGGTGTTGTTCGTGGGAGCCCTCCCATCCCCAGCTGAACCATCCCAGGGCCACATCTCTGTCATCTTGCTGGGAGCCACGGGTGATTTGGCCAAGAAGTATTTGTGGCAGGGCCTGTTCCAGCTCTACATGGACCAAGTGAGCAGCGGCCACAGCTTCACATTCCACGGGGCTGCCCTGGCAGCTCTGGAGCCGGGGCAGAGGCTGATGTTTGACGTGCTGAAGAAGCTGTCCTGTCCCCCCGACGAGGCTCCCAACCGCTGCGCCGTGCTCAAGGACCAGTTCCTGAAGCTGAGCCAGTACCACCAGCTAAAGACAGCCGAGGACTACGCAGCTCTGAACAGAGAGATCCAGACCCTGCTTGCCCAGGAGGGGCTGAAGGAGGCTGGCAGGATCTTCTACTTCTCCGTGCCCCCCTTTGCCTACACCGAGATCGCCGGGCACATCAACGGCAGCTGCCGGCCCCGCGCCGGCGCCTGGCTGCGCGTGGTGCTGGAGAAGCCCTTTGGCCACGACCTGCAGTCAGCCCAGCAGCTGGCTGCACAGCTGGCAGGCTTCTTCAGGGAGGAGGAGATGTACCGGGTGGACCATTACCTGGGCAAGCAGGTGAGCAGTGAGCAGCCCCTGCCAGCCTGAGGGCCTCAGTGCCTGGGAGTCTCTCAGTTCTGCATCTGGTGAGAGTTGTTCCCCTCCCAAATCCATGCAGAGCCTCTCTTTGTGATCCAGAGCCTCTGTTTGCTCCTGGAATCCTGTCCTGTTTCTCTGTCCTGGGAGAGCAGAGGGAATGTGCAGACCCAGAGCAGGGTTTCCTCCTGTTGGGGTGATGAGGGTCCCCTCTGCAGGGCAGGGCTGGGCTCTGCGTGCCTGGAGCAGAGATGCAGAGCTCGTCTGGCCTCCTCCCCAAGGTCAGGGCTTTGGTTTCGCTGAGTAAGCAGCACCTGTCCTCTCCCAGCTCCACATCTCATTGCACACAGGCCTCTCTGCTTAGCGATGGCTTCTGGAAACACTCCTTCATTTGATATGATAAGGAGCTGATGGGATGCTAGTTCTGGGGGATGCTTAGGGGAAGGTTTCTTCCTGCCCTGTGCTGCACTCCGGGCTGGAAGGATTGTCTGCTGCAGGTACAGCTCAGGGTGTGGAGCTGCAGTGTCCCAGAGGGAAGGTGTTCAAGGACATGCCATCCTTGTTTCTCAGGAATGTGATGCCACACTTTAAAAGCTGCCTGTTCCAGCCATGGCAGTGTGGGCAGGTTTTACTCAGAAGCTGCATGTCCAGCTGTGAGGAGAGCATCTCCACTAAGAGGGGGGATTTCTTCTGTTTTGTTTTTGGGGGTTTATTTTGTCTCCCCAAAGGAGCAGATGGCTTTAGTGGTGTAAGCATCTGAAGTGATGTATTTCAGCACTTTGGAACCTTACCTTAGTCCCAGGATGGTCTGACTCAGCCCTTTGTCCTCTGACAGATACAAACTGAGTGCTCTGCAGTTTGTAGTTCAGCCTTTTCACTTGAAACCTCAAAATGCCTCAGAAGACCTTTAATGTCTGCTCTGGACAGCCACTGGAGACCCTACTGGGCATCACTGCAGACTCTCCTGCTGCTTTTCTCTTCTCTGACCCACTCTGCTCTGCTGCCTGTCTGCTGCATGGGGCAGTGAGGCAGAGGCACTGTGGGGATCTGCTGAGTTTTTACTGGCTCTTTGAACTCCTCCCCTCACAGGCTGTGGCCCATATCCTGCCTTTTCGGGATCAGAACCGACAGTTTCTGGACCCAATTTGGAACCGACATCACGTGGAAAGAGTGGAGGTTGTCTTGAAGGAGACTGTGGATGCCAAAGGTTGGTGAGGCAGTGTGCAGGGTGAGTGAGTGAGAACTGGCAGGCTCCTTCATCATGGGGAGGTGGCCCTCGAGGTGGTGCTGGTACAGAAATAAAAAAGGAACAGGTGAATGGTGTGTTGCACCCTGGAAACAGAGAGGGACTGTCCTACACGTCCTGTGCTGGAGACTGACTCCCTTCCAGGTGGTGTTGCTGCTTCTAAGATAAAAATCCATTTGCAATTCAGCTGGGAGCAGGGGCAGAACCCCCCACCTTTTTCTGCCATTGCTGACCTTTCTATCCCAGTTCTTGGTGAACAGCACTAGATTAGGAATTGATGCAGTCTAAGGCCACTTCAGCTCAGTAATGTGGTTGTTGTAACAACAACCCTTTTGTGCTGCTGTCCTGTCAGACCCCAGGCTCACCCCGGGTGTGCCTTGGTGCTGTTTTTTGGGAGGAGCTCCTGCCTCTCCTGCCTGGCTGTTTCTGGTCCCTGGCTCAGCCTGGCTTTGCCTGTTTCTTTCCCCACCCCTCTGTAGCAGGAAGAGCACTGCAGAGGGACAGTCCCAGCCCAGAGAGGCAGCGTGGGTCTCCTGCTGAAGGACACGGCTGCACTGCCTGCCTGCAATGCTGCAGCATCCCCTCTGCAGTGCTCAGCACAAAGCTCCTGGGCTGGGCTGCCAGCCACAGCACTGCTGCCTTCTGCACCAGCAGGGCTGCTTCCCCACTCACTCCACCTCTGCCTGCCTCCCTCAGCCACCACAGACTCAGTCAATGCAGTTTTGTCAAACTTGCAGTGGTAATCCTTGGTTTGGCAGCCCAGAGCTCACCTGAGCCTGTTTGTGGGAGAGGGATGCACTGCAGAGAGATTTAGGGAGAACAGCATTGTCTGTGCACAGCCCCAGCTACTCCCTGTGCCCTCCCCTCTCTGAACACTTTGTCATTTGTCATTTGATGTCTTTTTTCCCCCCTGTGCAGCTTCAGTTGGCAGCTTGGCTCCCAGCAAGTCTGCAGCATTGATTCCATTAATGAATGTGCCTTTGGATTAGGGCAGGGGAGATAAATGATCAGGCAGTAGGGGAAGCCTGTGGTGGTGATGCTGCTGCACACACAGCTGTGAGTCACTCCAGAGGACACTGTCCTTCTCCCACTGTTCCCACCTCCATGGGAAGCCAGGCAGGGAAAGGGAAGCACGGCTCTGTGCAGGAGATTTTGTCTCCCAAGGGCATGGCTCAGCCAGAGCCTTCTGAGGACAGGAAAACCACCTTGTCCTGCTACAAGCAGTGACAACTTCCACTAGGACAGGTTGCCCCAAGCTCTGTCCAAGCAGACCCTCAACTCCTGCAGTGACAGGACATCCACAGCTTCCCTGAGCTGGATTGCTTCAGGTCAGTGGCTGGGTGGGGAGGAGAGGAGCCTGGAGCGTTGCTGCTGGCCCCCAGGTTGTGGTGCAGACAAGGGAGCCAGGTCACCTGAGCAGCATTTTGCCTTCTCGCCGTGCCCAGGCCGCACCAGCTTCTACGAGCAGTACGGGGTGATCCGGGACGTGCTGCAGAACCACCTGACCGAGGCCCTCATGTTCCTCATCATGGAGCTGCCTGCCAACGTCAGCAGTGCCCAGGAGGTGCTGCAGCACAAGCTGCAGGCCCTGCAGGCCCTGTGGGGGCTGGAGAGGAGCAGTGCTGTGCTGGGGCAGTACCAGGCCTACGACAGCCAGGTGCAGGAGGAGCTGCAGGAGGCACGGGGCTACGTCAGCACCACACCAACCTTTGCAGGTGAGAGTCTGGGTGCTGGCGAGGGGAGCAGGCAGAGCTGAGGGGAGCAGATGTCAGCCCTCGGCTCCATGGCTGTGGGGCTCACTGCTGGCTCAGGGATGTGTCCCGGCATCCACTGACATGGGAGCTGGACAAGATAATGCTGTTGTTGTGTCAGTTAACCAGTGATCCAGGGAATGGGAAGTGTAAGAGCTGGGGCCCATTATTATAAAATCTGCATTGTTTTTAGGAGTGGCCTGTAAACTCCTTTGCCTTTCCATAAACTCGAGTTGCTGTCTGCAGCTGAGGGGTAAAGCTTTGTTCTCTGTGATGAGTGAACCACGAGGACATGTCTAGCTATGCTGTGAACATGAAGAGAATTGTCTAAATGATGTTTGTGTTCAGAAACTGCTTTCCTGCAAGGTGAAAGGAGGCTGAACAAGTGGGATGGCTGGGAGGGGACACAGCAGGGGAGCTGGAGAGAGTGAGAATCATGGAGTGGCCTGGGTGGGAAGGGACCATAAAGATCATCGAGTTTGGGGTAGGCAGTGAGGTCATGGAAGGGCTGAACGTGGAGCTGGAGACACAGTGGCTACCAGAGGAGCTGAGGAGGGCGAGTTGTGGGCAGGTGGTGGAGGTGGCCCAGGGGTGCTGCTGTTCAGCTGGGCTGGGCTCTCTGTCCTTGCAGGAGTGCTGATCCACAGCGAGAGCCGGCGCTGGGAGGGCGTTCCCTTCCTCCTCACCTCCGGGAAGGCTCTGGACGAGCGGGTGGGCTACGCCCGTGTGCTCTTCAAGAACAGGGCCTACTGCCCTCAGAGTGGCACCCTGAGGGACGCAGGGCACAGCCAGTGTAAACCCAAGCAGATCATCTTCTACTTCGGGCACGGTGCTCTCAACACCCCCGCGGTGCTGGTGAGCAGGAACCTCTTCCAGCCTGTCATGCCCAAAGACAGCTGGAAAGAAGGAGGGGCTGGGTCAGACCTGCACGTCTTCGGGCAGCCGCTGTCTGATTTCTACATGTACAGCCCTGTGAAAGAGAGGGATGCTTATTCTGTCCTCATCTCCAACATCTACCACGGAAGGAAGGATTTCTTCATCACCACGGAGAACCTGCTGGCCTCCTGGGCCTTCTGGACCCCTCTGCTGGCCAGCACTGCCCGCCAGCCCCCTCGCCTCTACCCCGGGGGCGTGGAGAACCAGCACCTCCTGGACTTTGAGATGGTGAGCGGGGGAGTGGCCTTCACCCTGGCGGAGCCAGCAGAGCTGCTGAGCCCCAGCGGGCAGATGCCAAGCGATTTCAGGGCAATCCAGTCCAAATTTCGGCAGAGCCCCCTGGTCTCGGCGTGGGCCGAGGAGCTGATCTCCCAGCTGGCCTCCGACATGGAGGAGGCAGCCGTGAGGAGCGTGGCTCGCTCGGGGCAGTTCCACCTGGCCCTGTCGGGCGGCTCCAGCCCCGTGGGGCTGTTCCAGAGGCTGGCCAGGCACCACTACAACTTCCCCTGGCAGCAGAGCCACGTGTGGCTGGTGGACGAGCGCTGCGTGCCCCTGACCGACCCCGAGTCCAACTTCCTGGGGCTGCACAGGCACCTCCTGCAGCACGTCAGGCTGCCCTACTTCAACATCCACCCCATGCCCGTGCACCTCAACCGCCGCCTCTGCGTGGAGGAGGACGGCGGGGCCCAGCTCTATGCCCAGGACATCGTGGCCCTGGTGGCCAACGCCAGCTTCGACCTGGTGCTGCTGGGGGTGGGCACGGACGGGCACACGGCCTCGCTCTTCCCCCGCGCCGAGAACGGCCTGGAAGGGGCTCCCACCGTGCTGCTGACCGAGAGCCCCGTCAAGCCTCACCAGAGGATGAGCCTCAGCCTGCCCCTCATCAACAGGGCCAGGCAGGTGTTCGTGCTGGTCCTGGGCAAGGGCAAGCACGACATCACCACGCTGCTCAGCAGGGTGGGCCACGAGCCCAGCAAGTGGCCGATCTCGGGTGTCAACCCCAGCTCTGGCCAGCTGGTCTGGTACGTGGATTATGAAGCTCTGCTGGGGTGATGCCTGCACTGTGTCCCTCCTCATCTGAGTGGCCTTTACAGCCTGGATTTTCCTACACCATGTCCATGTTCCTCTGTTGCCAGCAGCAGCTTCGTCCCTGACACCTGCAGCCTTCTGGGAGATCCATGGCCTGCAGCACCTCTGACATTTGAGCCTGGAGGGAGCTGGGCTCGCTGTCCAGAGCTCAGGAGGAGCCAAAAACCCAGTGCAGCCTTTCTGCTCTGCTCTGGGTTCTGACTGAGGCTTTGGACAAATGGCTTCACCTTGAAGTGCCTCGGTTTTCCTGTCAGGCCTTTGTGCTTAGTGGCATGTAACTACCTCACAGGCACTTCTGGAGACTTGTTCAATCAACTGCCTGCCAAATTCTTTTAAATTTTGTGTGATTCTCAGGCTAAAAGACAATAATAACACATTCATGCCCTGCTGAGTCTGGCTGGGTTGTCTCGGTGAAAGGATGGTGGTGTGCACGTGGATCTGGAACCTGGTCTGTGCAGCCCACCCTGCTGTGAGCCAGGCTTTAGCTGGGGCTGGGCTTCCCTGGCAATACAGACACCTCTGGGGCACCCTGGGGCAGGTGTCCCCAAGTGGTGACACTGATTGTGAGCTCACTGCAGTCCTGAGCCTTTGCAGACTGCCCAGCAGCAGAGGCTGAGCCTGTGAGCAGTCACTGCCTGCCCTCATGAAGTGATGGCTTCATGAATATAATAAAATTTTCTTTATATCCTAAAACCACTACACGACTGTACCAGGGGCATGGCAGGGAGGACAAACTGCTTTTGGGGCTGTTAAAACAACGGGGCCAGGGTGAGGGCGGTGCCAGCTCCCAGCTGTTTGCCAGCACTGCAGAAATTACTGAGGGAAAAGCTCGGTGCTCAGAGGAATTCTTGGGTTGAGCTAGCAGAGAAATCTTTTATTTTTAAACAAAAATCTCCCTGTTAACTTCATTCCAGTTCTTTTGTGGTTGGTGTGAGGGAGCAAGTTTTAATGAAAAAGTGACCTTTGTGAGAGCAACTCTATTGTTATGAATAACAGAGTTTATTCCTGTCTCAAAGGTGACTGTGGCATTAGAGTTTTCTTATTTTTGCACACTTGCTTGGTAATATGTGGCTGGCACCTCTTGAAATAAACACTGGAAGGGTTTATTTGCACTTTGAAATAAGCACATAAGTGTTTTTTGGGTTTTTTTTTTTCCCAGGGAGCTACTGTTCTTTGCAGCTGAAAATAGGGTTTATTTGTGAAGTCTCTATCTAGTGGGTAACTCCAAATCTGAGATTTTATTAAAATCCATTAAAAGCTTCCACATGTTTTTCTTGGTGAATGGAGCTATCTGGGTTGTTTGGGGGATTTTTCAGAAGTGTATATTTTTTTCACACAGACAATTCCTGTTAAACTCTTCAATACTTAGCATTTGCTAAATGAAAACAAAATATTTTTGAATACACAAAATTTATGACTGGAAAGAGAGAGTCTGGATGGGAAGAAGGGTTAAATGAGCAACAAATTTGATGAGGAGGAATGGTAGCAATCCACTGGGCTGTAGGCCAAGGAAGCAGGGCTATTTTTATTTTGTGAAAGTTATTAATAGAAGGTGTGCACCTTCTTGAGAGCTTGTATTAACCTTTCTTTGCAAAGGCAGCTCCATGGAGTAACTTCTTACAGTCTGATTCTCCCAGAAGTGATTATTGATACCAATTTTTATTAATTTAATATCAAGTGCATTCCTACAATTCAGTGGTACGATTATTTATATGTTTTATAGAAAACTAACACTGGAAAGAACTCATTTTTCACTTCAACTTTTATAAATCAAATTGTAAAATCTTTTTTTTTTTTTCCCATGAATAAAATTCTGTGATTCTTTTCATGTTGTTCAATGAACAAAGAATTATATTTATAAAAAATAAATAGTTTTTAACAAGAAGTGTCTTTTAATTTCTTTCAGAGATGGGTGGTCTGTCCCTGTCCTCCTGCTGAGTGAAGTTTTAGTTGTGCAAAGTGGAAAATGTCACTGCAGTATTTTAAACAAAAATGTCCCTGCTAACTTCATTCCAGTTCTTTTGTGTTTGGTGTGAGGGAGCAAGTTTTAATGAAAAAGTGAACTTTGTGAAAGTAACTCTATTGTTATGAATAACAGAGTTTATTCCTGTCTCAAAGGTGACTGTGGCATTAGAGTTTTCTTATTTTTGCACACTTGCTTGGTAATATGTGGCTGGCAGCTCTTGAAATAAACACTGAAAGGTTTATTTGCACTTTGAAATAAGCACATAAGTGTTGGTTTGTTTTTTTTTTCCCCAGGGAGCTACTGTTCTTCGCAGCTGTGGAAGGCCCCCAGGTGATTCCCGAAGGAAAATCCCACCTGACCCTCATCCCAGGGAGAGGATGGTGTGCCCGGGGAGGGGAGGAGGAGCACGGCAGCTTCATCCCAGAGCCCCGGGGCAGGCTCATCCTCCTGGCAGGGTTTAAACCAGACCTTCTCCTGCTGCAATCCTGCTGCTCCACACTGCTGCTTCCCCTGATGCAGCTGCAGCTCACAGGCCTGGTTGGCAGTGCTGCAGAGCTGGCAGGGGTGCTGCAGGAATGCAGAGCTGGCACAGGGGCTGCAGCAGTGCAGGGCTGGCTCTCTCTCACACAGAATTTCTCTGTGCACAGGATTTCCTGCAGGAGCTGAGTGTCCGGCACACAGAGCTGCCCTGTCTGGCCATGGCCAGAATGTCCAGCACCCTGACCAGCCCAGGCTCAGTGTCCACACCCTGACCAGCCCTCTCTGAGTGTCCAGGACCCTGACCAGCCCAGGCTCAGTGTCCGGCACCCTGCCCAGCCCTGGCTGAGNGCCGCTCACAGGCCTGGTTGGCAGTGCTGCAGAGCTGGCAGGGGTGCTGCAGCAGTGCAGGGCTGGCACAGGGGCTGCAGCAGTGCAGGGCTGGCTCTCTCTCACACAGAATTTCTCTGTGCACAGGATTTCCTACAGGAACTGAATGTCGGACACACGGAGCTGCCCTGTCTGGCCATGGCCAGAATTTCCAGCACCCTGACCAGCCCAGGCTCAGTGTCCACACCCTGACCAGCCCAGGCTCAGTGTCCAGCACCCTGACCAGCCCAGACTCAGTGTCCAGCACCCTGATCAGCCCCTGCTGAGTGTCCAGCACCCTGACCAGCCCTTCCTTGCCGAAGCCATCGCTGCCCTTTCCCGGGCTCCCCTCCGCAAGCCCGGCGCCGCTCCGGAGCCAGCCCTGCCGGCAGCAGAGGGTGCTGCTTGCCCGTGCTGCTGCTGGAGCCGCTTTTCCCAGCCCTGTCCTGCCGGAGGAGCCTTTGCAGAGCCCAGACTTTTCCCAGCCCTGTCCTGCCGGAGGAGCCTTTGCAGAGCCCAGCCCAGCAAGGCTGGGTCTGACCCCAGCGCAGGGACCAGCGGGGGCTGCCGGGGCACGGCGAGCTCCGTGCCCAGCGCTCTCCCGGGAGCTGCTCCTGTACCGTGCTGCTTGCTGCCATTTCCCACTCGTGGCCATCCATCTCAAAGGCAAGGAACTCATTTCTCTGCTTTCCCAGGCTGTGCCATGTGCCCAGCTCCCCGCGGGCACAGCTGGCACAGGGGTGCTGGCAGCGGCTCCTTTCCCGCACCTGCAGGACTCGTGCCAGCCAGCAAACCCCTGTGATTCCCGGGGTGCTCCTCTCATAAAGGGAGAGTCACCTACAGGTGCCTCAGAGGTAACTGGGCAGTCAGTCTGGGGTGTAAGTGTTGCACTAAAAAGGACAGGGGGTAATCTCTGCATCCAAGTGCCNAGAGGTAACTGGGCAGTCAGTCTGTAAAAAGGACAGGGAGTAATCTCTGCATCCGAGTGCTCCCGTTACACACATCCCATCCTTTGGGGCATCTTCACATCCAGCACCCTGTGCTGAAACTGAAAGGAAAAGGAGTTGTGAGGGGAGACATCACAGCACGACTCTGCTCTCCAGGTGAACACAAAGCCAAATACCTGGATTCTACTTTTTTTATTTTTATTTTTTTTATAAAGGGTTTCATTTCATTCAACGGCCTCATTTACTCGTGTTGCAGCGTGTGAAATGCTGTGCTGACACCTCAGCCCTCAAGAAGGAACTAAAATGAAGATGACTACTTCTTTTTCCTGCAAAGTGCCCCTGAGGAATGCCTCTTTTTTTCTCCTCCATCCCACTCTCTTTTACTCCCCTTTCCACCCCATCTCCCAGCTGAGGAGGGTTTGTTGATTGTCCTCTGGGCAGGCTGGGCAGGGTTTTTCCCTGGTGGGGCTGCTGTTTTCACAGCCCCTCTGTCCTGCAGCACACTGGGCTGCTTTGCCTTTGTGGCTGCACGCACAGGCACTCATTGTTCCTCTCTGTGGCATTGTCTCCCTCCTCCCTCCCTCCTGCTGCTGCAAGGGCAGTGCCACTCAGGCAGAAGGCACATCCACAGAGTCTGTTCCAGCCTCAGAGTCCAAAGGATTTAAATATTTCACTTCAGGCATTCAAAAGGGATGGAGTTTTCAGAAGGGGGATGCTCATCCCTGTCCAGACCCCAGAGCTAATCTACAGTGCTGAATGCTGACCACAACAAAGCAGGCATGCCAAGTCATTCCTCCTCCCACCTTCCTTTCAAATAATCTTAGCATAAATTCACAAGGATGGGAGTTGGAAAAGTCTTGGCTAATCCAGGCTCCATCCCCAGTCAGCTCTCCAAAAAGGCTTAGAGGGATCCCATTGCAGGCCATAAACTCTGGCCCTTGTCAGCCACCCCCCTCTGCCTCTGTTTGTGCTGTTGTTTGAGGTGTAGACAGTGCTCAAAGCAAGTGATTGAAGATTAGCAATTCCTGCTTCTTGAGGAAGCAAGAAAGTCAAATATTAAGGAAATAAAAGCAGACAGGACTCCATAGGAGCTGTGATCTCATCTGGCGAGAAGCCACCACAAAGCTGAGAAGTTCTGCTTCAGCACTTGTCACGTCTGGTTTCCTGCAGCCTCCCTGCTGCTCCTATCACTCCTCCACCCCACTTCTCCCTAAACTAGTGGGGAAAAGTAACTTAAATACAAGAAAGACCAGATCAAAGCAAAGTAGTTTTGAAAAAGCTACCCAAATATGTATCTGTTTGACATAAGCCCTATTTTTATTTTGCAGGGTGAAAGAACATTTTTGTGCTGTATCTACAATCTCCCTGGTGTTTCTGGTCAGCTAGAGCAATAAATTTATTCTGATGTGAATGTGTTTTTTTAAAGGACCACACTGGCTGGCATAGAGCAACTATTCCCCACAGACATCAAAATATGCTCAACAAATTAGTGCCTCAATCCTGTAAAGGTATGAGGACATGAATTAACTGTGCTCTTTTTTTTTATATGTGCCCCAAGACCATCAGTGATGAGAAATGCCAAGAGCCATGCCAATGTCCAACCCCAAAACACAATAACTCGAGCAGCATGCAGGGGCATTCATTCCACACTGACTCAGATGGCAGGCTGCCACCTCCTGAATCACTCACACCACTTCCTGCAGCTCCTAGGTGGTCCTTGGAGGTATCCCATGCAATATGGCTTGCTGAATTTATGACAATCCACGGGTTTACAGCTTGAGCAGTATTGCCACAGACAAGTCTTTTTTGCCTGGAAACACTGAAAAATTAATCATCTCAAAGGGACACTACCAGGTCAGATTTGTCCAAAGGGTTTATTTTGGAATGAGGACTGAAACGAACAGAGTTGTTCATCCCTGGTTTATTTCGGTAAACAAGTAAGTCTTTAAAAAGCAAACAGATATTCCCCTGAGTGGTTGAAACAAATCACAGAATCACGGAATCGGTTCGGTTGGAAAAGACCTCTGAGATCACCGAGCCCATCCTGTGACATAACACCAGCACGCCAAGCGGAGCACGGCACAAAGCGCCTTCCCCGAGCACCTCCAGGCACGGAGACCCCGCCACCTCCCAGGGCAGCCCTTCCAGTGCCCGACCCCCTTCAGGGGAAGGAACGCGGAACGCTGTGCGGACCCGAGGATGCCTCCCGGTACCGAGTGCGGGGACTGCCCGCTATGCCCAGCCGTGCCCGGAGCGAGCCAGGCAGGACAGCCCCACAGCAGCCCGGCCTTCACACGGACACGGTGCCGGCTGCCGGCCGGGGATGGCCACGGGGGCCGCCGCTGTGCCCGGCGATC
>WEZZ01038835.1:222236-247182 GCA_013400585.1 Chloropsis cyanopogon | reverse complement strand
GGCGGCGTGGCCGTGTGCGGGCTCCGATAACCCGTGCGGGGCGCTGGGGTTGTTCCTTGGGGGGCTCCGGACAAGGTCTGGTCAGTGTGTCCACACAAACCTCCGCGGATCCAGCGGGGGCTTACATAATGCTCGTTCTGGAGGACCTGGGCTGTTGTTGTAAGGTCAGCCTTGCTGTAGCCTCCTGCTGGACCGTGCCGTGTTTTGTCCTGATTCCCCGGCTGGAGTGGGCAGCCAGGGTGCCTGGTGGCCATGCCTGATTCACAAGCTGTGAACTGTCTGAGCCGTGGCTCGAGATAAGGAAGTTTACAAATTGGTTGTAAAAATGGGAGTTGCTCCTTGGAGAGAGATCACCTCTTTTTTTTCTTTTTTTTTTTTTTTTTCCATGACAGCGATGCAGGATGGCTCAATGAACCTTTTGTCCCAGGAGTAATCTACGTCTTTCCCACCCCTCTAACATCTGATTTCTACACCAGATGCAGCGTTGCAAAGCTCAGTAGCACAGACAGCTCAGTCTTGCTGGTGTGAGTTGGCTGCTGCATCCCAGGGACCAAACTGTGGAGCCTCTAGTGCCTTCCAGTGAGAGGGGCCCGGCCGTGGGGTGGGCAGAGTGGCCGTGGGATGGCCAGAGTGGCTCTCCCAGCCTGCAGGGAAGGAGATTTCTGTGCTGAGTTAATAAGGGAACAGCCAGGAATGTGACAGAGCCCTGCTGCTGTTTGCAGAAGTGGAGGAGCATCTTCCCTGAGCTGCCCTGTCCCTCCCTGCCCTGTCACGGTGCCGGCCCTGCCGAGGCTCTCACAGTGCTGATGCTGGATGCATAAAAAGCAGCAATTCACTCTTCACCCCCCTTGAAGGCAGGGGATGAGCTGCAGCAGCTAGTTCCTCGGGGGATATTGGGTTGTTGCAGTGCAGCAGCCTCTGCAGCCTCTCTGCTCTGCTCTGGGGGTTACTGAAGTGCTCTGTAATGTGCTTTGGAGGTTGTTTGTAAACTCCTGCTGGATGCTGCCGAGACGTGGGTTGTGTTCCAGGAACTGGCCAGCTGCTACGTGCTGAGTTTGTGCGCTGCTGCTGGATGTGGGGAATGGCCTCTGCATGTTTCCTTCCCTGGACCCTCTTTCCCTTCCTCAGAAGAAGTGAAAGCACTCTGCAAGGTCTGCTTGTCTTGTGAGGGCTAATTAAGAATTCATTAAGTTCCTGGAATTTAAAATCTGTAGCTAATGAGCCAGCGAGGACACCGTGCCAGGGTTTGTGACTGGGTGCAGACAGTGCTGACAGATAATATTCCAAGTCACAAAGTAGCTTTTGAAGAACATAAGGTGTGGATTGGAGTGTGCTCTGTGGCTCTCTGAGGTTTGTGTCTGGGTCAGGTTTTGTGGCTGATTTCAGACGCTGGAGTTGCCACCTGATGGGCTCTGGGAGGCCAGTGCAAGTGGTGGTTATAATTCTGGGCTTTACTGGGCTTGTCCTTACTGGGCCTGGACTCACCCAGGGCTGGTGTTGACAAGGGGTGAGGATTAACTGGGGCTGGCAGTGAGATGAGTTCAGCTGGGCTGAGCTTATCTCCCTGTGCTGTGGCAGGAACCTTGTGCCTGCATTAAGTGGCAGAGCAGTGCAGTGGAGGAGCAGCTGAGCAGCCCTGCGTGAACTCTGAGCTCTCCCTGGTGTCTGTGGCTGGCTCTGGAGCTGCTGCCCCGCTCCTCTGAATGTCCAGGTGTGTGATGGAGCTCGTACCCACACCTTGCCTTGCCAAGTCACGATCAGACACCAGCTGCTTTCAGACAAAGCTGTGTGATGCCTTGCAGAATAAAAGTGAGTAAGTGTCTGGTAGCAGACTGCAGTCACAGGGTTCCTGTGCTGCTGGCCTTTGCAGAATGAGCTCATGTCAAGGTGTTGAGTCACTTTCAGTTGCTGCACTGCTCTGGAACCAAAGAAATCTTCCCTTGAGTTACTCCATGAGAGTAACTGCTATAGCTGCCTCTGTTTCCATAATTGTTAAGGGAAGAGTGCAGTTGTCCTTAACAAAGATGGGATATGTGCTACAGGCAATGGCCAAATAATCTCTGCTAAGTGTGAGAAAATATAGCTAAAAAATAATAGTTTCCAAGCACATGGTGGGGAAAATGTGCCCCTGTTAACTGTGTTTTCTCAGGGGCTACTAAAACATCCATTCCCTTTTAACTCTGTGCTGCTCTGCCCTTAATGGTAATGCTTTGGAAACTCCTGGGATAAAGTAAATTGGTCTGTGGCATTGGTCAGAAAATTCTCTCGCAGACTAAGTGGTTTTTACAGCGAAAAGAAAATTCCTCATTCTGGGTGTTAATTGGGTACAGGAACTGCTTTTGTCTGTAGCTCTGGGGTGGCATGAGCTGCCTGAACTCTGGAGTGTTTAAGGGAAGGAGATAAAAAAAAAAAAAAAAAGTTCCTAGTAAGGTTGGTTTGGTGTGGGCTGGATGCTGTGAGGAGCACAGACAGCACTGACAGAACCCTCAGCTGCAGCTTGGACCATGTCCTGCCCTCAGTGAAACTGAGTCAGCTGTGCCAGGTGAGGTGGGATGGATGCTGGCACCAGGCTTTATTTAAGGGGCTCTGCCATGTGGCTCATTCTGGCAGTGGGGTGGAAAAGGTGGGAGATGTTTTATCTGTGCCACAGGGAGGGGCTGGGGTTTGGCAAGGCGTGCTCTTGCCAGTTCCATTCATAGGGAAGGTGCCTGGTCGTCCTCCCTTCTGGATTTGTGTGCTGTACTTCAGCAGCAGTGAAGGTCAGATTCAGAGGCTCTTGGGTTGGCATCTTTTTCTCATTTAATACAGGAATAGCCACATGTCTTTGCCTTGGCTTTTTTCCTTAATGCTGGAGGGTCTCATGCGCTGATATTTCCTTGTCTCATGGTTTTGTGAGTTTTTTCTGTTCTAGAACATGGGAAGACAGGCTTTTTGAGCTGAAGCAGTGCTGCTGCTGTGTAACAGTAAAACTTCCCCTGGGAGAATAAAGTGACACATTTCTTTGTCCTCTCACAAAGCCTTCCCTTTAAGGAGAAAGCTTTTTACTTGGACAAACAAAAAGACCCAAACAGGCACCACCATCTGCCTGATACCAAAGTGAGAGCAATCAGAGCTTTGGGGCAGAAGGTGGTTCTGTCTGAATGGAGTTACCAAACATGGGCTTTTTCTTTGAGCCTGGAAGGGGAATTTGATGAAGCTTCTAAGTCAGAGCAGCTGTGTGGATGTTAGCTTCAAACTGCTTTCTTTGGAGAGCTGGTATGTTATCAAGTCAGGAATCTGTCCTGAGGAGATCCCAGATGGGGCCTTGACACCATAAATGTACAAAGGCACTCAGTTGCACAAAAACTGCAGAAACAACTTCGTTCTGAAAGAACGTGAGCCACAGATGGTAAACTGCCAAGAAAAGCAAGCAAGGGGTAAGGCCCAGCCCTTCTCTACACGAGGAGCCTACATTGGTCTCAGATGTTCAGGAATTCTTGGTTTAAACTCCTGCAAACTCCTCCGTGGGTAAATTCTGGTTTGAATTCTCTTGTAAATTAAAATCCATTTAACGTGGAAATGCGAAAAAATGCCTGCATCCTAGCTGTAGTGTTTGGAGGTTTGCAGTAGGCACTGGAGTTTGCCTGAGTGTGGGTCTTACCTGGATGCCCCAATTTGTTGCTGGTGGCACCTCAGGCCCCCCAGCTCTGAGGGAGAGCAGCACTGCTGCTCAGTGAAAAGAGATTATTGATGACTCTGGAAATGTTTCCACACATCCTGTGGTCCTTGAGGAGTGGATGGGGCTGCAGCAGCTCCACGTGGAGTCCCCCTGATATTCAGTCACCCCGTGCTATTTTAAGGCTAAACCAGTCATTTATTGCTTGTGGGCAGTGAGGGAGGGGTTGCTTTGTGCCACACTAATCCCAGGGCAGCCGTGCATGTGAGGCCTGAAAATCCAAGAGGTGCCCATGTAAAGAAATGCTGAAAACTTTGTGACCAGCTGGGGAGGGCTAGGCTGAACTGGGAGGATTCGTGTGTGTGTGTCCCAGTTCCTGTAAACTCCAGCAGCTGCAGAATAAACCTGCTGACCCTTGAGAAGGGCTGTGGGCCCGTGTGGATGCAGAAAGTACCTGGCTTGATGCCTGTGGGCAGGAAACGGAGCTGCTTGGACTGTCTGTCCTGGGGTTGTGTGATGGGCACGAGCTGCTGCAGGCTGTGCTGTCACCTCTGGCAGGTCCTGAGCCCTGGCTGCCCTGCCTGGTGTCCCCACAGTGTCACTGGCCGTGTCCTGGGCTGTGCATGGGGCACACTGTGCGATTCCAGATTGGAGCTGGGGCTGGGAGTGACCCCAAACTGTTGAATGTTTGGTCTGTGGTGGGCCAGGCACTGCTGTCCTCTGTCACCTCCCTGTCCTCTGTCACCTCCCTGTCCTCTGTCACCTCCCTGTCCTCTGTCACCTCACAGCTCTCCTGGGAGCTCTGCTTCCCCCTGGCAGGGGTCAGATGGGCAGCTGGGAGAGGTTTCAGCCTCAGAGCTGGCTCTGGGGCTGAGCCAGGCTCACGGATCTGCCAGACCTTGCCAGCACGGTTTGTCTGCAGCCTGGGAGGAGGAGGAGGAGGGCAGCAGGGCTGCACACATGGCCCTGATTGCAGCAGGATATTGCTGCAGGGGTAGGAATGTGGCACGCCGGCCTGCCAAGGGGCAGCTGCTCTGCAGAAGTTCAGAAGGGGCAGCTGATCTGCTGTGGAGTGCCTGTGAGCTTGGGTGATGGGGAAAATTTGGGGAGTGGGGGCAGACCAACACCATAATGTGCTCCTGGGTTTCCAGGCTGTGGGCTTGACTTGCTGAAGGTTGAGATGAGGAGAAGAAGAAAGGGCAAGCTGTGTGTCTTATGTTTTTTTAATGTACCAGTGGCTGAGATCCATCCTGGGGCTTGGATACCGTCACTTCTTGATAGCTGCCTTAGTTAATTGATCTCCAGATAATCCACTCAAGGACCAACGAGCTGCTAAATACTTTAATTTTTTAAACTGTGTCAAGGAGCAGCTTTGGGGGAATGGAGAGCTTTCCTGGAGGGTTCTCTCAGCTGCATTGTTTCACTGACACTTGGTGTTCCTGAGCCTCTGGCTGGCAGGTGGCTGCAGGTGTTGCCTCCTGGTGAGGGGCAGGTCCTGTGTGCCCACAGTGCCCACTCGGGTCCAAATCTGCACTTCTGGCATCAATAACAATAATGTTAAATCTGAGCTTTATCTGGGTAGTCTGATAGAGCCTGGTGTGACACGGAACTGGATCTGCAGGAGGCTCAGCTCTGTGTCAGCACTTCCAGAGGGAGGGGACACCTGATGGGATTGCCTGGAAGGAGCAGTGCCCACACCTGCAGGCAGGCTGGCACTGTGCAGCTGCCCTCTGCTCTCTCCAGAGCAGGGCACTGCTACCTGGGCAGCTTTCCAGGTGTGCTGGGTCACTCCAGGGTGGCAGAGACCCACAGGTGTTTGCCACTCAATCTGCTGCTGGACCACATCTGTTCATCCTGGCAGGGAATCCGTGCTGCTGGGTGCCCTTCAGTGCACACTTGGTGTGCATATTTCTCTGTGAGGACTTTCTGCTGTATTTTCTGCAGAAGGGGATTGGGCTGTGACTCATGAGGTGCCTTCCAGCTTTGCCCCTTGCTGGAGGGATGTGGTTCCTGGGCCATGCTGGTGTTCCCTTCCAGGCAGAGCAGCTCAGCTTCCTGCTGTGGCACAGCCCCAGGGCAGCACAGAATCCATGGGTTAAACAGAATTTCCACTGGCTGCACGCTGGGACGTGGCAGCAGCCCCTGACTAAGCTGAGCAGGTTAGGCTTTAGGCCAGAGTCAGGTTTTGGGATGCACCTAGGAACAGGCAAGAGCAGAATGAGGTGTATGTCCTACCCTCTGCTGTACTGTGTTTTCTGGGATAAATACAGCAACACTCTTCTGTTCAAATGGAGAAGAATTGCAAGTTTTGGTAAGAAATCAGAACGGAATGGCTCTTGGAGCCTTAGGTAGAAGAGATTTCTTGATGCAGGTGGGCACTGGAGAGCAGTGTGAGGACAAATCCCCCTGTGTGTTTGGGATGGGAAAATGGGGTTTAAGTCATTCAGGTGGAGGGGAAGGTGTTATAACCAGCACTTGTTCAGAGGCATGTGCTCTTGTGTTGTTTGGATTAGCTTGTCTTCAAACTTGGCAAAAACACCAGCCAGTCCTCAGCCTAGACTGGTTTTGAAGGAATCCTTGGCCACGTGGGAATCTCCATCCCAAGGTGCAGATCACAGCAGTGGATGTGTTGGCATAAAAGTCTTCTCAACAAGAAAACATTCAATGTGCTCTAAAATCTTGTTTTGGCACATCTGAGGGGACCACAGAAGGGATCTGTGCAGAAATGGTGTCTGCCCCAGCCTTGTGGTGCCAGAGGGGTCGGCTGGAAGTCCTGGGGCCCAGGTGGACAGGGCAGATGGCCCAGCAGGTGGCAGGGTGGCAGCAGGGACAAGGTGGCTTTGCAGGTCCCTCAGTGGAGCCCTGTTTTGCCTTCAAGTCTGACAGAAGAGCTGGGCAGCCCAGTTACCTGTGCTGAGATGGGTTTCTCCAGGGTGAGGAGCTCCACAGATGGGTTTCTCCACAGGCAGCTTTGTCCAGGCTAGGCTGGTGTCTCCAAGGGTTTGGTGTTCCCTGGAGGGGGTTCAGTTGATGCTTCCATTGAATTTCAGCAGCAGCAGCAGCGTGATAAACTGACTACAGGAATAAAAAAACCACAAGGTGAGTTTAGTCTGGGGTGAGGTTTCAGAGGAGGAAAGGGCTGTTGGATGTGGTGGCTTTGTTTGATGTTCCAGACATTGGATATTCCAGACAGTTGACATCTGCCCCGTGTTTGGGACATGTCGTGGTGCACGGGGTGGTGGGTGGCAGTGGCTTTCCCACTGCTTTCAAACTGGTGTTTGCACACAGCAAATCTTGGCCAAGCCACCCAGCCTCCTCGAAAGGAGGAATCGGAGCTTCAGCAGCAGCCAAGAAGCAGTTGAACACATTTTGAGACTGAGCAGCCTCAGAAGAGGCAGGAGCCTACAGGCTGGAGACAGCAGCCAGCATAACTGGCTTATCTCTGCTGTTCTTGATCTCCAAACTTTGAAAAAGCAAGGCAGCTTCTCTTTCCTGCTTGCTCCTGAGTGTGTTGAGTGCATCTTGCTTAAGAACAGATCTGGCTGCTTCTACAAGGCTTCTTCATCTCTATTTCTTAACTTCCATTAATCTGTTCCAATCCTGCTTTTCTGACTGGAAACTTTCCATTGATGTCACGGGAGCTTTCTGTGGCCCACATCAAATAGCTGGGTTCACCAGGAATTAAGTGACTCTCCAAATGTTTATGTTAAACACTTCTTTGGAAGGCATGTTGACTTATGAGGACCTGTGGTATGTAGGGAGGCTAGGTTGGCTGTACAGCTTTTGTCTTGGCTTTGGACTCTGGAAGTGCTGGCAGCTGTTCAGTGCCTAGATAAGGGCTCAGGAGTGTGTTCCATCACTGACTCCTGCACTGGAGAGGTTTCCACCTTCCAGGAAAGGCCACGTCTGGGTAGGCACAGCAGAAAGCTGTTGGCGTAATTGCAGGTGTGGAATTTTGTTGTTTCAGAGGGGAAACCCGCAGTTTAGTCTGCTGAGAAAAGCCCCAGGGAGGGGAGGAAGGACACGTGTGCTCTTCAGACCCTGCTTACTCAGCCTCCTGTGGTGGTGTCAGAGCGTTTGGAAGGGGGAAACAGAAGGGGTGAAAACCATCTCAGCATTCCCCACACAGAGCTCAGGTGCTGAGCATGTCTGTCTCCTTCCTCCCCTGCTGGAGATTGTGCCCTGAGGTGCAGCTGAGTCTCGGCACCCTGGGCATGGTGAGGAAACCACTTTAAATATCACTTGATTTACACAGTTCAAGCTTGTGAAGTAGGAGTGAATTTCTGAGTGCGTCCCAGGAAGACTGAGGGGCAAATTTCACCCCTTGCCACTTGAACCAGCATTGCAGCCACTGTAAACAATGCTGCACTGCATGTCTTGGTCTCTTTTTTTTTTTTTTTTTTTTTTTTTTTTTTTTTTTTTTTTGTTCTGTGTTACCACAACTGCTATTTCCAGGAAAAAGTTGCTCTGGGATATCTGGCCATCTTACAGTGCAGATGTCCTCTGAAGGCAGCGTGTGCATTCCTGCAGCCACAGTTTGGATAATGTGCTT
Source organism: Chloropsis cyanopogon (assembly GCA_013400585.1). NCBI lineage: Eukaryota > Metazoa > Chordata > Aves > Passeriformes > Irenidae > Chloropsis > Chloropsis cyanopogon. The sequence goes on along the minus strand of WEZZ01038835.1, from coordinate 238,975 downwards.
TTATCCTCTTCATTTTGGTGCACTCTGCACTTGCAGATATGATTTGTCTCCTTGAGCTTTTACAGGGATAAAACTTAAAGCAGGCAAGCTGGGAAGGCTTCTTAAAATTGCTGCTTTGTGGAGCCTTTTGGTGGATGGTTTAGGAGGGCAGCCAAGGCTTTTGGGTCACCCTGGCCATCTCAAACCACCACAGCAATTTCCAGGGACCCTTTCAGGTGATGGGGGAAAGCAGAACATTGCATCACGCTGAGACTGTGCTCACTGCCAGCTCCAGTGAGAGATGAGCAGTGTCTCCTCCTAATTATGGGATGCCCCAGGTCAATTATAGCTAAACACAGAGTCCAACCGTGTCATTAAACTTTTTTGGCTAATGACAAGTCAGAAATCCAGCATCATCCCGGCATGCTCCGCTCTGGGGAGTTGCTGAGTGTGTTCCAGTAAAGCTGGCAGTGTGAGCTGTCTCTTGTGCAATCTGTCTGCCAGGAATATCCTCTCAGTTCAGCATTTGGGAGCTGCTGGGCCATCCCTGCTGGATGGGGAGGGCTCACCTCACCGAGCCTGCTGCTGGAGTGGTTTCCTGAATGTTGACAAAAGTCTGGGCACTGGTCTGCTCCGTGTTTATCCAGCTCTTTCCGTGGGTTTTTTCGCTCCCACAGCCAATGTTTGAGTTACACAGCTCCTGGCAGCTGCCTCAGGAGTGGGAGGTGAGCAGCACATCCTCCTGCAGGCTGGCAGCAGGCTGGGTCAGGCAGAGTGCACTGTGCTGGATTCTCACTGCCCGCTGTTTCCAGAGGGTTTGGAGGTCACATGGAGCAGCTTTCCACACTCCCTGCTGCTTCCAGAGGGTTTGGAGGTCACATGGAGCAGCTTTCCACACTCCCTGCTGCTCAGTGGATCCGTGCTTCACTTCTTCCACGGCAGCAGTGATGATTCTGATGGAGCCTGTGCAGGGAACAGCCTGTCCTGGGCAGACCAGAAATGTCACTGCTGTTCTCTGCTCTCTCCTGGCTTGCACTACAAACCAGCGATGCCCAGGCATCCTGAGGGGTTCTGCTTCCTTTCTGCTGTGGGAGATCTCTAGGAAGCCCTGGAGGAGGGAGAAGGAACTGGGAGCTGAAGCAGGGATGTTGTGGATTTGGGCAAGCCGAGGTTCTGGGTGACCCTGGTGCAGCAACTTGGATTTGTCTGGACTCTTCACCTCACCTGGCTGCTGCAGCAACTGGAGAGGAGAAATTGCATCTTCTGGCTATGTTGTTGGATTTGGAAAGGGTTTTTCCACAGCTTTTGTTATGTTTAAGGGTGGTTGTTGTTCCCAGATTAAACTTGAATAGAAAACATAAGGCTGCTGCCAGCGTTCTGTCACAGACACCTTTTATCTTGCATTCATCTCTTCCAAGCAGATGCTGCTTTCATTTCTTCTACTTATTTTTGCTGCTACAAGACTAAAATTAACAGCCCTTTGATGCAGGGGGAAGAAACTGTATTTCAAAGCAAAGCACCTAGTTGACTTTGATAATAAAACTGCTGGGTTTTATCTTGGAGGTAATTCCGTGTTCCTTGGAAACAAAGCTGAGAGCTGGAAGCTCCTGAGCCCTGCTTGCTGTGGGTGAACGTGCAGCTCCCTCCTCACCTGGGAGCATCAGTGGCTTCTTTTGGGGTGGGGGGAAGGAGGTGTCAGACAGTGGTGGCAGGGCAGAGGGTTTGTGCAGGTTGTTTTCCTGCCAGCTGCATCCTGTGGCTGAAGCTGTCAGGGGGTGCCAACCACACGGCCCGAGGTGTGGAAGGACTGAGGGGAGCACAGGGTGGTGGCAGTGTGGCAATCCGTGTCCTCCAGCCAGACAGAATTGTTCTCCCCAGCCCACCCTGCCCTCCCCAGCCTTCCTGCCTTCAAAGGCTTGTGCTGAGCACGAGGTTTGTGTCAGCATCCAGCTTTTGGCTTTCGTCTTTCCCGCTTTAAAAGAGGAGCCCTGTTCCTGCAGTGCTTCCTAGAGGTGGTGGGAGGGCTGTTCCCAGGGGGGGTGGAAGCCTCCCTGTCCTCAGAGGGGGCACAGCTGATGGGTAAGGCTGAGCACAGCCCTGCTCTTGTACCAGGCAATGGAGAATTCCCAAATTTGGGCCATGGCTGGCTTGGCCTGTGGCCAGGGCATGGAAGAAAAGCTGGTTTTGTCATCACTCAGCACGTCCCAAGAGCTGTCTGATGCAGCAGGTCTGCTGTGCAGGTCATGGTGCAAGATCTCATTGCAGAGTAGGGGCAGGGAAATACCTGCTGGAACATCCAGACTCTCTGAGGGACACCTTGGAAGGTGTTTTGTTTTTTTTTTTTGTAGGAAGGTTTTGTTTTTGTTTTTTTTTTTTTTTTTTTTTTTTTTTTTTTTTTTTTTTTTTTTGGGAAATTTTTTTTTTTTTTTTTTTTTTTTTTTTTTTTTGTAGGAAGGTGGGTTTTTTTTGTAGGAAGGTGGTTTTGCCTTTTGCTGCTGGAGAACCTGACAGGTTCTGAAGTTCTTTCTTTAAAGAACCTGTCACAGCCACGTGCTTTGGGTGCGTTGCAGGGGTGTTGACTGCTGAAAACATGAACAGAATGGTTTCCCAAACAGCATGAAAAAGGTCACTTCCTCGGTGACTCAGCTGTCTCCTCTCGTGAGGCTTTTGTCTCCGGTGGTGACACCCTCAGACTCCACAGACCTCAGGGCAGGAAGGACCTGAATCTGTAGTTTGGAGTGTGAAAGATCCACTGGGGTCTTCATACGCAAGGATGCAGCTTCAGTCCTTTTTTTTCAACACTTAGGAAGGCCAGGATGAAGAGATCTGGGTAAATATTGTGGAGGAATGCTGAGTTTTTCCATGTGTCAAGGTAAGGCAGTGAGGCATGTGAACTGAATCCATCTTGGTGTTGCTTGGGGTAATTTGCTGTGTGGTGTGAAGGCACTAACAGCTGGGACAGGGGCTTGAATTCACTTGTTTAGGATTTACTTGACCTGAGGATTAACACAAAACCCAACCTGAAACAGGCTGGTTAAGGACCTGGAATGACTTGGACAGGGAGGAAGATGCATAACCCCAACTATGAGAAGTTTTGTCCCCAAGCTTTGGAACCCAGAGGTTCAGGCTCTGGTTTTGAAGGTTCACAGGAGCAAACTGGTGAGAGAGAAAATTAAGATTTGAGTGCCAGGGAAGCAGGGAGGGAGCATAACTTCAGCTCTGCACCACGAGGCCCTGATTTTGCTGAGTGTGCTGCTCTGGCCTCTGAATCAGAGCAGAATCCAGTTCCTAGTGCTGGAAGAATCTGCTTGGAGGGAGCAGAGACTCCAGTGCAATGGACCAAGAGTTATTTGTTCCTAGTCCATGGCCCAGATTTCAATGAAGCTGTTGCTGTAGTGATGAGCAGCACCAGACACTTGCACAACTTCCCCTCTGGCAGGGATGTATTTGATGTAAATACTTGTGCTGAGGCTTCAGACACAATAAATGTGTTTGAGAGTAACAGGCTGAGTAATCTGGTGCTTGGCAGCTGCTCTGTTGTGGGGATTTTTGCTTTACTGTTAGCAGTGCTTGTGACATCCTTAAATGAAAAAAGGAAGAGGCAGTAACTGAACAACTTTAATGTTAAAATACTCCAGCTACAGCAGCTTTACCTGAGAGAAGGAATCCTGCTGGGTCTCCTGGCACCGCCTTGAGGAGCAGGGATTGAATCCTCACAGTCCACTGTGGACATTTTCAAGCCATCTGTTTGGGAAAGTCTCACCTGGGAAGGGACAGAAGGGCAGTTCTGGTGAGTGACTGCTGAGAGCATGGATTTCTTTTCATGCTGCTAGCAAGAAACCACAGTGATTGATGAGCTGTTTTTAGGGGAAAGCAGTGCTTTGGTATCAAAAGTTTTGAGATGGGTTGGTGGTGGTGTTGGCCAATCTCACAGCCGTTGCTAAAGAGGTAGAAATATCAAACTTCATTCTTTCCACCCACTGCTCCCCTCGTTATCAGACAAAGCTAATGAATCCAGATACTCAAACAGAGATGAGGGGTGGACAGTGGGCAGTGTAGGCTGCAAATTAAGTGGGGGAAATAACAAAAAGCAGGGAGTTCTTGTGCAAGAGGGTGGCTTATTCCGGATGATGCGGGCTTCTTTAATGCAAATAGTTCTGAACATAAACATTTACTGTTTAAAATTCATGGTGGCTTAGTTGTGGAGGAAATGCCTCTGTAAATGCAGCCTATCAAATGGCTCCAGTGCTGGAGGGAAAAACAAGCCAGCATGGCAGTTTGACCAGGTGCTGCTTGGTTATAAAAGTGTGTTTGTAATGTGTCAGGTGGAGATTTCAGCCTTAAAAGGTTGTGAGGCTTCTTCTGGAAGCAGGGCTTGTTCACGAGGAAAGTCTCCACAGCAGATGGAAAATCAGCTGAAGGTGGCTGGGCAGGTACAGAGGTGGGAGGAAGGTGAACCTCTGGATGTGACCCTCTGCCTGTGACCCTTCCTCCTGCTGCTTATGTCACTTATTTGTGATGGCTCTCAGCCTGCAGGCAGCTTGTGGACACATCCCTGGGTGCATCTAAAGAAGCTGGCACTGGGGAAAGTCTCTGCCGTGTCCAGGTGCTGCCTCTGCTCAGTCTGAGCTTTCTGCTGTTGCCTCCAGAGGAGTCTCTGGAGTGCACAAAGCTCAGCTTGGCACCGCTCATCGGTGTCCCCTGTCCCCAATTCCTGCCCTGGCAACAGGGGATGGCTGCAGTTCACTCTGTGTTGTTACCCTGGGAGCCTCAGGTGACCTGGCTGTCACCTGAGCAGGTGACAATCTTTGCTGTGGCACCAAGCACGATCCAGAGCAAACTGCTGAAGTCTTTTTGACACCTGTGAGCTGCAGCAGCAGGAAATGAACTGATTGCAGCCAGAGTCTCCTTGTTCTGCAAAGGCCACGGAGTGTCAGTGGTGTGGGGAGGACATGGACACCTTTTTGTGTTTGCTGGGACACCTGCCACCTTTCCTGGCTCTTCCTTGCCCAACCTCCCGTGATCTGTGGGTGAGGTTTCACCTTCTGGGGAGCCCACGGAGCCCTGCCAGCAGCCCAACCTGCTGAGCCAAGCTGCTGCTGCTCCTCAGGAGGTGGGGCTCAGCAAGTTGCCCCTGTGGCAACCTTCTCCACGTGTCAGGCTGCCAAAACCATTGCTGTGCAACCAGGGTTGCCTGCCCTGCCCTGATCCCAGCAGGGTTGCAACACTCCAAGGCTCGCCCTGGCCGTGTTGTGGGTGCAGTTGTGGGTGCAGTTGTTGCTGTCACCTCTGCTGGAGCTGCTCGGTCCCTGCCAGCACAGCCCTGGGGAGCTCCAGCAGCACAGGTGAGCTGGCTTTGCCCAGGGTTTGAGCCGTGTTCAGCGGGTGGGAAGGTGCTGAGGCCAGGATGGAGTGGTTGCATCAGCGCTGGGTTTCTGGGTTGGCTGTGCACATTTCTTCCTGCTGGGATGGGAGCTCTGTGGCTCCTTTGGCTTGCAGGGTGGACATCCAGCCCAAGAGAATTAACCAAGTTTTCCTTCTGCTTTTCTAGTGAAATCATGGAAAGCTGAGCAAAACTGCAGTGGGTTTCTTGGTCTCATTTACTGGTGCTATCTGGGATCCTTTGGTTCAGCTTCTGAAGCTGTGAGCAAGTCAGTGACCATGTGCAGTATATACATTTCCTTTTATTCTCCTGAGGTGTGTTCCAGGCTGGAAATCTCTAGGGCAGGGCTCTGATTCATTGTCTGCAGAGCACCCAGAGCCTGAGAGGTGTTTAAAGGTTTGGCCTCTTATCTGTACAAGCACACCTGATGAATATTATGGGAAGGAGAGGAAGCCACAGTAAACTGGCTTGAAGAAATAAAGTAAAGCTGGATCAGGAGTCAAGGAGTTGAGGATTCTTTGTGTTGTTCTTGTTGTTGGTGCTCCAGGCAGATGTCCCTGAGTTTCTGAACAGCAAAGGGAAGCTGGACTCCAGCTCTGCTCTGCCATTGCTCCCTGGCAGAGCTGTGTTCTCCCTGTTTAACAGCAGGGCTTTGCCTTCCATTTAAATGTCTCTGCTGTCTCCTGCCTTGATCTATTTGCAGCAAGCAGTTGTTTTGGAGCCTGGCATTTCCTTCTAGTATGGCAAACTGACTGGGCTTGCTCTGAGCACCCAAATGGGAGGGGGGTGTAATTCTCACTGAAAATAGCAGTGAGTACTTTTCTCTGAGACGCCCTTAGCATTTCATTCCCCAGTTTTTAAGCCCAGAAGGTTCACAATAGAACTGAAAACAGCACGGGAGCAGGACTGAGCATCATGGGGACGAGCTCCTGTTGGTAAAGCAGAGCAGAGCTGCAGCAAGCCCGAGCTGTTGATAAGACAGATAAAAGCACTTTCAGTGTTTGCATTTGTACTTAAACCTGCAGCAGTTCAAAGGGTTTGAAGCAGCTCATTCCCCAGCATATCTCTTCATTTATGGCTGGCTGTGTCTCATATCGAGCTGCCCAGGGCATTAATCCATTAATTTCACAGGATGAGCCTTTCTGTCTCTCTCCTGCTGCAGGAAAGTGCTGTGTTGTCTTGTGCATGAGGAGGCTTTTCCTTTTGAGAGATGAGGCCACAATTGTGTTCCTGACTGCAGGGCCAGGTGCCACTCTGCACTTCTGCCCCAGGAGCAGCAGAGCCAGCTGTGAGCAGGAATTATTGCCTTGCCCTAATAAAGAGCTGTACTGCACCTCAATCCTGCCATGGGGTGACTGTACCTGGCCTGCCCCTCACTCTTACCCACCCCTTTGTTTCCATCTTTTTCCTTCCTTCACCCCTTTCTCTTCATTCTGGTTTTGTTTCAATCATTTTCCTTCCTTCACCCCTTTCTCTTTTTTCTGGTTTTGTTTCGATTATTTTCCTTCCTTCACCCCTTTCTCTTTATTCTGGCCATTGTCTTTCATCTGCCAGGGGAAGAGTGCTGACCAGTGGAAGTGATGAGTGGTGCCTGTGTTCAGAAATCTGCTTTTTGGGGCAGACCTCTGAGGGCTGTCCTGCCCCTGGTGTCTCTCCCTGGGGTGATTCCCTTTCTCCTGCAGCAGCCTCAGAGAAATATGATGAAGCTTGTGTTGGCAAAAGGCAAAAAGCCACAATGAACAAGGCATTGTTTTGCTAATGAAGAGCACAATTGTATTCCCTTACTTCTCTGGAGTGTTTTGTGCTTCAAAGAGGTCTCCACCAGTCCTCCTGCAGTCTGCTTTGTTTTGGTTCTTGTTTCCTCTGCTGTGTTCTCACATGTACTGCACAGGAAATCTCTGCCTCTCCTCCCTCCGCCAATGTTTTGTTCCCTTATCCTAATCAAAATTCCAGCAGCTGAATTTGCATGTGGACTTCCACGTGTGCCTTGCCAGTCCCTTGTTGACAGCTCTTGTCCATGTGCCTGGGGCCTTGGGGTGCCAGGGAGCTCACCTGGTGCTTTCTGCAGAGCTCTGGCTGGGCTTTATCCCAGCCTGAGCAAACATCTTCCCAAAAATCACTGTTTGGGTCAGCGTTAGTGTGCCTCTCCTGGGGAAGCTCAGCTCAGGTCTGTTTTTTGGCATCCCTTGGTTTGAGATGCTGCTGCTCCTTGGGCTTGCAAGGGAGCCCTGAGGTGCTGAGGAGCCTGTGAGCCATGGAAACACACTCTTCCTTTCAGGAAAGGGAATGAAATCTTGTGATTGTGGGGGGAAAAAGAAGGGAACAAGCACTCTGGAGAGGAGATACGGTGAAACAAAAAATTTCCCTGAAAAAAAACCAGAAATTTTCAAACGCAGAGAGCAAAAGCAATTGCACTGCGAAAAAAATCAGTGAAATGCAACAAAATTTGCCAAAATTATTCCTGCTGAAATCCAAATTCAGGGAAGGAATCCAAAGAAAGAGAAAGAGCAAAATCTGAAGATATGGAATTACACTAAAAAAAAAAAAATCTGAGAAGGAGTGAAAACAAGAACAAGCTCATGGGATGATGTGAAGGGCAGGGAAGTGCACCAAAGCCTGCCCAGTTGATCCTCGTTAAAATCACAATATTTCATTCCCTTTCCTGAACGCCAGCTGTGTGAGGGTGGTGCATGGCATCCCCTGAGTGCCCTCCCTCAGCTGGTTTTGCTGTTTCTTACTTGGTTTCAGCTGTTGGCCAGCTGGCTACACGATCCAGGATTTGTTCTGATGTTGTGGATGGTATTTATTTAACTTCCAGGATGGTATTTATTTAACTGGTCATCTCAGCAGCTGATAACATGGTTGGGGCTATTTAAATGGCATCTTCTGTCTCAGTGCCCAACATCTGAGGTCCCTGAGTAGTTTGAAGTTGCTGTACTGCACATTGGGATGTGACTTCTAAAGAATCTCAGGCATTTTCTTCTCCATCCATGATTTTTTTTAAAAAGTGGCTAAGGAAAGAAAAAATAGTCTTGTCTCTTGTAAGTTAAGAATTGGGATTTCGCTCACTGTTCCAATGGAATACCTTGGTATAAAAAGCTGCTGAATTCACCCCTAACCCAGAACATACATGAGCCTTCCCTGTTCACCTTCTAGCTGAAGCCTTGCTGATGTCCAGTAATCTTATTTTTAAACCAGATCTGATTCATGCTCTGTTTTCTGTGCCAGATGAGGTCCTTGCTTGTGAGTAAGTGTTGTGACTGTAGCTGGCAGGAGCGCTGCATGATTGCCTCACTTCAGGAAATGTTAAAATAACACTTTTTTTTCTTAGAAAGCTCGTTTGCACCCCTCCCACTTCTAATTCTCCTAATAGCTGCCCCCAGTTTGGCAGCTGTGTGACAGAGGGTTGTTTGTGTTGCTGAGAGAGAGCAGAGACACTTCAGTGGATGCAGTGCTGGAGGAGAGGTGCACAGAGCGAGCAGGGATCTCCAGCCAAGCTGGCTGAGACCTTTCAGAGATTTCTCTGCAATCTGGAAGGAAAACTGCTCAACTGTGGGAAGGATCTCACTCCTCCCCCTGGACTCTGCGACTGAAACTGGGGATTTTTCTTTTTTTTTTGTTTTCCTCTTGGAGAAGAGAAGCTGCTCACTTGAGACAAGCCAGGCAAAGGTTTATCTGCCCTTGGCTGCAGGGGTGCAGAGGGGCCAGGAGCTGCTGGAATGAGTGTCCCCAGCTCTTCTCTGCTGTTCTGCACTTGCAGTCAGGCCTCCCAGGTACCCAGGCTGAAGAGAATTGTCTCCTCAGCCCTGTACCAGCTGCTCCGTGCAGGTGGAAAGGAAGCACACACCTTGTTGGGATGAACAGAGGAATGCTGCGCTCTCCGAGTGTGCCACGCAGGGCTGAACGTGCTAATGTTTAACTTTCTCCTGTTTTTCTTTCCGTCCATTAGGCAATCCTGAGCGGCGCACATCCTGACGGAGCCTCCTGGCAACCTCTCCCTCGGGGCTGGATGACAGCAGGAGCTGCCAGGTGAACCCATGAGCCTGTGAAGAGGCGAGCTCAGGCCGCACCATGGGGCAGAAGGTCACGGGTGGCATCAAGACCGTCGACATGAGGGACCCTGTCTACAGGCCCTTGAAGCAGGAGCTCCAAGGGCTGGACTACAGCAAGCCCACCCGGCTGGACCTGCTGCTGGACATGCCCCCCGTGTCCTACGAGGTGCAGCTGCTGCACTCGTGGAACAACGACGACCGCTCGCTGAACGTCTTCGTGAAGGAGGACGACAAGCTGATCTTCCACCGGCACCCGGTGGCCCAGAGCACCGACGCCATCAGGGGCAAGGTGGGCTACACCCGGGGGCTGCACGTCTGGCAGATCACCTGGGCCATGCGCCAGCGGGGCACCCACGCCGTGGTGGGGGTGGCCACCGCAGAGGCCCCCCTGCACTCGGTGGGCTACACCACCCTGGTGGGCAACAACCACGAGTCCTGGGGCTGGGATTTGGGGCGCAACAGACTCTACCACGACGGCAAGAACCAGCCCAGCAAAACCTACCCCGCCTTCCTGGAGCCCGACGAGACTTTCATCGTGCCCGACTCCTTCCTGGTGGTTCTGGACATGGATGATGGCACTCTGAGCTTCATTGTGGACGGGCAGTACATGGGGGTTGCCTTCCGAGGGCTCAAGGGGAAGAAGCTCTACCCGGTGGTGAGCGCCGTGTGGGGCCACTGTGAAATTCGGATGTGCTACTTGAACGGGCTCGACCGTGAGTATGGCTCCTGTGCTGGCTCTGGGCCGTCCTGGGGAGGGCTTTGCTCTTGCCGGGGAGGTGAGGATGCGTGGCAGGATTCCTGGGTGCAGCTCTGAGTCCTCCACGGCAAATGCACCGAGTCTGACTGCGCACCCAGGCACTCTGCAGGGAGCAGGCAGGGCCTGGGGAGGTGGTTTGGTGGGAGAAGGTGGTGCCAGTTGTCCAGCTAGTGATGGGAAGCCTTGTGTTGCTACCAGAAGAGCAGCAGGAGCATTCTTCTGGCAGTTGCATTGGAATCCTGGTGTCTCTTTAGACAAAACAGTCTCTGAGACAATCCCCTTCCTTAAATGGATCATGGAGGGATGTTTAAAACCCCTTGCAGGCAAGAATAGGGATAGATCTTCCCATCTAAGAAAATGGGAATGTTTTCTGCCTTTCAGAAGAGTAGCTCACTTCCCTGCCCCTCTCAGAGCAGGGTGTGCTCGTTTCTAGCAAGGGGCTGGACACTGCTGTCAGCCCAGCTTGCATGCCAGGCCTTTTACTAGCAGGCACATCAATCTCCAGCTAAGCTCAGTAATAAATTTGGCTGCCCAAATGTGCTAAAGTCTGTTATCTCTCATAGTCAGAAGCTCCCATGGGGCCAGACTGTGACTCAGTCCTCTGGGTAGGGTGGAGGAGAGAGGTGAAGGAAGTGGATTAAAATCTGGATTTATGTTGCTAGTGAAATAAATTTGGCAGTATTGGTATGAAGAGTAGTTTCCCCTGCATTCCAGAAGAGTGTCTGCTCCAGGGCTGTAGATATTGGGCTCTTGTGTTAGTGCTGGAGCTGTCCTAATGCTGGCCCAGCCCTGCTGAACCCTGAGCACGGCAGAGCTGCCACCAGGAAAACTGAGCTGGCAGGGTGACCAGGAGAGCCTTGCAGAGGGGCAGCAGCAAAACCTGCGAGTGCTTTGAGAAATACACTTCAGCTCTGCAGAAAAAAAAAACCAGAGAGCTCCTGGCACAGCATTTGCTCACCCAAAAAGAAAGCCCTTAAAATCACAACACGGCAGCTTAAGGAATGCCAGCTTCAGGAATGCCAGCAGCTCCAGGTTTTGCAGGAGGGTCAAAGCCAAAACCTGCAGCTCCACTCAAAGCCAGCAGGTCTGTGGAGCTGCTGGCACTGAGCTGCACCCAGGGCCACCCCCAGGAGTGGGTTTGGTCGTAGTGTGCTCTGAGCTCAGGAGTGAATTGTGGGCAGCAGGCCAGCAGGGACGGGATGATGTTTGGCACAGACAGAGAGGAGGTGTCTGAGCACTTCTGAGCTCTCAATGGCAGCACTGTCCAGGGACTGCAGGTCTGGTGAATGGAAGGAGCTCAGGGGTGGCTGGGCTTTCTCTTTTACTCTGGCTCGTCAGTGCAAACCAGGTGAGGACAAATCTGAATCCCTGTGGAAGATCCTCTCCTTTTAGGGCCGCTGAACTGAAATGTGAAATTGTTCTGTGAGTATCTGAAGGCTCTGGGGGTCAGGCCCCTTGTCCCTGGGGGTGCTGGCTGGGCAGTGCCTCTGTCCCAGCTGTCCCTGTGCAGAGCAGAGAATTGGGGCAGGCTGAATGCAGCCACTTTGTGCTTTAGGAAAAAGCCACGCTGGGAAGTGCCAGAGGAGAGCTGCCAGCAGTGTGCAGTGTCCCAGTGTGCTGCAGGAGCCTGTCCCTGTGCTGCAGCAGGATCCCTGGGGTGGGTGAGGAGCAGGGCTGTGGCTCCCTGTGACACAGAGCAGAGTGGTGACACTGACACAGGGCACAGTGGTGACACACTGACACAGAGCAGAGTGGTGACACTGACACAGGGCACAGTGGTGACACACTGACACAGAGCAGAGTGGTGAGTGCTGGGTTTGGGAAGCCCTGGGAGCTGTCAGGTCCCTTTGGTGTGTAGCAGAGCAGGCTGGAGCTGCAGTTTCCAGTAACTTTGGTAGATGCCTGCAAACTCAATCCCTGCCTGTGGGTGCTTTTAGGTGTCTGCGAGTAAATAAAGCTTTCTGGTGGTGCAGGCAGAGCCCTCAGGCCATAGGAGGATGGCCAGGTATCTGTCTGGGATGTGTCAGCCCTCACTGGGGGCAGGACAAGCCCCTCAGGCTTGAGCAGTGTCAGGGTGAGCTTTGACAGGCTCAGCAGCGCGGGCTGTGAGGAGCTGATGTGGATTTTCCTCCTGGCAGGGTTTAGCTGGGATGCTTTAGCTCTGGCTTTGACCTCAGCCCCCCCTGTGCTGTGAGTGACTCCTCAGCAGCCAAGGGCCCCGTGTGCCATTCCTGAAAAACTTGTATTTATCTTGTTCAGGGTTTTAAGGACAGGATGCAGAAAAAGATAGCCAAAGGCTTGTATCCTCCCTGGGTTTGTGACACAGGAGGGGCTCCCCTGGTGGGAAGTGTCAGGGTGCAGACAGGAACGTCGAGCTTTGACAGATGGCTTTGTTTTCCATGGGAGCTCTGCAGGATAAGTGGAGGGGCTGACAGCTGTTCCCCTCCTGTTTGAGATAAATCACGGTGCCAGCATGGCACGCTGGCTCCTGGGGTGTTTTACTTCAGTGACTCTTGCAGGAGTTTCTAACAGAGGTAGAAGAGGTGTTCTGACTTGGAATAAATGGAATTGCAGAGGAGGAACCCCCACTTGGTTGGGATTTCTAGGTTGGTTGGACTTCCCAGCTTCTAGGCTTGTTTCACTCACACATTTATGGCTAAAGCAGCCTACAGGAGCCTCGTGCCCTGCTGGTGCGTGGTGAGCTGGGTGCCTGAGGTCCTGCAGGGTGCCAGGCACTCACTTCTCCTGCTCAGAGACTCCTGGGGGGGTTTAGGAGCAGCAGCATGCACCTGGTGGGCTGGGCTGTTAACATCTCGGGTCTCTCTTCCCAGCTGAACCTCTGCCTCTGATGGACTTGTGCCGGCGAGCCGTGCGGCTTGCCCTGGGCAAGGACAGGCTGGCCGAGATCCCCAGCCTGCCCCTGCCAGCCTCCCTCAAGAGTTACCTGCTCTACCAATGACCCTCGTGCTCCAGGACACAGCTGGAACCACGGCAGGGCGCGGAGCCCCGGGCTCTCCTCCCTGCAGGCGTCCCCACAGCTGGAGCAGCCTGGCCAAAGGATTCCTGCACTGCTTCAGCCTCGTGTGCCCTCCCTGGGCAGCCCTCAAGCAATCCCTGGTTCACTGCTGAGTGCTTTGTTCCTCGGGAGGACTTCCAAAAGGAACATTCACAGAGGCTCTGGGCTTCCCTCTCCTCCTGAGAGAAGGCTGGGCTGCCTCCCCTGGATGCCAGGGCCTCGGGGGGAATGGTTTTTCTGTACCAGCTAAAGGGGAGGGTGATAATGAAAGAATAAAAAACATCATTTGCTGGAAGAGGAGACATCAGGAATAGAAATGTTGAGACCACATCCCAACAATGGAAAGGCTCAGGATGGCCAGCAGAGTTGGAAGGAGTCTGGAACGCCACAAAGAATTAATTGATGAGTTTTTAAAAGCCAAAAAATAAAAAGTACAACCCTCAAGCCCTGAAACACCAAAACCAAGAGCCCTTCCTCCAGCAGGACCCTTGTTAATTTGGAGAAGCTGGTTGTGTTGCTGATGTCTGTGTCTGTGCTGGGACTTGCTCTGTTGCTGTTTCACAGGTTGTGACTCCTGCTCTGCTGTTCACCACCCCTGCTCCTCCTGCTCCCTGCTCTGCTCCTGGTGGTTTGGCTCGGTTCATTTTGCAGTCAGGCTGTCTCTCCTCCTTCCTGGCTGACAAATGCAGCTTTAGAGAAACCTTCATGTTCCTCTAATGGCACTGCTAGGGAATTCTCTTTTTGGGTGAGCTGCTTAAATTCATCCAAACCAGGCTTTGTGCTGTCCCAGACCAAGTTAATCTCCGCCTAACTCTGCAGCAGGAGTGGTTCTCCTGCCCTGCTGGGGTGGGAGGGAGGCTGTCCCAGAGGAGGGGTGACAGTGTGGCTGCAGAAGTGCCACCAGCAGGTGAGGAGCCCAGGGGAGGATTAAACACAGGCCAGGGGTGATCTTCAGGCACAGCAAAAGAACCTGAACCTCTCCAGAGCTGGGGGAGCAAGGAGGGAACTGCAATAACCAGGACAAGCAATTCAGGCAAAATCAGCACATCCCAAATAGATCCTCAGTAGCCAAGCAAAGAGGATGACACTCCTTTATTAGCAGGAGCTGCTCTCTTGACCTCTCCACAGGTTACTATGCTGCCTTTCTGGGGTTATTTTGCACATTTCTTTGTGTGTGGTTTTTTTTTTTTTTTTTTCCCTCTTGAAAAAATGTTGGTGTGATTGTTTTGTTTTGGTTTTGCTTTTGAGTTACCCCTTCAGTTTTGTGTAGGTACAAATGAGTTTAGTTGTTGAAAATGTTAATATATATATGGGGGGGTGTATGTATAAAAACATGTTTTAAACAGCTGCTGTAGGGTACCTTTTTGAAAATAAACTACTTGCATAGTATATTTTTTAAAGCACAGAGTTGGTGCCAAGACTGGCTGGGGTGTGATGTGCCCCTTTTTTATTCTAATATTATATGAGGTTTTTTTTTTTTTCAACGTAGGGGTTTGTACTAGTTTCTGTTGCAGGGTGGGACACAAAATTCAGTGTGTGTGGAGCCCTACTTGGTTGCCTTCAACTTGAACCAGTGTCTTCCAGTGCTGCAGGGAAGTAGCTGTGTTCTCCCTCCTTCTAATGCTCTTTGTGCTCCCTCATTTCCATCTCTCCCCACTTCACCAGGCCATCACTCTGTACAGTTTAAAATCCTTTCTATTTTATGACTGTAGATAGCACTCAGCAACCTAATAAACTTTATTAAATATTACTTGGTGGCGTGTTTTATTTGCATGAACCGATCAGATTTCTTTGTGCTTTGTTTCTACACGAGCAGAGAGCTTATTATTCCCAAGAATCCTGCCCCAACAGGCAGAGCAGGGCCTTATCTCTGCTTGGAAAAAATCACAATTTGAAGCTGGCATCTGGAAGGTGTGCACAGACGGAGGGCAGGCTGCAGCTGTGGCTGCAGGGGCTGAGCTGTGGGAGCCTGCAGCTCCCAGTAAAGCCTCAGAGGTGGAGCTGGGTGTGAGCTGTGCCTTGCTGGAGCTGGGTTTACAGCTGGTTTTGCAGCTGCTTGCCTGCTGGCTGTGCCTTCTCACCGACCTGTGCAGGGCAGAGATGCTCCCATGCCTCTCCAGGTGTGCTGATGCTTCTGTCCACAATGATGATGAAGGCTCCCCCTCCTCCTCCTGTCCACACTCTTCTCTGTCCTCCCTGCAGCCAAGTTCTGTGAGGAAGCCAAATCTTTTAATCAGTTCACTGCCTGGAAAGGGGTGGTGGGGAGGGAGGGAGGGCTCACAAAAAGGCAAGTGCTTTCCTGCCTCTTGTCTCTAGGCAGGACAAGATTTTTTATTTTTTTTTTAATTTTGGGTGTCTCTTACATGTGGAAAACCACATGATGATGATGATGAGCGTTTGTAGATCCTGAGCTTCGGCATCCAGCAGATTCAGCAGTCAGAGTTGTGGTGTGCAGAGGACTGCAGGAAACTCTGATTTTTGTGCCTCTTTCTGCCCAGTTCACTCTGATTTTTGTGCCCATTTCTGCCCAGTTCACCCTGATTTTGTGCCTCTTTCTGCCCAGTTCACTCTGAATTTTTTGCCTTTTTCTGCCCGATTCGCTCTGGTTTTGTGCCTGTTTCTGCCCAGTTCACTCTGATTTTTTGCCTCTTTCTGCCCAGTTCACTCTGATTTTTGTGCCTGTTTCTGCCCAGTTCCCTTGCAGTGCAGGCTGGGAGTGGCTGGAGGGTGTAGAAGGTGGGGTGGGTGCACAAAACTGAGGAATTAGTTCATGCTCAGCTCCAGACACCCAAACAGGCTTGCGTTCCAGCTGCATGGAATATTTGAAACAAACGACCTGCAGTGTTTATGTACAGTGCCGTGGCAACGGGGGAGGAAGTCATGAGCTGGGGACTGGACCTGATGGGATCAACAAATGATATCACAGATTAGCAGGAATAAATCAGAGCTGCTCCTGCCTCCGTCCCAGCCCTGGCAGGGTCTCTGTGAGCAGCAGGAAAAGCTGCAGGTGCTGCCCTGCCAGCATCCCATCCTCCTCCTCCTCCTCCTCCTCCTCCTCCTCCTGCTGCTGACTCATCACATGGAGCTGCTCCTGCGTTTTTTTGGGAGGCTGCTGGCCCTGCCCCTTTTTTATTCTAATATTTCATGAGCCTGCAGCTGCCCTGCCTGTGCTGCAGCACTGCTGGAGCCCCTCTGCAGCAGGGAATTTTGCCATCCCGGTGCTCTGCACAGACACTGGGGGAGCTTTGGTTCCCTCCTGCGATTTGAGGCTTTGTCAAAGTAATTTGTGTGCGAGGGGGGGTGTGTTCAGTGGCTGGTAAGGAAATATGTAATTTTTTCCTTAACTCAGCTCCTCCTCTGCCATCCTTTGGCAGTCTTGTCAGATCCCTCCCTGCGGGGAATCCTGTCCTGGTGCAGTTCCCCTCCTGCACAGAGCTGTGACCTCAGCAAAGCTGTGACAATGCCAGCGCTGGGACACTCGCAGGGGGGAAGACAATTGCCAATTCTCCCCTTTGTCTGCAGGACTGAGTTTGTTTCTGAGCTCCAACAACT
>WEZZ01038835.1:200389-221364 GCA_013400585.1 Chloropsis cyanopogon | reverse complement strand
GGGGTGGGTGCACAAAACTGAGGAATTAGTTCATGCTCAGCTCCAGACACCCAAACAGGCTTGCGTTCCAGCTGCATGGAATATTTGAAACAAACGACCTGCAGTGTTTATGTACAGTGCCGTGGCAACGGGGGAGGAAGTCATGAGCTGGGGCCTGGACCTGATGGGATCAACAAATGATATCACAGATTAGCAGGAATAAATCAGAGCTGCTCCTGCCTCCGTCCCAGCCCTGGCAGGGTCTCTGTGAGCAGCAGGAAAAGCTGCAGGTGCTGCCCTGCCAGCATCCCATCCTCCTCCTCCTCCTCCTCCTCCTCCTGCTGACTCATCACATGGAGCTGCTCCTGCGTTTTTTTGGGGGGCTGCTGGCCCTGCCCCTTTTTTATTCTAATATTACATGAGCCTGCAGCTGCCCTGCCTGTGCTGCAGCACTGCTGGAGCCCCTCTGCAGCAGGGAATTTTGCCATCCTGGTGCTCTGCACAGGCACTGGGGGAGCTTTGGTTCCCTCCTGCGAGTTGAGGCTTTGTCAAAGTAATTTGTGTGCGAGGGGGGGAGTGTTCGGTGGCTGGTAAGGAAATATGTCATTTTTTCCTTATCTCAACTCAGCTCCTCCTCTGCCATGNTCCTCCTCCTCCTCCTCCTCCTGCTGACTCATCACATGGAGCTGCTCCTGCGTTTTTTTGGGAGGCTGCTGGCCCTGCCCCTTTTTTATTCTAATATTACATGAGCCTGCAGCTGCCCTGCCTGTGCTGCAGCACTGCTGGAGCCCCTCTGCAGCAGGGAATTTTGCCATCCTGGTGCTCTGCACAGGCACTGGGGGAGCTTTGGTTCCCTCCTGCGAGTTGAGGCTTTGTCAAAGTAATTTGTGTGCGAGGGGGGGTGTGTTCAGTGGCTGGTAAGGAAATATGTAATTTTTTCCTTAACTCAGCTCCTCCTCTGCCATCCTTTGGCAGTCTTGTCAGATCCCTCCCTGTGGGGAAGCCTGTCCTGGTGCAGTTCCCCTCCTGCACAGAGCTGTCACCTCAGCAAAGCTGTGACAATGCCAGCACTGGGACACTCGCAGGGGGGAAGACAATTGCCAATTCTCCCCTTTGTCTGCAGGACTGAGTTTGTTTCTGAGCTCCAACAACTCCCTGTTGGAGCCCAGCCACCAGCCTGTACCTGTCGAGTCCTTTGCCAGGATCAGGGCAATTTTCCCTTTTCCCAGAGATGTGGGAACTTGAAAAAACGTGTGCCACGCTTTTGAGAACTTATTTTGGCAGTCACAGCTTTTCTCCTGCACAAGGTAAGACAATTTTGAAAAACAGCTCCTAGTCCCCCACGCTTCCTATGCAGAGGTAATGCTGCTGATCTCATGCCAAAGCTGCATTTGACTGGAGAAGGAAATACAGTGATTTATTTAGTAAAGTTTATTAAACTTAAAAAGCTAACCCAAAGCACAGCCTTTCCTGGCTTACAGAAGAGTGCTGAAAGGAACAAAACTCATTCAATGCTTGCACCAAACACACTGAAGCACTGATCCTGCCTTTGCACATGTTTTCATTCGAAACTATTGCAGCCTTGTCTGCCCTTCAGACAGAAAACTATTTGAAGCAGCTGCCAGATGTTTTGTCTGCCTCGTGTTTTACAGTTTGCTCTTCCCAGCGGGTGCTGGGGCTGCCCTGTGCATTCTGTTCCTGTGGCACCACCCCGGGGCTGCATTGCCAGCCCTCACCCTGGCATGGGGCAGGTTCAAATTTGGGCATTTCCCTCCAGAGGTGTCACCTCTGCTGTGTGACCTGCTGGGACCAGCACAGAGCAGCCACGTTCCTCTGCTCACACGCTGCTGGGTGTGTGATGGAGGTGATTTAGAGTCCCTCGAGGTGATTTAGAGTCCCTCGAGGTGATTTAGAGTCCCTTGAAATAAAAGCACTCATGGCCTGAGTGAGCCCTTGATGAGCAGCCACAGTTCAGGGCAGCCTCATGGACTTAGCTGAGTTATAAATCTAATTTCCTCCCCATCAGAGGGATGATAAATTCTTAAATACAATCACAGAATCACAGAATAATTTTTTTATTTTTTTAAGGTACATGGGCAGGCAAAAACCACCTGCCTAAACTGGAATCTGGTAGGACACAGGTGTTGATTTTTTTTTTTTTCCTTTTATGAAAAAATACTGAAGGTTTCCCACAATGGAAACGGGTCAGAACTTTTTGTTCTCTCACTTTTCTCCAAACAGGACCTTTGAGAGTGCAGATCTTTCTGGCAGGCTGCAGGTAAAGTGCCATCCACCAAAGCAGTAACTAAATTTCCTGCCACGGGCTGGATGTTTTCTTTGGAGGAGAAGCACCTAATATTGATAAGGTCTATTTCTCCTTAATTTGAGCTCCAGCAGAGAGACTTGAGGGGTAGCAGCTGCTACTCCTACATATGATCTGTATTTTTCAAACTGTCTAGACACCTGGGTGGGTTGCACACGTTACCAGCAAAGGTAGTTAATCGTCTTTCTCTAAAGGTTTGTTTTGTTTAATGAGCTATATGGAAACCCAGGGGAACAGGGGGAATCCACAGACAAGGGAGGAAATTTGATCTCTGAGGCTGACACTTGGACATTTTTCACCCTGACCTGGTGCAGAGATTTCAGGATTTCAGGATTTATTGGCTGTGGTGTTTGGTGACACCACTGACACAGCAAACCCCCACAACAGAGAGCTCTGGGGTGTTCCACGTGTGCCCTTGGTGAAATGGTGTTAAATGAAAACTGACTGAAAATGTGTGCACAACAGGAAGCTACAGCAGTGAAAGTTGGATTTACAGAATGCCAGAAATTACATTTGCAGCTGATTGTAAAGGAGAACCCAGAAGAATGACCACTCAAGGTCCTTATGATGCACCCTACTTGGATAAACACAAATGTTTTCAATTAATCCCTCACAGATGCTACCTATTCCAAAGTGAAGGGATGTGTGATGGGATCCTTTTTATTAGAAAGAAGGTGATTCTTCATTCAATCTGGTTTGTTTGCCTTGAAAAAACCAGAAATGCAAATAACCCTGGAGTTGAAAAGGGCGAAGGACAGGACAGGAGGCTGCATCCTGCAGCTCAGCCACCCCTGGGGTGGGCTTGCAGCTCCTGGATCTGGAATGTGGATCTTGGAGGGTTCCTGACGTTTACAGCAGAGACTTGAGGCTCACAGCTCTGTCTTTTCCTGTGCTTGTGTTTGCTAACTGAGTTTTGAACTTCACAACCAAGGCTGACCATGGCCTTCACTAGGATAAACTTGTTTTCCTCTCTCGGGTTGCCTGGCACTGGCTCTAATCACAAGAACTTTTCAGTGAGCACAAGGGGTGTACCTTTCTCTACAAACAGCAAAGGCAAATCAAATAATATTCTGCTCAAACGGGAGGGGTGTTTGCAACCTAAACAAGCACAAGAGTCCCAAGACAAGCTGTGATTCATTTCCCAGTAAATTTAACTTGCAGTTTAGAAGAACTGAGCACCAGCATTAAGCACTTTCTCCCCAGCTGGGTGTTCAACAGTGTTTTCAGGAGGGGATGGACACTGAGAGAGCAGACCTAGCCCTGGAGGAAGCCAGGATGCAAAAGGATTGTTGGTCAGGAAAAGCTTTTGACACGTGAATCTTTCCCCAGATTTGCCTTTGGCAAAGGTTCAGAATCATAACTGGGAAGAGAGGGGAGGGTTTGGGGCTGGAGGATTCTCTGAGCTGTTGGAGAAAGCTCGGTGGGTACCAGCTGGGGCTGAGCCTGCAGCATCTCCAGGGCAGATTCACCGAGGCTGATTTTATTTGGGTGCTGTCCCAGCGGCTCCAAAAGGTGCAGGGAGTTGTGTGAGGGAAGCAGCACGCTGTCTCTAAATTCTCTCAGATAATCTTTCTTTCCAAATTCTCTTTGGAGGCAGATTGAGTAATCAAACCATGCAAAAACACACTTGTGTACGTCCAGGCATGCGGGGTGTTGCCAAAGTGGACAGACTGTCCTGCCTGGGCCTGCCAGAAAAGTTGTGTCCTGTCCAGCGGAAAAGAAAACATCCTTTTCTCCCTGCACGGTGGAATTTGTCTCCTCAGACTCTGATCTCACCAGCAGAGCCTCTCTGGCTGTGACGAGTTTGGCCATCCTGAGTCAGGAGCAGGAAATGGAGTGCTGCAGCAGCAGCCAGAGCTCAGAAAGTGGGGAGGTGGCAGAGGCTCCAAAAAACTCAAAAACTGCAGAGAGAGTGAGAGGAGAAAGGAGGCTGAGCCTGGAACTCGCTCTCTTTTGTGCTGGGTGTTCTTTGCACCATGAAAGGCCTCTAAAGAGAGCACACAGGGAAGGAATATTTCATACCTAGCGTGGGTTTTGGCTGAATTTTAGAAGGTTTGCACCAGGCTGTGTGTGAGCTCTGTATGGTAGCTGGAAATGAGGGCTCTGCTTCAGCCACCAACATCCAGCTTTATTTCCAGACTCTTCCATACAGCTGGGAAAGCTGATTTTTAAACAGAAACACCTAAATACAGTGACATTTTTGCTGTCTCTTGCTGTAAACCCTAATCCTAATCTAGCACTGACCTTTTGTTTGACTCTTTGCTGTCTGCATGAGATTAAAATGGCAGATTTCCTTGGATTAAATGTTAAAATGGTAGATATCCTTGGATTAAATGTTAAAATGGGACTGCCAGCTGTAATTGGTGGTTTCATTGAGTAGGACCCATTCATTTAGGGCCTGCCAGAATGAGAAAACCCCACATTAGGCAGTAGTGAAGTAAAATTGAAAGTTTTTGAGCATTCAGAAGCTCTCTGCAGGAAAAGTGAGCAGCTCACTGCTCCAAGGACATCCTTGGAAGGAGGAGCTGCCCCTCTCCCGTCCCACTTTTCAATCAGGTGTGTTGGGAAATGTCTTCGGTGGATGGGGACATGCTTAAAGCAATCAAACAAAGGTGGGAGGAGAAGAAGCAAAAGGAAACACTCTCCTGAAGCCAATTTTTTTTTTCTTTTGGGGGGGGGATGTTACTGGGAAGGGGAAGTTTTGTTTTGTTTCGTTTTCTGAGAAAACATCCCTACAGCCAAGACAAACAAAGATCCCTGCTCTAGATCTTGTTACCTTTGGTCTCCTTGGGCCCCAGGTCAATTCCCAGATTATTTTCATGGACTGTTTAATCCAGGGCTTTATTTCCCCTGTAGATAAATGGTATTTTGGATTCCAGGACAGCTTCAGATGCTAATACCAGCTGTCTAGACAAAGGGTGGCTCGTGAACATGATCGTAAATAAAAACAGTCTTGGGGCTTTGGGGTTTTTTTTCTTCCTTCTCTTTTCATGTTCCCTTTTAAACACTGGAAGAATCATGCTCATACAATCATATTGAACATGGATATTATTTTAAAAGAAGGAAAATGATAAAGTTTGATGGATCCTGACCAAAAAAAGAAACCAAATCTTTCATTCGGTGGGAAATGTCAACATTTCAACATTTTTCCAATACTGTCATTTTGAAGAAATCCCCAAATTCCTGCTCCCAACCAGCCTTTCTGGCCAGCAGCATTAGACACAAAGCCAAAACCCAGCAGAAAGGGTTTGTTTGTTTTTTTTAACTGTACACACACTGTGTTTATAAAGGCTGCACTTTGTTTTTACTTGATTCTTCTAGAGGATGTACAACTTCCTCAGCATTTCACCTCCATGGGTTCTCCGAAGGCTGGGGTGTTCCAGCTGGCTGGAACCATAAATCTGGGCAGTGAAGAATGCAACAGACTCCATCATTCAGCAGGCATGGCAGGCCAAAGCCTCTTCTGTATTATTACATATCTTCTTTTTCCTGCTTTTCCCCTGGTGGGGCTCATTGTTAACAAATTTCCCATGATTGGCTAATTAACACTTTGCTATAAACATCACATAGCACAATTAACGTGATCACAGCTGCAGATTGTTTGGAATTCTTCAACTCTCTCAAGTCTCCCAGGCTGGGAAATCTTATCTGGGATTTTCCTTCTGTGCCCAGACTGTGCACCCAGATAAATCAGCTGTGGCCAGGAGAAGTGACTGAGCCTCCAAATCTGCTCAGACCCGCCAGCAAAGCCTCTCCGTGTGGAAATTCTGCCTGCAGAAGAGTCAGAAAGGTACTTTTCTACTTTTATATTAACTAAAATCACAAAAAAGGGGGCAAGGAAAGGAAAGGAGCTATTCGGTTTTTTTTTCTGCTTTGCTATTTTTGATTGTTTTAAAACTCGGTTCTAATTAGGTGGCGCGAATTCTTCGGATGAACTCTGGCTCTGAGGGGGAACGTAAGGTTTTACAGAGCCCAGTGTGAGGCTGTGTGTCTTGTACCTTGTCTCCTAGCAGCAAAAACCACATGGATGTGAGAGGCTGTTTTATGATCCGCCAGGGCTGTTGTTGGACGGGCTACAGTGAGCTGAGTTATTCCAACCACGTTGGGTTGCTGTTCCCTCCCTCTCTCTTTCACTGTTTTTCCCCCCTTTTTCCCTTCATTTTTTTTCCTCTCTTTTCCTTTTTTTTTTTTTTTGGTCAGCTTTTCTTTCCCCCCTCCTCACAGGCAAGTGTGAGGGGGATGGATGCTTTTTTTTGCCACCCTTGTGCCAGAGCTCTCTCACCAGACTTGGCACCAGCAGCACTTCTCATCTCCCTGCTAGCCCTTTTCCCTGGCTGGCTGGGATTCCACCAGGCATTTCTAAAGAAGCACTGAGCTATGCTGGTTGCTCTTTCAATTGCTCATCCCTTTAGTGTTTTCAAGAAAAAAAAAAAAAAAAATATATATATATATAAAAAAACCCAACAACTCAGTGCTCCTGCCATGCAGCAGCTTCCACCAGCAGGTTTGGGAGCTTGGCAGAGCTCCTGAGCTGGGGCTCACAGTGTCCCTGTCACCCCCACCTCACTGAGCTGTGGGCAGGGTCTCCATTCCACCCTGGCCTGGGTTGATTTTTTGGTGTTTTGACCTCCCCAGGCTGATTCTGGCCTTGCCTCCCCCTGTTTCATCCCATTCTGGCTGCAGTTCTTTCTGTCAGTCTGGTCTGTGATTGCAGGAATTCCACCCTCCCCTCTCCCCAGTGTTATCCCACCCCAAATCAGTCCTGTAAAGATTTATTTATTGGGCTTCATGGCTCTTTATTTAAAGGACAGAGAATCCCTGCTGTAATATTTCAGTGCTTTGCACCCCTGGGCACTGCACATGTTTTCACCAGGACTGTTATTCCTGCTCTTTCCATATCTCAAGCAGAAAAAAAAAAAAAAAAGAATTTTCTACCTACAGGGAAAGAATTAATATGGTTTATTAAGCTTATCAATATTTTAGATAAATTATTTATGTCCTGCTTCCAGTTCCACTTTTCTGCAGGCTTGCCCAGGCTCTCCAAGCTGTTCTGGATTACTCCTGATCTCAGGAGACCTGTGAGCAGTTGTTAGCCATGTGTGTCCATGCTGGCCTGTCTTACACACTCCACTTATTCAGCAGTGGCCAAAATATGCCCTGCAGCTGCTCTGCTTCACTTTCTGCTCTGCCTGCTTACGATTTCATTTCTGTAGTAGAGACAAATGTATTTTATTTTTTTTTTGTTTTGTTCATATGCAGCCAGTTACAGAGGAGCAATGTGAAGAAACGTGATCTAATACAATGGTATTTACTAAATATACACATTTCATGCCTGACTCTACATCTTCTTAATTTCTGGAGCATTCCCTAGCACGGGACATCATGCCAAGAGGAAGCTTCCCAGCTTTTAAGGAAATGCCTTCTCATTGCTCCACACCACAACAAAGCACACGAATTTGTGTTTTCTCCCACTGAAACGTGGTTCTCTCGTTCACCTGCATCACAGAAGGGAGTGAGAAGGTTTGTGTGGGGCAAAACAAGGCAGAAAAGAGATCCCTGGGCAGGGTGTGGGGAATGATTTCCTTTTCTCTTCTGCCCAAAATATTTCCTATTTTTGGAATATCACTTCTGTGTCCAAGCTATTGCCCACCTATCAAGGCAGAGCCCCACAGGCCCCTTTTTCTGTGCCATAAATGTCTTTAAGTCCTCCTGGTGCCTCAGAATAAAGGGCTTTTTGACATATTTCTTTTAAAACCAGCCCAAAGCACACTTTCACTCATGTCATGCTCACCTATCTCCTGTTTTGAGGGGAGAACAGCTTTTCTGAAGGCTGCCCCAGAGGAACCCCAGCCTCCCTGGGGCTCTGCAGGCTCTGCTGCCAGGTGCTGCTGCAGGCACCGACCTGGGGGGGTTTCCAGAGGAGTTTCAGTCTCTCACATCTGAGCTCCAGACACAGCAACCACAACCACAGGCGATGGCAGGAAGCAGGGAACATCTGGCCTTTGACTTCCTTTAAAGAGATCTGGGCTTAGGTTGTTCTCTTTTTTTTTTCTTTTTAATTCCTTTTTTTTTTCCTTTTTATTATTCCTTTTTTTACCTTTTTTATTCCTTTTTTTTCTTTTTTTTATTCCTTTTTTCTTTTTTTTAATTCCTTTTTTTCTTTCTTTTTTATTCCTTTTTTTCTTTTTTTATTCCTTTTTTCTTTTTTTTAATTCCTTTTTTCTTTTTTTTAATTCCTTTTTTTCTTTCTTTTTTATTCCTTTTTTTCTTTTTTTTATTCCTTTTTTTCTTTCTTTTTTCTTTTTTTTTCCTTTTTTTGGTTTTTTTTTTTTGTTTGTTTGTTTTGGGCTTTTTCGTTGTTGTTTTGGGGGGTTTGATTTTGGGGGGTTTGTTTTGGGTTTTTTGGGGGGGGGTTGTGGTTGTTTTTTTTTTTTTTTTTTTATTTCCTTTTTTTTTCCTTTTTATTATTCCTTTTTTTTCTTTTTTTTTTTTCTTTTTAATTCCTTTTTTTTTCCTTTTTTTGGTTTTTTTTTTTTTTTTGTTTTGTTTTGTTTTTTTGGGTTTTTTTGTTCTCTTCTTTCCCTCCCTCCCTCTCTCAGTGCTGCTCAGGGCAGACAGGATCTGAAACCACACACCTCAGGGTGCCACAGACAGACACCAGGGCAGCCCCACCCTGCTGCCTTCAGGAGTGTGAGGTTCAAAAAGGGGGGGCTGCCTTCTGACGTGACCTTTTTGGGGTCACCCCTCTCCTCTCCCCGCGGCAGGAGTTAATTTCCGTGTGGTTTCCATCTCCCCCTGCCCCCCAAATCGAGCACACAAAACTCTTCCGTTCTCAAGATGCATCTCGGGCAATCAGGAATGTGCTGGGCAGGATGTCACCTCGCCAAATAAGTCTCTTTGTCTGCATTTTTTTGTTTTTTCTCCCTGGCTGATGGAGCTGTGGTTTGTTTACTTATTAGTATAATTTTTTCCCCTTTTATTCTAAGGAAAAGTGTTTGAAGTATCTTTAGAGGGAATGGAGTGCAGTGAACACATTAGGAATGGGATGAGCTGAGGCTGAATTAGGCAAGCCCCCCAGAAGGGATATTTAACTCCACTCCAGAAGTGATATTTGACTCCAGAAGTGATATTTGACCCCTTCTTAGCAGTGTTCAGGAGCAGACCCCTAACGTGTGTGTATCCTTGTCTGTTCCAGAGCAGGGAAACTGAGGCACAGCAAGGAATCCACTCACTGAATGGCAGCAAAAGGCCAGGGCAGAGCTGGGAACTGAGCCACAGCCTCCTGAATTCCAGTCCAGGGCTCTCCTCACCAGCTTCTGGGTTTGGGTGTTGCCTGGTTTCTGTTACTCTGTCTGCACAGGAAGCAGTTCACTGAATAAACGTGAATAGTGCTCAGGGTTGGGTTGTTTTTATTTATTTTTTTTTTTTCACCGTTTTCTTTTTAAAGGACAGTCTCCCAAAATAAATGTTCCCTTGAGTCAGTTCAATCTCCAGTAGGAAGAGTTTCCACAGAGTAAAGACCTTTACCATTAGCAGTGGACAAATGGGTGACTCAAAATTTTTAAAAGCATAACCCATGATCATGTAACTTGCTATATTAGGAGCTTGTGTAACCGAGTCTTCTGCTCAGTAACTTCTGAGAACAGCTAGTGTAGATACTTCAGGGGAAAAACAAGCCTGCCCTCCCCTTCACCTGCCCCTGGGTCTCTGTAAAAGACAATTGTGTAACATTAATTTCTCTGTAATCTCAGCTGTCTCTTTGGGAACAGCATCATTACCCTTCCAGCCTTTTCACTGCTACCTAAAAACGGCCTAACCTCAATTTGGTGTCCCCAGCTGAGATTCCCAGGGACTGTGGCCACTGGACCCAGCAGCAGCACTGCCCTGTCCTCAGTGCATTCGCTGGGAGGTTTTTCCCCAGACTGGGGCAGTTTGTGCTGAGCAGCTCACTGCTGTGACTTTCCACCCCTTATTCACTTCTGTCCACTCTGACTCACTGCTTCAACCTGACTGTAGCTTTTGATTGCATAAATTGCACTAATTACTGTCACGAGGGCGGTGCTGGCCACTGGTCCCTGCTCTGCCAGAGTTCCAAATGTGGTGCCAGGACAGGAGAGCATCCCAGTGAACAACGTCCCCACCAAAGCGAGTGTCTGTGTCTCACTGTGCCCTTGCCATGCTGGAGAAAGGGGAGGGAGCTGCGGAGGAAAACAGTTTGGAGAGAGAGGAGTTAACACCTCAGACACCTCTAGGAAGGGAGGAGAGTGTGAGGCAGGCAAAGGGTGGGAAGTGCAGTTTCCTGCTGGAAGAACTTTGGCTGACACATTTGCTGTGAGCAACCCAGACCCAGTGGCCCTGTCTGATAGCTATTTATAAATATATATATGGCTATTTATATTTATAGCTACAATGATCCCCTTATCACCGATGCCTGCTTTCCAAACGGGCAGAAATCAACTCACAAGTGATGGCTTTGCCACAGAAACAAGCAAATTGCCAGGAGAACCCTCTTTTCTGTGAGGGAATGCTCCAGCAGCACCCACAGATTGAAAATCAGAGGAAGGAAGGACCCTTGTGCTGGGCAGGGCTCCTCAGCCTGGCTCACTTCTCTCAGTCCAGCCCAAGTGCCTGGGCTGATTTCATTGCTCCCAGCTCAGATGGGCACAGGTGTCACTATAGGACACAGAAAATCACACACACTTACAGAGTCAAACAAGAAAAGAGTATTTTAATAATTTTCTGACCTCAATTTATATCATTGCAAAGGTGACCAGGTATTGGAGAAATGGAGTTCCACCTCTCCAAACCCACTGGTCAATCCAAAAGTCCATCTTTTCTCTCCTCCTCCAGAAAAGGATGAAAACCAATCTTTATTGACATGAAAGTGCATGAGAAACTCCACTACAAAAATGCAAACAATCAGAGGGCTTTTGAAAACTGCAAAAGAGCAGGGCACACACAGGGAGAGGCTGCGCTGACAAAGCACAGCCTGGCTGCTCTCAGCAGCCTCCACCAGGAGTTTTCCAAGATCTGGAGGTGCCTGGGCTGTGCTGTCCCTGCCAGGGCTGGGTTCACCTGGCAGAAAAGGCAGCAGACAGCTGGCACACAGCCTGGCACCCTCAGCTCCCCCAGCCCTGCTGGGGAGGAGGGACACGCTCCCACTGGAGGACTCAACTCCTCGACCTTTCTCTGACTTCTAGGATGAGCTAATATTTGGGCAGCACCTTCCCGCTGGGCTAATCCACCCCTGAGTGACAGGGACACCTCTGTGCTCAGGGCTGAGGTTTGTGGGTCAGATGTTTGCCCAGTGCGTGGGATTCCCAGGAGAAAGTCGAGTGTTTCTGCAAGCTATCATTAAAGGCAATTATGCCTGTAAAAACTTCTTTCCGGGTGGAAGGTTGAGGTGTTTGATGCCACGTAGGTCACAGAAAGGACACGGATTTATTGCCACACGAGTCCCAGCTCACTTTTCCCCTCCTGCTCCCCCACCAGGGCCTGCAGAACCGGTTCTCCCCTCCCAGAGGCAGAAACCCAAAACCCTGTGTGGCAAGAGAGGAGAGGGAAGAGCAGTCTGGATGTGACACTCCTTGCCCTGGAGGGCTGAAGGAAGATCTGACATGGAAACTTCCCTCACCCTGTTATCAGTGACTCCATCCCACCCCTCTGCCTGCCTGTCCCAGGGGTGTCCTACTCCCACAGGCTGGGACAGCAGTGATAACACACCTGAGAGCCACTGGCTGGTGAGAAGTATGAGCACCCAAAGCCTTTACCTGATTCCTCTGTCAAGGCCAAGATGGAAATAAAATCATCTTGTTTCCACAGGGAAGCCAGAGCTGGCTGAGAGCTCCCAGGCAAAAAAAAAAAAAAAAGTGCTTCCGTCCCATTTCAGTCCAAGAGATCAAGGAGATCATTTTTACCCATAAACAGGCTAATTCTGGAAGAAATCACTCTGCAAGTCTTCAGTTTTCTCAACTAGATCTGTATCTGCATTGAGGACAATGTCACCCAAACCTTGCCAAACGTGGGCTGCACCTATGCTGCATAAAATGGAATTATTTGCAAAGAGATGCAGGGATTGACTCCTCACTAATGCCTCACTCCCTCGTGCCTGGGCAGCTGCAGGCTCACTGCACTCCTGCTTTCCTGCATTCAAGGGGCAGCAGAGGCCCTGATTTGTGCTGCTGGCATGAATTAGTCAGCTCTTACACCTGTGAGAGAGCTGCTGCCGCTCAGCCGTGTCAGCAGAGCTTCCTTGTGAGTTTTACCTGCTGAATGTGGATGGTTTTGCTGTTGTGGTAGAGCAGAGATTTGCCTACACCTCAGGTAATGGCTGAGCCATCCAGCTGCTCCTGCTCATTTGAATTTCTTGTGGCAATAGGTAAAATCAAATTTATTTTTGAGCATTGAAGATTCCTGGTGAGGTGTGGGTGAGCTCAGGGGCTGGGTTTGGGACACAAGAGCAGCTGGGATCTTTCTGAAACCCCACTCCCAGTGACAGAGCAGCTCTGCCTGTGCCCTGCGGGCTGTGGTACCTGCACCCAGCACTTTGGTGCATAAATAACTTTGTGCCTCACGGTTGCTGAATGTTGTTTATACCCCACTGGCTGCCACGCCGGGTGCCAAGGTTATAAATACCCTCAGTCTAGACTGTATCTAAACTTGGCATTGGGCAGCCAGATTCGTGAGAGGGCTGGTTTCACCTCTCAGCACAAAGGAGGTGCCCCAAAGTGTTTGATCAGGGCTCCAGAGGGGGCTTGGCAGGAGGCTCCTCTGCTCCTGCCACGCCAGAGCAGCCCTGGCCCCACTTTCTGAAGGAGCCTTGGAAAATCTCTTCCTGCTGGGCAGGAAATACCTGACCTTATCCCTTCCTGATGGGCTTCAATGCCCCATTGAGTGCAAGGGGTCCCAAACATCACAGGCTCACCTCCCCTGGCCCTGGGCTGGGGCTCAGACTGGCACTGGAGCCCTGGCTGGCTGGAAAGGGAAGAAAATCAGCATTATCTGCCTGCTAAAGCCACGCTGGTGAAGCTGCAGCAGGAATTTCTGCAGGCAGATCCAGCCAGGAGCAAAGCTGATGCATTTCCCCACGCAGCGTGAGGCTGATAATTCGAATTTTGATAAAGGACAGAGAAGCGCTTTGGGCCAGCTTGTCTGGGGTGGTGCCTTGGCAGAGGCTGGGGGATGCTCTGGGGTTTGTGTCAGGCTGA
This sequence comes from Chloropsis cyanopogon, assembly GCA_013400585.1. Classification (NCBI taxonomy): domain Eukaryota; kingdom Metazoa; phylum Chordata; class Aves; order Passeriformes; family Irenidae; genus Chloropsis; species Chloropsis cyanopogon. The sequence goes on along the minus strand of WEZZ01038835.1, from coordinate 207,855 downwards.
AGGAGGTGCCTGCCCAGGGATCTGGCTCTCCTCCAGGCTCTCCAGCCTTCTGGGATGTGCTGGGGAGGCTGCAAAGCTCATTTCCTCAGAGCCTGGCACCAGCTCTGCTCCCCAGCCCCGCGGAGCTGCGGGGAGGCCACGAGGTGAGGCGTGTTTGAGCTGTCACCTGGGCAACAGCTAAACACTGACTTCAGATAATCCTTGTAAAATAGCTTAACATCAGGGGGATGAGGCAGGGGGGAAGGGGGGCTGCCCGCGGTCCCGGGGAGCCCCATAAAAGCCTGAGTGAAAAGCCACTCCTGCAGGCCAAACTGGCTGCAGCTCAGCTGTGCTGGGAGCTCTCAGCAAACCCAGGGGTGACCTGCTCCTTCCACCACCCCTCCTGCCCCATCACACCCCCTCCCTCACCCGCTGCTGCCTGCCACCTCCCTCCGCTGTCTTTGGCTTTAGTGAGGCTCTGGATGGTTCATAAAACACATCCAAGGGTGTTTAGCCCGAGGATCCTCTTGGCACGCCCCTCAGAGTCTCTGAGCAGCTCTGGCACCAAAGGAGCTGCCAGAATTTGGTCAGTGGTAGCTGAATTTTGGGTTTATCCTTGGAATTAGCAGCAAAAGACAGAGGCAGCACTCGGGCAGGCTGCAGCCCGGGCAGTGCTGTGTGTGACCCAGCTCTTCAGGCTCAGCACAGTTTGTAAAGCAGGACCTAAAACTGCGCCTAAGCACTAAACCAGGCCTGGGTGCTGGTTTGCTGCTCCAGGTTTCCTGGGAAATGGCTCGAGCAGGGCAGGCTGTGTGACCCACAGCCCCTGGGAGTGCCAGCACCGCTCCAAAGTGCCAGTGTGAGTGCCAGCACCGCTCCAAAGTGCCACTGTGAGTGGCAGTCCCTGCCCAGGCTGGCCCTGGCGTGGTGTGACTGGCCCCCAGGCCGATGGAGCTGCAGCCTGGGTGGGTGTGGGAGGGGTGGGCTGGTGTTTGACAAGCAGCATGAGCTCACTCCGTCAGTCCCCTCTGGGTGAGATATATCAACAGCCTGTCGTTTGCCTTGGACAGAGGAATTCATTCTTTAAAATCTGCTTGCGCTGCTTCCCCTTCCCTCTTAACCCCTTCTCTGCCTTTCCCCATTGTTTCAGTCAGAGATGGCAAAGAAGAGTGAATTACACCAAATAATGACCTTTATTTACCACAGAGCCACCTGTTTCTTTCAGTGGCCAACACACCCTGAGGTCCCACACTGCAGCCAGCTGTTACCAGCTCCCACAGCCACCTCTAGAAATCCAGAAAGCAGAAATAATTCTCCTTCATTTACCTGCCTTATCCCCTCAGACCATGAGCCATGCAGGTCTTACAGTGGGATTAAATCTGCACTGGAATCCTGAGGATCAGATTAAAAGGTGGCATTTAGGGCACGTTTCAGCACAGCTGGTGAACCAACAGGACTGCTGTGCCCACAGCACAAAGACATGCCCTGGCTCTAGGTTTTATTTCCCAAAATCCACAATAAATGGCATGCTAACAGAAAGGCTGGGCTGGGCACTGAGCACAGGCATCCCACAGATTTATTCTGTGACTGCAGAGAGCCTGCATCCCTCCTGCTCTGCCTCTCCTGCATGTGGTTAAGGAAAGAGCGAGAGAAGGAGAAAGGAAATTAACACAACAGAAAACTTGACATAAAAGTGTTTTATATCATCTCCCATAAAACAACCCATAAATCCCTGCCCTCCTGCTCCACCCCTCCACATGGTTTTCATTTTAGTGGCTGGCTGAGAAGCAGAGAAGTGGAGGGTACAAAGCACAAATTCTTGGTGGGAGAGGTCTCCTTTCCGTACAGGTTTCCTCCTCACACCTTGTCCCTGTGCCTACAGCACAGCATTCTCCTCTGGTGAGCAACCCCAGCCTGGAGCATCCCTCTGCACCTCTCTGCATCTCTCTGCATCCCTCTGCATCCCTCTGCACCTCTCTGCATCCCTCTGCATCCCTCTGCCCTGTCCCAGCTCCAGGACCCCTGGGTGGGAGCACTCAGGGCACAGCATCAAGAAAAAAGGGAAAGGACTGAGCTGTGGAAGTTCCCTGTGCTCAGATTCGGTCCCAAAAAGAAATCCTGAGATGTTTCAGGGCGTTGCAGCTTGTTGGGGGAGCTGGCTGAGGAGATTTCTGGAAGGATCTGGTGGCTGACAGGGTCAGATTCATAGAAAAGAGGCAGTGCCCATAAAGCTGTAACAATAGGACACACAGTCCTTGAGGGGTTTATTGCTGGGTTGCAAGAGCCTTGTTGGCTCCTGTATCCATTTGTACTGTTACAGAGCACATTTAAATGAAAATCCTCGTTCACTGAACAAAAAAAAAAAAAAAACACACCAACAAATCCAGGGGAAAATATGTTCAAATTGTAGCAATTATTGCTTTTGTTTCTATAAAACTTAATCCTCATCTTGGGCTGTTGGAGCAGATTGGTTTAAGGCCATGCTGGGCAGAAGATTTATTGAGACAAATCTGAAGGCCAGGCAGAGGTTTAATGTTGTAGAGAGAGCCTTGGTGGTTTTAGGGAGCCTGCACAGACCCCAGGGTGTCAGGGATGGGGGAAAGGAAGGGGTCCTGCAGTGACCCAAAGAACCCTGCACAGTCAGGCATGGAAAATGCTTGGTTCCAACCTTGTTACTGAATTCTGGAGTGAGGACAGCAGAGATCAAGACACAGGAAAGGTTGGAAAGGATTGTTTAAAGCCAAGCTAATGACAATAAAAAAGCACATGTGGAAGGTTATACAGCTGATGGGATGGGCAGCCCGTTTTACTGAGCATTTTATGCTGATGTTAGCTAATAAAAGAGCAGAGCCTTTGGGAGCTGAGCTCCTCTCTGTGCATTCCATCCTTGCTCCAGTTACTTGATTCCTCTTCAAAAATAACTAATCCTTATTTTTAAGGAAAAGATTGCATCAAGTGATTATCTGCAAATCCAAGGAGGTGAGAGGTGTTGTTGAGATGAAGGATATTCCATCTTTGCAGGTATTTTGTCAGTTAAACTGCAGAGAACCAGGAGAACAGAAACTCAGAGTGCTGTCACTGAGAGTGTTCCCATCGTGTTTCTGCTGTAATTACAGCTGGGGGGTGGCAGAGCAGGTAGGTGAGGCAGCTGTCACCAGGGTACCAGGGTTTAAATTGGCAGCAGCTCTCATTCTGCTACATAACAATGTTCTGTTACTTTGCAGAACAATATTCTGTTACTTTGCATTACAGCAAGTGAACGATATTCTGAAAATTCTGAATATTCTGTTCACTTGCATTATCATTACAGATAATCATCCATTGTCTTCAGTCCCCAGCAGGAAGCAATGTCCCTGTCGTTATAGGACAAGGAATAACACAAACATACACACTTCAAAGTTAGGTAAGAAAAGAATATTTAATAATTAATTTATATCATTGTAGAGGTGACTAGGTATTGGAGAAATGGAGTTCTACCTCTCCAACTACACTGGTCAATCTAAAAGTCTATCTTTTCTCTCTTCCTCTAGAAAAGAATGAAAAATAATCTTTATTTACATGAAAGTACGTGAGAGACTCCGCTAAAAGAATGTAAATATCAGAAGGCTTTTGAAAACTGCAGAAGAGCAGGGTGACATCATGTCCCCACTGTGGCTCCAGCAGTGGCCCTGGTGGCTCTGCCACGAGGCCAGTTCTGACAATTTAGCCTGGGAGGGCAGGGAGGAGATGCAGTGATGTTGGTGGCTGCCCCTTTGCTCTGCTGGGGCTGGGATGCTCCTCCCAGACTGGAGAGCTGCCCTGGCAGGCTGGCGAGCACCAAACTGGACCCTGCACCTTGTCAGCCCCCCACCCAGCCCACTCCCCGCTCAGGAGATGTTTGGTCCCTGAGCTCACTCCTGAACGGGGTCCAGGGAGCTCCTTTGGCTGCAGCTGCTCCTCCTGAGCCCTGGATCACTGGCTCCCCTGCCATGTGTTTCCCATCAATCCTAGCCTGGCCTGCAGAGGAGCTTGCTGTGGGGATGGAGGGGTGTTGGTTCACACAGGGGGATGCTGCTACTCTGCTGCACTGATCCCCTTTGAATCCTCCAAAAATCAGGATCCTTCCTGCCTATATGTGCCATATCCCCTATATGTGGCCATATCCCTTATATGTGGCATATCCCTTCTATGTGGCCATATCCCCTATATCTGACTGTATCCCCTATATCTGGCCATATCTCCTATATCTGATTATATCCCCTATATCTGATTGTATCCCCTATATCTGACTAAGTACCCTATATCTGACTGTATCCCCTATATGTGGCTATATCCCCTACATGTAGCTATATCCTCTATATCTGACTATATCCCCTATATCTACTGTATCCCCTATATCTGACTAAATGCCCTATATCTGGCTATATCCCCTATATCTGCTATGTCCCCTGTGTGTGACTATATCCCCTATATCTGCTATATCCCCTATATCTGCTATATCCCCTATATCTGACTATATCCCCTATATCTGATTATATCCCCTATATCTACTATATCCCCTATATCTGACTAAATCCCCTATATCTGGCTATATCCCCTATATCTGGCTATATCCCCTATATCTGCTATGTCCCCTATATCTGATTATATCCCCTCTCTCTGGCTCTTTAGGCTGTATCTGCACTGCCAAGGATGCAGGAGCTCAGCAGTGCTGCCTCCTGGAAGGTTCCCGTGGGCTCCTGGTGCTCCTCTCAGATCCCTGGGAGCTCCACATGTCCTGTGAGGACTCACAGGATTTCCTGCTGCCTGCAGCAGAGCAGAGCTGGCTGTCCCACAGGCAGAGGTGTCTGTGTGTCTGTCTGTGTGTCTGTGAGTCACCTCCAAGCCAGGCTGGCCCTGGGCAGGCTCTGGGCAGCTGCCCAAGGGCTCTCAGTCCCTCCTTCCCCCTGATCACACCTCCTGCTCTAGGGAAAACACTCCAGGCCTGAGTGGCTTCTTCTTACCACGAGCTCAAGAATCCAGTTCCATGTCAGTGTGGAAAAAATGCTTTTTGCCAGCTAAAATTGACCCAGTTTCCCTTCCCCTGGGTGCCCACCTTGTTCCCCTGGGCTGGGGCTCCCGGGGTGGGCCAGCCCTGCAGGGGCTGCATGGCAGAGTGCTCAAACTGAGCTGCTGCTCGGTGCCCTGGCCCTGAGCGTGGAACTAGAACTGTTTTAGCAGTGACAAGATGTTCAGGAGCAGAGGCCAAGCCTTGGAACAACCCAGGCCCTCCATCTGTAGCATCCCAGCACAGCTGACTGAGGGAGTTGTGGGTGTGACAGACAAATCCTGACCTCGGGGCAAGGCAGTCTGCCCTGGCCTCATCCCTGCCTGCTCATTCTGTGCCCTCGTGCCTCATCTTTCCACACAGGAAACAGGAGGAGTCAGGAATCGCTCGCTGCAGAATGAGAGACAGAAGGAATTCAAACTTTACAGCCTTTAGGATGCCCTTTAAACCACACAAAGTACTCTCAACAGCATTTTGCTGACACAACAGCCCAGTGGTGTGTCTCTTCACTGTGTCCTTGGATGCTACACACTCTTCATGATGACTCTTTTGGACAGACATGCCTCCCAAGGCTGCTCCCAAAATCTGAGCAGTGACCTTGGCCGTTCTGAGTGCTGTGACCAGGAGTGCATCACCACCGGAGAGATTCCTTTGATGGTGCTCCTGGCAGGGAGGCACTTTGGGAAGAGTGACAGACACCCACTGACAGCAGGCTCCTAGACCCCTTCCACCAGGTGCTTTGGCTGCTCAGACCTTCAGTGTTTTGATCCCTTCCACCAGGTGCCTTGGCTGCTCCAAGCTCAGACCTTCAGTGTTTTCAGGAAGGAAACAGAATTCCTCGTGCTCTTGCTTGACTGTGTTGCTGATTTTTATTTGATGCCAGAAAACAGCAGGGTTGCAGAGCCCTATCTGCTGTTTTGGACTATTTTACCAATATTTCACCTAACTCAGGACTTGAGACAGATCTGTTACAGGAATGTCAGACCCAGCTCCAGCTGCAGTCAGTGGAAAAAGAGTAACTGCCTCGAGTGGGAGCTGGGCTGGGACCTAAACCAGTGAGTGCAGTGGTGCTGCAATGTCTTTCATCTCAGAGATGCTGGGTGAGATCCAGGCTATGCTGGTAATGCTTGGGAAGCTGCCAGCTGCTAACGATGTGGAACAAGCTGGTGACTCCTTGCTCCGGTTTGTAGGAAGCCACCAGACAAAACAAGTCCCAGGAATAGCCAGCTGAAGCCTTTCCTGCTTGGGTTCATGCTGTACTGGCATGGGAGTAATTTAGGAATTTAGGGAGTAATTTAGGAACTCCCCCTGATGTGGCTCCTGCGGTGTCTGGTCTGTGGAGGCCACAATGCCTCTGTGCACATTTTATCCTCGTGAAATTCCCTAGAAATGCTCCACAGGCTGGACCAGCAGTGTCTGGAACACAGAGTTTCCCCAGATCTGGCACGCTCTGCTTTGACAGTTTCCCAGCATGACCCAAAACCTGCCTTGCTCTGGTTTCCCTGGCTGCACCCTCACCTCCTGCACCCATCCCTGCAGCTCTCAGGGGTGAGGGGCACCCCGGGAGGGGGGAGCAGGCACATCACGGTGTGCTGCACCCCAGGAGCTCAAAGCCAGGGCATGGCTGAATAAAGAGATTTATTCTCCAGCACTGTCCCTCTGGCACGGGCAGCATGTGGGAGACTGGGCAGCCCATACCCACCCCAGTTTGAGATCAGTACCAGCAAATGGCAACGGGGAAGGAGGAGCATTCCTCTGCACAGCACATCTGTGCAGCTGCTGAGGCTGTGCAAGCAGGTACAAGCCAGCACAGCTGCTCCTTCCAGCTGGCTGAGGACAAGGAAAATCAAGGTGGTGATGCCCAGGAAGCTGAGAGGGCTTTTGCTGCCGGGCTCAGGTGATTGTGCTCCTAACGCTGCTCTCGCAGTGCTCTCTGCTGGGGAAGGAGAGGCAGAGGCAGCCGAGCGTGCTGCAGCCCGGGCTGAGGAGCGACGTGCGGTGTGAATGTCTGCAGCATCCCCGCTCAGGAACGCGTCCCCATCCTGTGCAAAGCAGGTGGCACGGGCGTCTGGTGTCACCAACCTGTTGCTGTCGGCTCTGTGACAGGAAAACAGCGGCTCGGAGCGGCTCGGAGCATCCCCGGGCTGCCGGGGCCGGAGCCCGCGTGTCACACTCCCTAAGGGACAATCAGGTGGGTGTCTTCTCCTGCTGCCGGCGTGCTGCTGGCCACGGCAGGCGGGATAGCCGCTCCCCTGAGGCGTTAAACCGCGGGCTGCCGGTGGCAGAGGCTCGGGTTCGAGTCGGTGCCGGAGCCGCGGTTCTGTCACCGGAGCGGGCCGGGGACAGCGCGGGCTGCGCTGCGGGAGCCGCCCGGCAGAGGGCGCTGCGGGCAGAGCCCGCCCGGGAAGGGGCGGTTTGGGTGGAAAAGGGACAAATTTGGTGAAAATGGGATAGTTTGGGT
>WEZZ01038835.1:181292-196225 GCA_013400585.1 Chloropsis cyanopogon | reverse complement strand
CCCGGGGCCGCTGCCCCTGGAGCGGCTGCTCCGTTCCCCGCAGGAGGCCAGCGGGGCCTTTCCCGTCCCCATTCCCATTCCCCAGCCCCGGGCTGGGAGGCAGGGGCACTCCCGGCGCTGTCGCGACATGCGGTGTGCTCGGTGACAAAGCCGGGCCGGGGGTGCCGGCCCGAATCCCCGCGGCGGTGCTGGGTCCGTGCGGGCCTGGCCTGAGGGCAGGGTGGGGGTCCCTGAGGGCAGGGGGGGCTTGCTCGGCGATCCCTGCGGGTGCCGCATCCCCGGGGTTCATAAATACCATAAATAAATACCATAAGTACCATAAATATCATAAATTACACAAATGCAAGGGGACAGAGCTGGGGGAAGGAGGGTTGCAGCCGGTCCTGGTACCTGTGGGTCAATCACCCGGCATGGCAGGCCACTCCTGCCCAGTCCTTGCNGCGGTGTGCTCGGTGACAAAGCCGGGCCGGGGGTGCCAGCCCGAATCCCCGCGGCGGTGCTGGGTCCGTGCGGGCCCGGCCTGAGGGCTGGGGGGGTGTCCCTGAGGGCAGGATGGGGTCCCCGAAGGCAGGGAGTTGTCCCTGAGGGCAGAGTGGGGGGTCCCTGAGGGCAGAGTGGGGGTCCCTGAGGGCAGGGGGGGCTTGCTCGGCGATCCCTGCGGGTGCCGCATCCCCGGGGTTCATAAATACCATAAATAAATACCATAAGTACCATAAATATCATAAATTACACAAATGCAAGGGGACAGAGCTGGGGGAAGGAGGGTTGCAGCCGGTCCTGGTACCTGTGGGTCAATCACCCGGCATGGCAGGCCACTCCTGCCCAGTCCTTGCTCCAAGGACTTGCAAACTGTTGGGTTTGTTGTGTTAAAAGTTAAAAGTAACAGCCCTGACCCACAAACCGCCGATCAGAATGTTAACTTATTACAGTTATTTTAATAGTAGTCTAGGAGGATAATTTTAGGGTGTAAATTAGGTTTTAATCATCTGTTGCGCAGATTGAGTGCACTTTTGGCCTTGTCAAAAATATTTATTTTAGTTTTTTAGCAGCTTAAATTATCTAAGTAATAGGATATTCCTTAGTGCTTATCAGCTGACAGTAGTTAGGAAGCCAGCATGGAACCTGTTGTTAGTTTAAATCTGTCTGATTGTAGACCATTGGTTTTTCTGTTGCTTAACAGGATACTTCTGTTTCCTCTGACATGTCCCTGGAGCAATAGGTTTATTTAATATAATGTTAAACCAAACAAATCTTAAGTTTTTCAGAGACACTGCCCTTCTGCTGGCTTGAATGCCCTGCGCTGAGTCCTCTGTCCCCTCTGCCTGCCCCACTTGCATCAGAGCAGTTCCTGGAGCCTGGCACAGAAGCCGGACCTGAGTGTACACATGGAATTTGTTTGGATAGTTGCGGCACCCATCCAGAGCTCCTGGTGTCCTCATGTAACTCCTCAGACTATAAATAAATTAGAATTTTAAACTAATCAGTGTTTTAATCTAGTGCTGGGAGGTCAACATCTTCCTTAGTGGTTTATTGCACCCCTGCCTTCTGCAAGGGTCCCATCCTTTGTTCTGCTGTAAAGCGGTTTTTGCGGAGACAGTAAAAGGAACCCATTCACCTGGAATAATTTTGGTAGAGGCATTATCGGTGTGAGATGGTTTTCTGGGAAGCTGGGGGATGGGCCGCGGTGTCAGATTGGAAAGCGATCGGTGTCTTTGTGTTTGCACAAAGCCAGCCTTGGATAATCTCAGTAGAACGTTTAGCACTTCAGGGGCCGGGAGTGATGAAATGCGCCTGAATGCTGCAGAGTGCTCTGGGGCTGGTGAAAGAGATGGTTTCCTATTAACCCGGTTATTCAGGCAGATTCCTCGGCCCTTCCGTTTCTCTGAGCTCCTTTTCGGGCTTCCAGCAGCAACCCGAAGAGTGCCCGTGGTGGAAGGTGGCGATGCCCGAGCTGCACACAGACACGAGGGTGTTGACAAGTCAGGGTTCCTCCTCCCCTGCTGAAGTCAGGGCAGTTGCTGCTTGTTTTTGTCTGGGAAAAGAGGTTGCTCCATGTTGCCTTCCCAGCTGCAGGAATGCAGAGATTTCCTAAGACCTGGTGGTGTTAAGCAACGTGCTGATGCTGACAGACAGTTTGGGAGATGTTTCCACCTGTGAAGTGGAGAGAGGCAGTGTTCATCTGAAGATGTGTGGGAGTTGGTGTTGGGATTGGTGGATAAATTAACTGGGAATTCAGGCAATCGAATTACCTTCCTGGAGTTCCCCCAGACTGGCAGTTGCTCTGGGGTGTGTTGATTAGCCAGGAGTTAATTGCACATGTGTGTGCCTGTATTGGATAGACACAGTTGGAAAGGCAGCAGCGGGGGGGACCCTCAAAACACTTCCTGTTCCAGGCAATGTCTGAGCTGTGGGAACAGGAAAGGTTTTGCTGGAGGAGCCATTCCTGATGGGTCTCTTCCCCTTGAAATGTCATTTCAGACAAGTGTGAGCAATGGGAGATCACCTGACAAAAGAGAGGAGGATGAGCTGAAGCCATTTCCTCCTGAGCTGTATGGACCCAGAGAGGGCTCAGCTCCAAGTTCTTCAGTACACAGAATAATCAGAGGCCTGATAAGGTCTGAGCACTGGTGTTTCAGAGCCAAATGACACAATTCCAGCTGCTCTGTCCTGAGTTCCATGAGCAGCTCAGGGACTTGAGTCAACAGTCAAAACCACCAGTGCTTTCAAGGGGATGAAGGCAAAGCTGTCATGGATGTGGGGATTGTCCCTGGTTTAGGTTTCCATCCCCTGTCAGTGTGGATGTGGGGATTGTCCCTGGTTTAGGTTTCCATCCCTGGTCAGTGTGGATGTGGGGATTGTCCCTGGTTTAGGTTTCCATCCTCTGTCAGTGTGGATGTGGGGATTGTCCCTGGTTTAGGTTTCCATCCTCTGTCATTGTAGATGAGTGGATTGTCCCTGGTTTAGGTTTCCATCCCCTGTCATTGTAGATGAGTGGATTGTCCCCAGTTTAGGTTTCCATCCCTTCCAGCAGGGAAGAGGAATGAGCAAGGACTCACTGAGTTCAATCACATTAGCAGTCTCCATGAAGGCAGTTCCTTCTGCTGGATGCATTTGCATTTGAATAACACAGTTTGGGCTCACGCTTGGGCAGAATCCTGCAGGGCTGTGGTGAGGAGGTTGTGTTCCCTGGCCATGAGGTCTGGGTGCTCTTTGAGCCTGGTAAGAACCTGGATTTCTGTGGTTGCACAGCCTGGGTGGCCAGGCTGTTAATGCATGTGTGGGGACCTGGGGCTTTGGCAGGGAATGGTTTCTGTTCATATAAAATACTGGTTCAGCAGGCAAAATAAGCTGCACTCATGAGCTGGTGTGCATCTACAGCTTGAATCTTTTTGCCATTCTTTTATTGCCCTTTCCGTTGTGTTTAAAAAAAGATTCTCCTAGTAAGGTAGTTATTTATGTCTGGAAGGGCTTTAGAAAATACCCACTAATGCCTTTATTGATGTCCTTCTGTGGATCTCTGTTCCCAAATCAGTGCATGCAATGTTCTTCAGCAACCAATGTGGGTTTTTATACACAAGAAAAAGGGTACAATTATTTTTTTAAATTCATCTTCCTTTCATGGAAAACTACTAAAATTGCAATTTCACATGAACATCAAAGAGAGTTAAGTTGTTGACCCCTGGTGTTTTCTGAGGAAAATCGTAAACACAGGTTTCTGAAGCAATCACATGCTTTGACACTTGTACAAACAGAGAAAATATTTCCTAGCGGTTCAGCTGTAGTAAGTGCCCTTGCAAGAAACCTGAAATATTTAGTTAAGCCTTTGTAAATCCCAGTGTGTTTGAGTAATAAAATGTAAATGTATTACCTTTTAGCCAACCTCAGCATTATGTTTAATCATGAAGTTTGCCAGAAGGAACATTCAATTACCTAAGAGGAACAGCAGCAGAGAGAGAAATAGTTCGACCAGCCACTTTCCAGATCGCTGATAAAAATGAAAATTAGGACTCGTACACTTTATATTCTTGGCCCAATGTGCTTTTTTTGAGGCTCAGTCTGACTGTATCAAGATGAATATATGCCTGTTATAGGGTCATGTGTGTGTAATATTTCATTTTTGTCCTTCTGTTATCAGAGTATGGGAGGTTTGTTCTTTAGGAGCCTTTCTGCCCTTTTACTCTGTTAGCCAACCCTCCTTCTCCCCTAAAAAAGTTGATACCCATTGTTTTTAGGAGTGCCTAGCTTAGTTTTGATATTTGCTACTTCTGAAGACAGTTCTTTAATTCTAAGTACTGAAATGGTGAAGAATTTTTATTTTTTTTTTTTTCATTCTGTAGTGTCCTAATCCCCAGTGGCTCGTTCTCATCTGGCAGCTTCCTGCTTCCCATAAGAAAAATCCATCCAGGGCTGTGTCTGTTTTAGGACAGCAGCCTCTGAAACATGGATTCCATGGGAGTTTTTACAGCAGAGCTCCCAAATCGTGGCAGGACATGGGACCAGTCAATGGTCCCGTGACCCCATGGCCAGTCAGGGGTTTTGTGTTGGCATCACCTCTGTGTTTACCACTCTCATCCCTCCCCGGGGCATGGGAGCAGTCTGCCTTGCCTGATGCCAAAGCTGCTGTTTCCCAGAGACTTGTCCCCCGTGTGGAATAACGAGGCCAGGCTTCAGCCTGCATTCCTGAGCTGTGCACATCTGGGCACACCTGTGCAGCAACGTGTCTCACATTCTGTCTTCTCTTGGAATTGCCCTTTGCAGGTGTGGAGGAACAGTTGGAGCCATCTTTACCTGTCCCTTAGAGGTGATAAAGACCAGGCTTCAATCTTCCAAACTGGCCTTCAGGACTGTCTACTACCCCCAGGTGCAGCTGGGGACCATCAGTGGGGAAGGAATGGTCAGGCCAACGTCTGTATCCCCCGGGCTCTTCAGTGTTCTCAAGTGAGTGCTGCTCCTCCTCTCCTTCACCATCCCTGACACACTGATCCCCGTTCCACTTCACTAAAATATCATGTTGGGTGGGGTTCCTGGGGGCTTTTATCTTCTCAGCTGTTGCTGGCTTCCTGAGCTCTGCTCTTAGGTGTTGGCTTTACTGGTCATTATTCTGCATCAGTCCTGTCTACACCTGCCTTAGTCTCTGTTAAAAGCCTGGAGTGGTTCAGACTGCAGTGTTTGATGCTCTAGCTGCTCCCTTTCAGATGTGTGTTCATAAAGAAGAGGAAATGTGAAATTATCTAACAGCTGCTCAATAGTTCTACCAGCATCTATGACAATCTGCTGTATTTCAATACCAAAGCACCGTGGATTTATGGTCAGAGCTCCTGCAGGAGGATTGAGCTTGTTTGGCTGCTTGGGCAGCCCAGGGCGATGCAGAGGTCCTGCTGAGATCAGGTGGCAGGAGTGCCAAGGAAAATACTGACCAGCAGTGCAGGCTGAATGATTTTATGTAAGGCCAGCACGCCTGGCAGCCTGCCTGGGGAGAAGCTGCACAGTTATATAACACTGGAGTGCTAATTCAAATTCTCTGCAGAGCTCTCTGGCTGGAGTCACTCTGGGAGTTGAGTTTCTGTATTGTAAACAGCCTGCTTTCCCCTGCCAAACATTTCTTTGTCTGCTCAGAGGTGAGTCTAGAGCAATTCGTGACCAAATGCATGAGGCAGTGCCAGTTGCTTTGATTTTAATGCCCTTTCCTTTGCTGTTTTTCACCTTGCAGCACTGGACTTTAAGCAGCTGTAACTAAAGAAAGTGAAAACTTTTAAGGCAGAAAGATCTTAATTCACCCTCTGGGCCCGTCTTTTTCTGAGGTTGTCTTTTTATTTTTAGGGGGAGAAGAAATGGTTTAAAATGGGTCAGCCTTTTAATGTATTTATTAAGCTCATTAAGTGTGGTGACTGAGATCTTGATTTAATTTCACTTCAGGAATTGCTAAGCTGTGTCTATTGCCAAGTTTTCAACCTGATTACTTTAGATGCTTGAGAAGTGAGAGCAAAGTATTTCTGCTGTCATTTCCTTGCAGGCAGCATCTGTGAGGAGCAGATAATGCAATTGATTATGACCTGAGAAAATAAAAATGTTTGAAGAAAGAAGTGAAGTTTGGTCCCTTGCTTTTACTCTTTCATCCCTTTCTCAGTCCTGATCATTGCCAAACTGGACATGACTTGGACCTGATGGTTTGGGAAAATTGTATGGCTGAGGAAGGAGCCCTGCCAGTAAAATTGCTCTCTAAGAGTTAAAGGTGTTAAGCATGAAAGGCCCTAACTGCTGTAAATAGAAGGAAAACAGGTACCCAGAGGGCAGGTTAAGCCTGCTGCTGCTAGAAGGCACTCCAGAAGGACAGGCTGGTTTTGTCTAATCCATTTAAGATTCTGATGAGTTAGCCCAGCTGGAAGCTGCAGTCGTGACTGTTAAGTGACAAAGAACAAGTAGTTGGTGGATCTGTCTCCTTGGAAACACTCAGCCCTGGAGTTTGCACAGAAAGTTCAGCTCTGCTGCAGAAAACAAAAGTGTTTCAGAAGCTCCTCCTGTCTAGTGAGGTTGGGTTAGAGTCTGTGGGGAGCACTCTCAGCAGTGCCAGTGACCTGGAGAGCAAACTGTGCAAGCCTGGCAGCTCCAGAGGCTGCAGTGAGCTGCCCACAGAGCCCAGAGCCACCCAGAATTTCTTGCTGGTTTTCCCTTGTGAGCTCAGTTAAGAGAGCTGCAGTCTGGCAGACTGTGCACTCACATTGCTTGGGGGAAAAAAGCACATCCCCAGGTAATGGTGAAAGGAAAAAGGATTTCTTTTTCCATGTCTCTGTACAGGACTGTATGGGAAGCAAACTTCTGAATTGCTTAGAAGCAGAGAACAAACTTTTAACCCAAATATTATCTTCTCCCTCCCTGTTTGTTTTTTATTTTAAGGTCAATTCTGGAAAAAGAAGGACCAAGGTCACTCTTCCGAGGGCTGGGTCCAAACTTGGTTGGAGTTGCACCATCAAGGTAAATAGTTAAACTATTGCTAAAAGCCATGTTTAAGGTGCCAACACAAATGTTACAGTTCATTTGTGGTTCAAAATAATAGGTCATGAAGTTATCCCATCTATAAACTGAGATTTGTGTCTGCATTCTGCTCAGTACACACACCAAGAAATCCTGATAAAAATCTAGTTTACACTTCTATAACACTGGAAGGTGCAGAGTAAATAAGGCACTTCAATGCCAAGTATACTTAAGTTCCAAGTCATTGCAAGAGCCACTTCTGTGCTTAGAAAGGAAGAGAAAGCAGTGCAGAGAAGTCTGTAGGTTAATAATTGCATTATTGATAATTATCTGATGTCCTGCTTCCCTTGAAGACATAGCAGTGCCTGCCCGGCAGTGAGTGGGAGCTGCGTGCCAGGGAAGAGGAGTTGCTCTGGGCCTTGCCTGCCTAAATTCTTCTGAAATTAAAAGCTACAGCTGAGGGGGAAGGAGTCTCACTGCTGCCACACAGCCCCAAAAGGGGTGTGTGTCCCTCCTTCAGCAGCAACGAGGTTTGCTTGCATTTGGAAGTCTTACACTCAGCAGTGGTCTCTCCCTGGGCCTGTCCCGTTCTTGGCAGGGCTGGAGATCTCTCTGTCTAGGAAATGATAAAACTCATTAGCAGTTTGGATACTGGCAGATGTTCTCTGCCTGAAACTGAACCAGTTAGAACCAGTTTTCCAGTTAGAAAGGAACCTGAAGAGAGGTGAACTCCCTCTCTGGCCCCTTGCCTAGTAGGTGGGATGTCCCCTCACAGAGAAGCAGGGAATCCTGTTTTTGTACAGGTAACCTTTGCAGCAGGGCTCTGAATCCAGGGCTCTGCTGTTCCATGCAGCTCCCTCATGCTGTCTGCAACACCCTGCTGCCTCCCACAGAAAATATTCCTGCCCTGTGGGTGTCAAGTCAAACTGTGGCACTGTAGGGTAAGGGAGGAAAGAAAACAAAAACCCCTGTGTCCATGCAGATGGAAGTAGTCATGAGGAGGCCTCTTCAGAGAGTTCTGTTTTCCAGGGGGCTGGGCAAAGATCAGTAATTGTCTAGTTTGATATTGTCTGTATTACACTGCTTTGCTTTTCTTTCCCCACAGAGCTGTATTACATTGCTTTTCTTTTCTTTTCTTTCCCCATAGAGCTGTCTATTTTGCATGCTACTCCAAAGCCAAGGAGCAGTTTAACAGCATGTTTGTGCCCAACAGCAACATTGTGCACGTCTGTTCTGCAGGTTCTGCAGGTAAGTGTTTGTAATTCCAAGAACAGAGGCCAGTGTGTGGCAGGTGCTGAAAATGTGCACTTATTCTGAGGTGGTATATGCCAAAAACCAGGTCCTAGCTAGGTCCTAGCTGGCCTTGTCTACAGAGGAGCTGTTTTTCTGTTCAGCACAGAAATATTTCTAGATTGTTGTTTACTAATGAAGGATTTTTTTTTCCCACTGCAGTGCTCTGGTCATGTCTGTTAATGCAAAGAAAAAACATTGTAAACACCATTAAACTTCTGATACTGCTTTTGCCAGATTGTTTCAGGATGTTGTATTTTTCCTACCAGGCTGGGAAAAATGCTTTGTTCTTGTAGGAAAAATACTGCAGAAGAGCTCCCCTAGTTCAATCATCAGTCACCAGAGTGGTCGCTAAAAATAATCATTCCCAAAGTAAGCTCTTAATTAGGGGTGGGTTCTGTTAATGAGCAGCTCAATGGCACCACCTACAGCCCTGGGGAACACGAGTCCAGTTCAGGTTTGTGTCCCCACGGGTTTCCTTTGAGCTGGAATTCCAAAACCAGCCAGTAAGGAAGGGATCTTGTCTGCAGCAGCCTTTAGGAGCATGACACACACATTAAAATAGGTGCAAAAAGGAAGAATCCATGGACTGATGCCTCCTGAATTTTAACATGAAATTGGAAGCTGTGCACCTGTGTGGCTTTTGACACCTCTGCTAGAGCTGGTGACAGAAGTGTCTCCCTGCACAGGGTGTGAGGTTCAGGGCAGTACAATGGCCTGGATTCAGCTGCACTTGTGGTCTTGTTTTTTCAGCCTTTATCACAAATTCCCTGATGAACCCTATATGGATGGTGAAAACAAGAATGCAGCTGGAAAGGAAGTGAGTGACTGAGGGGGGTAGTGGGAGCCTCTGGGTGGCTACAGGGGCCTCTGGAAAGCTGAACCCTTGTGGTTTTACTCATGGCTCTTTGTGCTTCAATAGATCTTGCCCAGTTTTTCCCTGACTCTCAGTTCCACCTTTCAAGCCATGTTTCTGTGTGGTCAGACTGAAGGTTCATGTTCTGTGTGCCTTACTCCAGTTTGATGCACAGAAACTGGGGAGAAGGATGTGGGAGCTGCCTTGGGTGCTGGGTTAGGTTCAGCCTCTGGTTTCTTTGTACATCTTTAGTTTAGCATAGCATTATTTTTCACTCTGCTGTTAACCACACATCCAGAAGACAGAGGGAATTTGACAGCAATTTCTTTTAGTTGAATGCTTCAGTCACTGGTGGATATCAAAGCAATAAAGGACTCTGCTAATAACGTGGCTGCTTAGAATGGAAATGCCTTCCTGCAAGGACATGCTAGGTCAGATAAAAAGGATCTTATAAGGCACGACAACTTTATAAATAATTTATAAGACTTAATTCCAGCACTTTGCAGGGTGGCACCTTTGCACTGAGTGCTGCCTCTTAAAATGAAGGATCGTGTCTCATGCAGCAGACTTCTGTCTCTTGGGCTCTAAATGGAATCACCAGTTGGACACAGAGCAATGTGTCTTCAGTGCTTATTGTCTTTTAAGGCCTTGGTGTGAACTGTGACAGACTAGATTGAACTTGAGCTGAAGGAATTATGAGTATATATTAGTGAAGTAGCAAAGCCAAGTGTGCACTCTTAGTAGTCCTGCTCTGTGCAGTGTTCCTAGGAGAGTTTTGTAGTAAAACTTAGAGAACTACTTCTGTAGATGTAAAAAGTATTGAAAGCCATTAGAGTTTTTTTTTTTAATATTAATTATTTTTCTTGACTGATGATGTGCTCTGTTGTGTTTGTTTTTTAGGGTGAGGGGCTCCAAACCAATGAATGCTCTGCAGTGTGCTAGATATGTTTACCAGACAGAAGGTGTCCGTGGTTTCTATAGGGGCCTGACTGCCTCCTATGCAGGGATTTCTGAGACCATTATCTGCTTTGCTATTTATGAAAGTTTAAAAAAGCACTTAAAGGAAGTGCAGCTGCCCCCTTCCTCCAACGGGACCGACAGGACCTCAACAAGCTTCTTTGGGCTGATGGTTGCTGCTGCTGTTTCCAAGGGCTGTGCCTCCTGTATTGCTTACCCTCACGGTATGTGAACCCTTCCATTTGTGAGTGCACTACAACAGCTGTTGCCTGGAATCCACGACAAATGATGGGTCTGGGGCTGTGAAACTCGTAATTGTTCAAGGGGCCATGCGTGTTACTTTGGCTTCTGCACTGGCATTTTCAGACTGGTGCCACTATTCCTAGTTAGACATGTGGATGGTGATTGGGACTTGCTAGTTTAAAAAAAAAACTCAAAAACCACCAAAAAATTGATTGCCTGATGTTTGTGTTCTCATTAGTAGCTCAGCTGGGTAAGTACCCACAGCCTCTGGGATTCTGTGATCAGATTGTGGGAAGCACTTGGGGACTGAACAGTGTTAGTCTTTTTGGAAAGATGTGAATGCTATGGTTGTGTAGAAGGGGCAGCATTGATTATGTGAGCATCAGTAAAGCATTTAGATCTGTATTAGCTTCAATGAGCCAATCATTCATTTATTCCACATGAAAGAGATCTCCTCTTTAGCTCTTCCCCCTGCCTGGAGGGCAGGGTGTCCAGGGCTCCATGGCTGGTGGTTGGTACAGAAGGTCTCCACGTCCCTGGGGTTTCCTGGTGCTGGCACCTTTCTCCTTGGTAACTCTGGGCTCTGTTGTGCAGAGGTCATCAGGACTCGGCTGCGAGAGGAGGGCACCAAGTACAAGGCGTTCATCCAGACAGCGCGGCTGGTGGCTCGGGAGGAGGGGTACCTGGCCTTCTACAGAGGACTCTTTGCCCAGCTGATCCGGCAGATACCAAACACAGCCATTGTCCTCTCCACCTACGAGTTGATTGTGTATCTCTTAGAGGACCACACAAAGTAGCAGAGCCAAGATTCCTCTCACAGACTGAAGACCAATCTCTTCCTTGAACAAATAGTCCTTTAAGAGACTGTTGCAGGTGGCAGTGCTGGTGGAAACACTACAAGTCTGTGACCATCTGTGGATATTTCCTTTTGGACTCATGCTTTCTAAAAGGTCTCAAGTCATTAATGTTAATAATTAATTATAATTTTTTTTTTAACTTGATGATAATTAAACTAGTACTAAATTAAATTACAGTATTTAATTATATGTTTGTCCTTTTCCTTAAGCACAGCCATATGTGGTCAAGGAATGTACCTCATACTATCAAGTGATCTCTTGGACTGATGTTTATTAAAACTGTATTAAAAGAGGAGAACTGGCTTGGACATTTGAAACTGTCTTCTCACAACTGGGTTATATTGCTTTTGAGCACTGTAATAGCCTAAGTACCCAAATAAGTTTGAGAATAGTTCTGTTTTTTTCAGGGTACATCGTTCACACCTTGGAGTGTTCAAGTAGGACAAACTTGTTTTGATGGTATGAACTGTGCACACCAGCATCCCTTAGAAAAGCCACTTGCACTGGCAATGTGATGGTGGGAGGCTTTCAGTAAGGATGTAATTACAGTTCTGTGTCCCCTGTGCATTTGGGATACTGGCTATGAACAGATCTGGCTTTTAGGCCTGGCTTTGGTGCAGCACAAGGACAGCCAGTGACTGTGCCCCGGCTGCCCTGCGGCAGTTCCATGAGAGAAAGACTTTCAACATGATACAATTCTTACCTTTCACTTACAAACCAAATGTTCTGCATAACTGAGATTAGTTCTTTAAAAAATATTAGAATATGCTTTCATTTTAATAGTCTTCACCCCCCTTGTATTGCAGCAGCACCTTGTGACTAAAGTGTGGCATATGAATTACTACTGATGGTGCAGGATAACTTATTTTAGAGCTCACGTGTAGGCTGCTGTTTGCTGTGGCAGCTGAGACAAACCCTGCAGCATCTGAGCCCAGCTTTGGCCTTCCCTGCCCGTGACAACAACGAGCTCCAGGTGCTGAGTCCTGGAGCAGTGTTTGTGGCCTGCTGCCAGCAGAGGTGTGTGTGAAGGAGCACGGACAGCCTGGCAGGGAGTGGGGCTGCCTTTGGTCACCTGCAGTTTTCAGGGTTTTGTTGCAGAAATGGGATGGGCTGATAACTGGATTCGAACCTTCCCATTTGTTCCCAGCTGATGACTGGTACTTGAGGTCATGTCTGACATCAGTGTGATGTAGGAGCTTGGTGCAAAGAGAGTAGAGTGTGTGTGTGCCTCGTTATGAGGCAAAACTGCAAAAAATAACTGATTTCTATTATGTCTTTCTGGAAATAACTTATCACATTCTTCCTAAGCTAAAATAGGAAACAGTTGAGTAAAACTTGACATGGCTTTTTTTTATGGAGATGATGAGCAGCAGAAGCTTCAGGCTCTTTTACAGGAGGCAAAACTGTCAAACAGTGTTTCTATTTTTGAGAACTAGGACACTTGTGCTGCTACTCTGAAACATTTTCTGAGATTTTCTTTCCTAAATTAGCATTCCTCTATACTTCCAGTGCACTAGCTCACTTCTATAATCTTAGACAAATGTGTAGACTGATGATGTCTTTTGAGAATGAGGGGAGGGAACTCCAACCCTTTTGAGAAGTCTGGGACTTGGTAAGAGAGAAAGCAGGAGAAAGTGAGCACATTTTTGTTTTGCCTAAATCTGATGGGAAATCAGGAATTCTGCAGGATTTTTGGTTTTGTCCTTTAGGCTTTGTTACCAATCCTGACAGAATTAGTCTTAATTTGATAAGGGTTAATAAGCTATATTGGGAGATAATAGAGTTTCTGAATTAGTAAAATTAAATCCTTTTTCCTTCCTCTCTCTAATAGAATTTTTAAAGTTCACTAGCCCTTGATTCCTTAAACCCTGTAAAGAGTTACCATTTTTAGGTGGTGCTCTGTGAGCAATCCCATTGATGTCACTGAGTATGGAGTAAGCCTATTACCAGAGGGAAGAATTTGAAGTAGCTTCTTCCAAAACGATACCTGAATTTAAAAATAACCAACAACCTTTCTCTGCTTGTCAAAGTCAATCTAAAGGAATTTTTCACTGTTCTTTCCTCTTCTACAGAAAGTCCTTTTCATGGAAGGTAGGTAAAGGCTTCTTTACTAGACCCTTTGTAGCTGAATTATCAGTAAGGTGATGAAACTACAGCTATCAGAAGTGACCACAAAGATTCCATTAACTTTACCAGGACTGCACCTGTTTCCATTCATAAATTAACAGTTAAATGGAAATTACACACATACTCTTGCTGCAATATTATGAGCTAATCATGTTGGTTAATTTCTTTTTGGAAGTATTTCTGAGCTACTCGAGGATTTCCCAAGTCCTTATGCTGTAAGCCTTACTCCCTTTAGATGTCTGTGCTTGCCTTGATAGCCCTCAAAATATCTGCATTTGCTGGGAATTGTGTTCCATGCTTGTGCTGTGCCCCTTGCACAAGCTCCTCATTAGCTCCTTTAAGGAGGAAACTAAATTTTAAACAATGCACCTCTGGTTGGACTGATAGTACAGGCAGAGCTGATAGGAAGGGAGGGACCTGTGTAGGAAAAATAAATCAGCTCTGCAGCACAAGCCCTGGAGGACACACAGGAGGTCTTGGCCAAATGACTGGGTGGGTTCTTCTTCCTCCTTTCCTTGTCATTTGGTCACATAATACAATCCCTAAGTAATTGCACTAAACAATGGAAGAGAGATGGAAAAATTACGTGCCTTTTAAATTCGTTAAGATGAAATATTCACTGTTACTCTGCAGAATTAATTTCCATGGTTAAATCTGTACAGATGGAAATGGAGCAGTGAAGAGCCCAACCGTAGTAAGCTTAAAAGTACGGTTTACTGTCAGCACAAATATTTGTCTATGAAGAGCTTTTCCATTTATGCCTTTTAAAAAGCATGATGCTGACATAACTTGGAACTCCTGAATTTTAAGCGATTTTATTGTGCTGAGAAGTTTTTGTTTTAATCCCAAAAACAGCTACAAAAATTGAGGCTGGGTCAGTCTCATATTTTGGAGCGATCTTAACCTCTTAATCTCATATAAAAGCACAACACGATTGTCATACTACCAACACTTTCCAGTTCTGTGAGAGCAGCAGATGCCAGCTGCGTGTGCTGAGGGACCAGAGCATAAATGAGGTTATTTCCTTCCTAGGGGACAGCTCCTGCTGGAGCACCCGTTCTCTGCCTTGCTTCAGACCCCCTGTTTCCTTCCAGTCGCGTTTGTGGTGCTGTTTGTGGATCTCCGAGGGCTTTGAAGCCTTTTCCCCTCAGAGCTGGGCCCGGGGAGCGGCCTGGGGAGACAATCCCAGCCTGCAGCATCCTCCTGAGGGAAAAGGGACAGGCCCGAGGGACGGGCATGGATTTGTGCCAGGACAGCGTTCGGTGGGTGTCAGGATCTTCCCCACAGGGTCCAGCCCCTGCCCAGGCTCCCCGGGGCATGAGCACGGCCCTGGGGCTGCCGGAGCTCCAGGAGGTTTTGGACAGCGCTGCCGGGGATGCCCAGGGTGGGATTTTAGGGTGCACGGCGGGGCTGGGCTGTGTCCCTTGGGCTGTGTCCCGCTCTATGTCCTGCTCTCTGTCCCTTCAGGATATTCCGTGTAGTGCCGCGCTGCGGCGGCCGCCCTTCAGCGGGGCCTGTCCCTGTTGTCACACAGAAAGCACCGCGGCTAAATTTAGGAGAAGCAATGTCCCCCCGTAGCGAGCTGTGCCCGCCGGGCGCCGTGCCAGGCACGCCGGGCCAGGCACGACCTC
>WEZZ01038835.1:162830-181127 GCA_013400585.1 Chloropsis cyanopogon | reverse complement strand
AGCCCCGGCAGGGCCCGTGCCCGGTGTGCGGGGCAGGGCCCCCCGCGCGGTGGGCGGCAGGAACGGGAGGGAGAAGGGCTGGACGCGTTCTTCCGTATCGCCGGAATGGCTTTTGTGTGCCGGGCTCAGCATCCCGGGCGCGATGCGGGGGGAGCGGGGAGCGCACCCGGCGCTGCCCGGGGTCTGGCCCGTCGGGGTCCCCCCTGCTTGTTTTCTGATGTCTTTGAGGCAGGGGAAGAGAAGATCCTGGCTCCATCCTCCTTTGGCTGGTTTTGGTGTGGGGTGAAGGATGGATTGCTGGGGAACAGGTCTGTAAAATAACCACGCTGTTAGCACGGTGCTAAAACTAGGGGAGATTCTATACGAGTCAAAATTATTGATTAGGGACCAAAATTCTTTGGTTACTTGTTCGTTAATTGCACAGAACGTTCCTGACCTTAGAACAAATTCAGAGCAATCAAAACCAGGTTTGAGAAGCATCAGGAGAGATGTCGTGATTCAGATCTCATGAAAGGAGAAAAGCTTAATTTGACAGATTCTAATCTGGCATAGCATGAAAGGAATGTAGGGGTGTGTGGAATATAAGGCGTTTCAGTCTTCGGAGCAGCAGTCTGCTCATCTCTGAAGTGCTCCTGTTGGAGACAGGAGGGCTCCCTGTGCTAAGGTTCACTTCAAGTTAATGCTTTGCCGGAGAAGCATATTCTTGCATCCTCGATGTGATGCCTGAGGTTTGCTCTGAAGCATTTTCTGTTCATTTAACCATATCAGTGATCAATGGGGCATTAGTCCATATACAAGACTTGGCCTTCCTGTGACATATTTAGGATAGCCAAGAAATCCAAGTGGCCTAAAGCAATCCCAGTGAAGCAGGCAAGATTTCATTGACCCAGTTGGGGCTAGCACGCCTTTTGAGGGAGGAGATTGGATTTGTTTTGCTCGAGTTCATCAAAAGGTCTCTGGAACGGAAGGCATTTCTTCCCAAGTCCTTGAAGGCTGCCGGTAAATTCTTCCAGGTGACCTTGATAATTCTTTGAGGCTACATGTTTGTGTTTCTCAGTAGTATCCTGATACTTCTGAATTCCTTATTCTGCCTTAGTTAAATGAGTCTTCCACAGTCATCAAGGAGGACGGCTTAATAAGGGGCACAGACATGATATGAGGCAGAGATGTGGTGCTGCCTTTGCTTTTTGTTTATCAAGGAGATAAAAGATTTGATGTCCAGATACAAGCAGAGCCTGGGGTGGTTATCACTGGCTGTGTGTCCCTGGGCACCTTTGTCCTGGTTGAGAGGACACTAAGTCATACTAGAAATCTGGTCTTGTGGCTGAATCCTGTCTATAGCTGCAGGACAGTGCTGTAGTACAGTGGTAGGTTAGAAACTCCTCAGGGATGATTTGCAAGGGATTCAGCACATGGTAAACGCTCAATTTTGTGTTGGCAGTCTCATACCAGGATCTGCCTTTGGAAGCAGTGTGTGCTGTAGCTCACTGCCCTCAGCTGCTTCCTGAATTCAGTCAAGGTAGATATAGCTCCAAAATAGTTAAATCTGTATTTGAGAGTCTTTCCAAATGCAGAACTTGTTTTTTGTTTTCTTCAGTCCTGCCCCATTACTAGAAAATTAGCCCCCTACCATGTTCTTCTTGCCTGAACAACCTTCTCCCCTTGTTCTTCTTTTTGCATCCACCAGATTGGGAATTTGGGATTTTTTGCAGCTATTTCTATGGCAACAGATTACAGGTTCACAGAAGGAAGTATTATTGCCTTTTATCCTAAATAATCCAGGACTTAGCCACTTGTTTTGCATATATTGCAAATGAAGTGCTGCTGTTTAATCCTTGGTAGCACTTCCTCAGCCTCAAGAGCGAGAAATGAAATCCTGTTTGGAAGAGGATGGAAAGGCCTCGAGTGCACTGAGGACTTGGTCTCTGATATTAGTGAGTTCTCAGGTAGGTTTTAGGGCACTGCTGGATTTTCCTTTACAGCATGACTGCTTTATTCATTTTTCCACCTGTGCTTTCCACTTCTGTCCTTCCATCCTTGAAATGAGTGCTGTTACCTCTGTCAGGTCAGGGAGTTTAGAGCCTGGGGGTTGGTAGGGGCTGAGGGTGGTGTGTCTTGTTTCCATGGGTGCCAGAGGAAGGGATTGGGGCAGGTTCTACAGTACCTGGGTCCTGGGCAATAAATAACCTCCTTCAGAGGGGGGAGTTCACCCTGGGAGCCACAGGGTTTGTGTGCTGCTGGGTGAAGCCTACACGTTATATTTGCACAGTTTTTACACCCCTGACAGTGAGATTGGACTGACACAGCAGGTGTTGCTGTCCATCCTTCATCTGGCTGTTTTGACATGGGCTTGGCTTTTGGACAGCAGTAGCTCATGGATAACTCAGCCTATCAACCTAGATTTGTCTGCTTTAAACTCTGGGTTGGTTTGGGTTTGTTGTTTTTTTGTTTTTTTTTTTTCCCTGTTAGTTTTAGCAGTGATATTTTTAACTCAGATCAGTTGAGCCCCCTTGGCAGTGAAGAAAGTTGAGCAGGGAATATTCATTTTAAGAGGGGTGTGGGTGTTTGCATCTATTTTGAGATGAGAATCTGTCATCCTAGTAGCTCCAGCCATTTTCTTTCAGCATCTGGCAGGGAATCCTCTGTACATTCTGACTTTTCAGTGCTTCATATCAAACATATTCTCATTGTTAGTGCCTAAACAGGAGGCTCAGACATTGCTTGAGGGTTTGATATTTTATGAACCGAGTTTCAAGGCATGGTCTATGGAAATGCAAGTGGGAAAAATGTTAATTGTGGAGATCCAGCTGCAGAGGTGATGGTTCAGAGAGGAGACCCACCTGGCTGTTGGGTGCCAGACAACACTTCTGCAGCACTCAGATGTTTCAGAGGCAGAGAACATTCCCTAGAGCTGGGAGAAGTTGCTCTCAGCTGGGAGCCCTTTGGCTGCTGTTAGTTGCTCCCCTGCCCTGTGGCCCTCTCTGCTGCTGCAGTGGAGGCACACAGATCAATTCCCTGGTGGCAGCTGGGTCCACCTGTCTGCATAGCTGCCACAGCGAACCCTGAGCAGCTGCCCTCCCCTGGCAGTGTGACTGGTCCTGATAAACCCAGACAGCTGGGCTGTGCTGCCCTGACCTGCCAGGAAAGCTCCTCTTGGGGCTTGCACTGACTTTTGAGACAAATGCAGAGCTTCTCTAGCAGGCGGGCTCAGGGGTCGGGCCGCTGAAGTTGTTTGCTCAAACATCTGTCTCAGCCTGTTCTGGTGGGGCCACATCACAGCTGTTTGTCTGTATTGGCTGTTGTTTTAACAGGATTACTCTAAAAAACAAGGGGCTCGTGGATCAAGGTCATTAGTCTTTATCCCTTCAGTTCTAGTGCATGAAAGCAGGGGATGAAATGTTGATTCCTCAGTTCCTTTAGCACCTAAAGTTGTGAAGAAACAGCTGTTTACAGTGCTGGAACCTCAGAATAATGTGATATGCCCTTGTCATTGAAAAAATTTCTACCAAACAGGGCAGACAGAACTGTAACCATGAGCCTGTTTCCTGAGTTTCTGAGCATGGTCACAGGCAGCTCTGGTGGATCCTGACTTCCTTTTCCTGGAATCCTGTGTATTAAGCATCAGTTCTACTGCACCTTCTCATAGAATAGCACTGCTGATTATGGAGAGGACTCATACCCCAAATATGCCCCTGAAAAACAGTGAAGTGGGTAAAGCACAAGGCTGATATTAAAGTTCTGTTGTGTCCATGGTACTAGAACAGAGGTATGATTGTCAGGCAGAATTTATTTCTGCTTTAACATTCTGTCTTTCCTTGCTAAAAGGACTGCTCCAAGCCATACCACGGAGCACACGGAATGGGAAGACTGGCTGTTTTCCTGCATTTCACTGTTGGAAAGCCATCCCTTCCCTCTCCATCAGCTGGGCTCAGTGCTCCTGCCTGAGATGTTTGCTGTCCCCACAGGAAGAAGCCCACGCACGTGACGGTGAACTGCTGGTTCTGCAACCAGGACACGGTGGTGCCCTACGGGAACCGCAACTGCTGGGACTGCCCCAACTGCGAGCAGTACAACGGCTTCCAGGAGGTACAGGGGGGGCTGAGGGTGTCCATGGGCTGGGGAGCCCCCCCAGGGGGGGTGGTACAGCTGCAGTGCAGCCTGGACAGCTGGCAGCTCTGTGCTGAGCACCCCTGAGCTCAGCACATCAGCTTGGAGAGAGAATCCGCTGTGCTGACTAGAGAGATTGAGACAAATTTTCCTCTCTTGCTTTAAAGGGCAAAAGCGGCCTTGACACAGCTCTTAAGAATGCTTTTTTTGCTGTATGGAACAATTCTTCTCTGCTTTTGTATTCTGATAAACAGCAAAGCCTGTCTTAAGCTGAAATCCAGCAGCACCCACTACTTGAGATAGGTGTGCAGGACAGCAGAGATGGGGGGAAGATTTGAAATACTTTGTCTCATTTTTTACTTATTTATTTTGTTACGTAGGTGAATGCTAATGAAATGTAGAGCTGCTGACAGAGCTTAGGGAGTCTTGCTGTCAAACCTAGCTTTGATTTTATGATTGAATGTTTGCTTTTCCCCCTGCTTTTTGTCAGAATGGAGACTACAACAAGCCCATCCCTGCCCAGTACATGGAACACCTTAACCACGTTGTGTCGGGCAGCCCGACTTTCTGTGACCCTGCCAAACCACAGCAGTGGGTGAGCAGCCAAATTCTGCTCTGCAAGAAATGCAACAACCATCAAACCATGAAAATCAAACAGCTGGCTTCATTCTCACCAAGGGAGGAGGTGAGTGTTCGTTAGGGATGTAGAATGTTTGTCCGAGGCATTCCCATCCGTGTGTCTGCTGTTCCTGCTCTGTTTATTCCATGCTGCAGCCTAGTTAGCAGGAGGGAGAGCAGTTTTTCAGTGTGCTGTGGAATGATGTTCCAACAGTCTTCAGAGGCACTCTGTGGCACTCCAGTGCGGAGAAGTTCAGTCATTAATGTTGTAAATTTACCTGATTCTACTTTAAAGCTGGAATGTTCTGTTCTAGATGAGCACTGGAAATTGAAGCTTGAGCCCAAGACATTTCTGAGATCATCTTACAATTCCAGTACTTCCCATGGCTGAATTAATGGGACCTGAGAGGCACAACAGCCCACTAGTTAACATGAAGCCTTAATAGATTTTGTTTCCTGAGGCTCTGCCTGTGCTGCTCTGCATTTACAAGTGAAGTGGGAGAGGAATCCAGTGCAGCCACAATTTCCCTGGTTAGGCATCTGTGCTTAGGAGGGCAAAGGGATTTTGCAGTTACAGCAACAGGATTTTCTGCTGAGCAACTTCTTGGCCTTCCCATTCCTTGATATGTATGGAGGATGGGATTGTGGGGTTTCTCCTTTGCAGTTTTATGGCTCCCTAAAGTTTTGTGCAGAGAATTTAGTGCTGCACTCCTTAGCCTTCAGCCATGGTTAAGCCATGACCATGTGCTATAGTGTCCATCCTCTGGCTTGCCTAATCCAGCTTGCTTTGTGTAATTATAATGAGTTTAATCAGAATGATTCCTAGAGAACAGATTGAAATTTGATCGTGTTTAATGAGAACATCTTTGGCTGGTGCCCTTTTCTCAGCTTTATTTCTAGTCCCTGCCTCTTGCCAGACCTATCCAGTTGCTCAAGTACTGCCAGCCCCTTTTTAGGCATTCAGTAAACTGCAGTGCCTGTGCCAGCTGAGAAACCTGGGATTGTCTTATCCAGTGTGCTTGGATAAGGGTGTCAGAGACAGCAGGGCTGGCTGTCCCAGAGAGGGATGAGCCTGGAGTGAAGGAACCACAGGTATTTTGTGTCCCCTCATTTGAGGAGAGGAAGAGCAATTCTAATTACTTGTCTCACCTATGTGGAATTAATTAGATCTCAACAAAGACAGCAAAAGACAGAGCATGGAAATTCAGCATCCTGATGCTGGGCCACAGCAGCCTTCTCCAAGGCTCTTTTTTGCCATCCCTTCTGGGACATGGAGGCTGGCTCAGCTCTGTGTGAGGCTGGCTGTGTGCCTAGCCTGCACTTGGTTTCAGGGAGCTGTCCCTGTGGGTCATGAGGCACCTGCACTTCTCACCTACTTTTCCCCTGCTGTTCTCTCCCCCAGGGCAAGTACGACGAGGAGATTGAGGTGTACAGGCACCACCTGGAGCAGACCTACAAGCTGTGCCGCCCGTGCCAGGCTGCTGTGGAGTATTACATCAAGCACCAGAACCGGCAGCTGCGGGCGCTGCTGCTCAGCCACCACTTCAGGCGCCGGGAGACCGACAAGAGCTACAGCCAGGTACGTGGGGGCACGGCAGAGCTGCCACAGATCCTTCTCAGCTTAGTTTGAGGTTTTCCCCTTGCTGCTGTCACTCAGCATAGTTGCCAGAATGTAATGTAATAATAGAGTGGAAGGAAAATAATGGGACAGGCGGAGAAAGGGAGGTAGGGAAGCCGGTTTATGGGTGCAGTGCAGGAAATTACAGAGTACAAAGGGAAAAAAGAAATAAAAAGAACAATGGGAATTGAATTATGGCCTTCTCCTTGTTTCACTGCCCTGCCTGACCTTGGCTTCTGCTCCTGTCTCTGCTGTTGCTCCTTGCTAGTCTACAGTAATCCCATGTGGTGCCAGCCCAGTACAGAGACTTAGAGGGACTTGAGCAGAACAGTCCAGTAAAACATACAGTCTGGAAGTGTTTCCTACAGCACTGTTTAAAAACCTTGCTGCAGTTCATTCAGCTTCTGACAAGGTGTTTCTCCCTTCCTCTGCAGAATTTGTGTTCATCCTCCTCTTCCACTTCCATCACCACACCAGCTCAGGTGATACTCCTGCGGTTCCTGGCCTTCCTCAGCTGTGCATTCCTGGTTCTGATGGCCCTGTACGGGTCAGGCGACCCCTTTTCCTTCAGCACAGCTGTCCCTGCTCCTGTCCCCTCTGGCCCCGCGCCCCTGCGGAACAGGACTGGAGGTGCAGGCAGGGGCGGTGACAGTGACAGTGCCGGTGGCAGTGCCTCCTCGGGGCGGGGCTGGCAGGAGCTGCTCCGCCTGCTCCCGGAGCGCCTGCTGGAGAACCTGAGCGCGGCGTGGGCCTACGGCAAGAATCACCAGATGGCAGTGGCTGTGCTGGGGCTCTTCACCTGCCTGCTGGCCATGTTCCTGGCCGGCCGCATCAGGTGGGTGTGCTCGGCTTCAAACTGCTTTACTGGGAGCTCTCTAGTCCTGTGTTGCCTCGGTGATCCAGGGGTGAACATTTTCCAGAATGCCACATGTAGTTCTGCATGCCTTGATTCATTCCATTTAAGCTTGAATTACTGTGAATGAAAAGTTGCCTGTGCAGCTCTGGTAGAAAATGGACCTGATCTGCTCAGACACTTGCCCAGCAGCAGGCAGGGCTGTAATCAGAGGCAGCACAGAGCCTGCTCATCTGGGTACCCTCCCCAGCTTCCCTCTCCTTGCTCAGCACCAAGGTGGTCTGTGGTGTTTGAAGCCCTGTTTGCTTTCTTGTCCCGCGGCAGGCTCCGGCGGATCGACGCCTTTGCCTCGGTGCTGTGGTTCGTGGTGATGAGCCTGCACCTGGCTGAGAGGTACCTGAAGATGGACACACCCAGCTGGCTGGACACGGCCAAGTTTGGCACCACGTCCCTGTGCTGCCTGGTGGGCTTCACCGCAGCCGTGGCCACGAGGAAGTCGACGGGCCAGCGGAGATTCCGGCCCCGAAGGTCAGAGCCAGAGCAGTGACGCTGGGGGAAGGAGGAAAAAAAGCCTTGTGAACTCTTTGCGACTGGTGCTTCTCTCTCCTCTTGTTATTTTCCCTTCCTCTGTTTCTCTTTTTTAAAGTTAGATAAGCAGTGAAGATATCGTCTTCCTTTTTTAAAATATATATATATTTATATATGCACGTATATATGTGTGTGTGTATATATATATATATATATATATAATTTTTTCCTCATCCTTGCTTACCACTGTGCTAGCTGCTTGGAGCATTTCCACTGCTAGCCATGGAAGCCTCTCGTGCTGCCTCTATTCTCCCTTCCTCCTGCACCCTACGTCAGCAGTACAAATATCCAGCCTCCCCAAAGTCAGTTCTTCCAGCAGCTGCCTCACAAACTGCTCCATAAATGCAGCCTCCTCCCCATTGTGCTCCTCCAGCCAAAGAGATTCTGGCTCCTCCTGTCCTCCTGGTTCTTCTCACTGCCTCTCCATCTTTAACCACTCACAGAGGAACCCTCTGCCCTGATCCACCATGGGGCACCTTCACTTTCCTAATGGTGCTGGTCATTTTAATTTGGAACTGATGGGAACTTGCCTCTGGATTTGGAGTCCTCATTAACACGTGCTGTGGTGCCCAGGCACGCGAGGAGGGGACCACACAGAGCCCATAACCTGGCTCTTCCTGCCTTCCACTGTGTAGCATCACTTACCTGCATCCTCTCTCGCTCTGCCCTTCTCCTGGCTCCTGTTTTAAATGGAGAAGTGTCCTTAAGTGCTTTTGACTGAAACTTCAGTAATTTATTCAAAAAGGTGCTTTAAAAAGTCATGTAGCTCAGGGTGTCTTCATACCTGAAGGTATTCAGCTGTTTGAGGTTAAATTTTCAGATCTACCAGTGGTTGTTGCTTTCAATGCCAGTTTTCTTTGGGCTTTTTTGCCCACCTGCTCCCCAAGCAACATCTGTGAATAAGCACAACTGGATAAAAATGCCTGTGTTCCTCCACTGCTATAGCTTAGAAAGAGAAGTGTGGGACTGACAAGGTCATGCTGTGATACCTGGTCAGCTTTTATTTCATTGCTGAGAACATTTATCTCATTGCTGAGAAGACAGATTGGAAGGGTGTGCTGTAGGAAGGGGTGGGAGCTCTGCTGTGGAACAGCATGGCAAGAAAAATGGATTTTTTTGGGTTACTTGCAGGGGTTCTTTTTGCAGTCTGGCATTGTGCTAATACTGCTGAACAAAGGGTCTGGAAATTGTGACTTGGAGCTGAGTGCCTGGCACTCCTCTACTGACTGGGTATTACTGTGTGGAGAGGAAGGAACTTCCAGCTGTTTGGGTTTTTTAGGATTAACTTGTTGGGACCTCTTAGGATAAGCAGTCTGATTTTTTTCTGCACAGTTGTTTGAAAGGCACTCCGCTGAGTTTCTCATCTGGACTTTGGTTTTTCAAGAGGAAATAGCACTTCTACAGAAGATCTGCTATTTTCTTTTGTTCAGAATAGCACAGTGGAACTCACCACCCTAACAGTCTGATATAAGTTAATTGGGTCTAGTGATCTTCCAGTGTATAAACTATAAAATAATCAGAATGGAGCTCTCACTGTGAAGTATCTGCAGCTCCTGCTGAAAAATGCAGACACTACTGGGGGCTGCAGATGCTGGTGAAATTAGAGGAGCTTTTTTAAAGGAAACAAAACCTATTTCCTAGCTGTTCATACTTACTGTTCCTCGAACTGGTGTTCACTGTGAAAGCATAAAGGTAGCACTGCCAAAAGCTGTGAAATTCTTTAACAATAAGCCAGGCTGAGTCATGGGAAGGTGCAGCTCCTGCCTGTGTGCCTGTAACTTGGCAAGGGGGTGGCCACACAGAGCTGCTGCCCACCTGGGCTCTCCTTTGGAATCTTTTTCTGGTGCCTTCAGCTAACTGCAATATCCACCTCCAAGCTAACAGAACTGGCTCCATCCTGGTGCTTGTCAATGATGCTGAGGGTTGTTTACTTACCTACCCACAAGGGAATCCAGCACCTGCAAAGTCTGGTTCCATCTTCCACCTTCCCATCCCTTATCAGTCCTGACCCCAAACATTTGTCTTCCAGCTCACAGGCATGGGAAACCTTGAGCTATTATGGCCATTAAGTGAAATAAGGCATCTAGACTTTTTTTTTTTTTTTAATTCCTCCCTTCTTCCTGCTTCAGGACTTAAAAATTTTCCTCATAAAGTACATGTAAGAAAAGACTTTTATCTGTGATTGTCTTCTGCACTTACCTGTACAATTTGGATTGAAAGTTCTTCTTGCTGTTCTCCTGTGAGATGTGTCCAAGGAATGGGAGGAATCTCATATTTGCAGGATATACTGAGAAAGCTCAAAACAGGGGTATGAGAAGCTGACAAACTCAGTGGGAATGGCCATGGTAATGTCATGCCTGATTTCTGTCAGCAATATCCTGTTGTTAATAAGAATGAAATGAATCTGTCCAAATTCTCTTGCCCAGTAGTAAGGAAACTCTCAGTGGCAGCTTCTAAATTTGGCTGGCAGCCTCTTCAGATGTTTTATTTTCAGGAGCTGAAAGCCAAGGCTGTGTTAAGCTTCACTGTGTCCCGTTTCATATCATCTCCTATCTCCTCTAAGTAGCTGTTTTCCTCCTTTTTAGGAGTACTTTGGTTTTTTCTTTCTATTTAAACTTGACTCATCCTCTCAAGCTCCCTGGGTCAGGCACCTTTTGTGATATTTTCCTCTTAAATGTTAAATTGGTTTACCATGCCTGTTCTTTCCTCTTGTTACCTTTTTCCCTGTGCTGAGATGGGATGGGGAGGATGCACATTAAATGTTGAGAACAGACAGTTGGCAGAACTGTGGGAAGGAGAGGATTTACACTGTGAAACCTGAATAATCCTGTCAAGGAGTATTTTAGCTCTGTTTGCACAGCAAGTGCAAACCTATACTGAGTTTAAAGCCCTTTAATGTGGGAGATATGTTAACTGCAAGTGACATCTGTTTGTCTTTGCTTTATGCAGATTAATACAAATGAAGTATATTTACTAGTTGCACTAATTTATATGTCAGAACATCAGAAAGCTACTTTGTTTTATGGCCAAGCTGTACAACTGATCTCTGTGGTGTTTTGTTCACAACTCAAAATTGAAGAACTTCTGTGCTTGTAATTGGGAAAATTTCAAAGGTGAAACGGAACAACAAAGTACATATTGAAGTGGGGTTCATTCAATGCCAAAGAAGCTGTTGTTTTTGCTCAGGTGTCAGCTTATTTTCCCCACTTCTTGTTGCCTCAGCATGTCTGTGCTGCTGCTTCTAAAAACAGCAACAACCAAACTTGCAGCAATTGAATTTTTGGTGTTTTAGAGACTCTGATGCTGACAGCCTCCTTCCTTTCTCCTTGTCTCACATGCTTTTGCTGATGGTGGAGGATGAAGGATCTTTGGGGCAAGGGAAGAAAGGAGGGGAAGGATGGGTTTTGTCCAGAGGTGTTCTGATTTATAAACTGTAGCATTCAATCTGCACCAGTTGTGTCTCAGACAACGAGCCCTGCAGATAAAAATTTGTAAGTTAGCAGTATTCTACTGTTGACTGGGGAAAAAGAAATAGTCAAACCCCTACTGCCTTTGCTGAGACTGTTCTTGCCACACCTGATTTCAAAGCCAAATAGGCTGTTCTAGACACTGCCATGCCACAGGTTCTCTATGGAAGGTGCTTTTTATTTTTCACTCAGCTGTTAGATGTATCATCTGTGTCATCTAGATGTAGATATCTGAGGTACATCATCTAACTGCATGATTGCTTGCCCCACTGTGAGTCCAGCAGGAGAAAAATGTGTGTTTTGGTGCACAGTGGTGCTGTCCTGTGCACCTGAGGTGCTATTTTGTGTCACATTTCCTTCTGCTGGGTGGGATAAGAGCTAACAAAGTCTTGGTAACTAACAACCACAGCTGACACAAAATCATCCAGAACCACTTGGTCCCTGCTTTGAGCTTGTTTTCCTTTAGCTGGGCCCTTACTTCAGGTCATAAAGGAATACAGGCCAGAGCATGCAAACATCTTAACAATATTAGAGGGTTTTAGCCCAAAAGCCCCTAATTCAAGGTGCTGCTTTTTCATACTGACCGTGTGTCTGGACCAGGGGATGGTACCAGCAGAATAGAGCTGAGGTGCTGAGGGATTGTCAGTGGGTTTGTGTGTCACTTGAACTCAAATCTGCTCCATCCCCAAGTGCCTGACTCTACTTTTCAGTGCCGTGGCTGATCTGCAGCTCAAAATCTTGCACCCTGCCCAGCAGAGCCAGATTTATAGAGGGGCCAGCATGAGTTCCTTAAGTGCCTTTCCCTGGACAAGATTTGGGACAACACTGTGTTGCTTTGCTTGGTGGAGCACGGCTGAGGTGGGACAGCAGTGCCCGTGTGTCCGCCAGGCCAGCGCTTCTGTCCTTCCTGTGCCACCACTGAGCGTGGCAGGGCATCAGGGGACACCTGGGCTAACATTTCTGAGCAGCTCTGCAGTGGTTGAGGGAGAACCCAGAGTCTCAGAGTCAGCCAAGTCAGCTTCACTGCTGCTTCTCTTCCTCCTGAGCCCTCAGTGACATCAGTGCATGCAAACTGACACCTTTGTGGCCCTTTACCATTCTAAATACTCTGAATTATATCCAGCTCTTTCCTTTCTCTGAACTCCTCCTTTCCTACATCCATGCTCTGCATGCCCTAGTGAGCTTGGGTGTGTCAAAGGGTGAGAACATGTGGGAATATTAAAACAGTGTAGTGGCTTATTATTTTGGCTTTATGGATATTTTTCAAGTGTGCTAAAATTATGTGAAGCTAATAATCATGCTTAGATACTATAGCAAGTATGTGTTGATGTAATGTGGACAAAGTATTTATGCTCTTATAAAAATTAATATAATTAATATCCAGATAATTGCTCTAGTCTGACTGCACTCATGACAGGTGAAGGGAGCTGTGGTATATGGCTTTGCTTTGGTTTTCAGAGATGCTGTGGAAATTGTGTGCTGTCACATACAACCTGCCAGCTCCTTCCAGGTGTGCTGTCACCTGCAAGGACACTTGGCTCTTTGAGCCATGGCAGGTGCCCTCCAGGGAAAGGGACAGTACTCAGTCCTGAAGTCATCCCCTGTACAGCCCTGTTTGGGACCAAAGCTCTGCAGTGTACAGGCAGGAAGAGGCTCCCTGAACATCTTTGGCATGCCAGCAAATCTGGATTTGTGTAGGCATAGGATGTGCATATACACACACCCTTCCCCACTTGTGCCATCAGCTAGGGGGAAAGGCACAATTGATGCCAAGCATCTGTACCCTAGAAGGTCTTAGTGCAGAAAGTGGCAGCTCTAATTCAACCCTCCTCTTTCATCCAAGGCAGGACAACAGGCAAGGGACAAGAATTCTTACTCTTGGCAGCTGAAGTTTCTAGCTCTCTAAGCCACATATCAAAATATTGATGTGTCTGAGAGCTGTGCCCATTTTAGCACTACTCTCCCTTGTCCTTGTGCCTGATTTTTATTCCTGTACTGCCCTTGACTCCTGGTTCTGTGAGTTTGGCAGGAGGCACAGGCCCTGAGTGAGGAGGTGCAGCAGAGCAGAGCAGTGTCAGGGCACACAGTGTGCTGCTCCCCAGCCAGTCCCCTGTCCTGGGGTGACAGGGACCTGTTCTGCTGGCCATGAGCAGCTCAGTTCTGAGGGGACATTAAATCCAGAGGAATTATTTCACCCCCTGGCTGACCCTTGGCTCCCCAGCTGCCCAGGGCAGATGAAGCTGGGCACGTCCCCCGAGCTGCCTGCCTGTGACTGCATCTCACCTTCTTTCTCCTTGGGCTGAGTTAGCTGATAGAGGAGTGGGTCCATCTGCAGCCTGGCCTGCCCCGTGCCCTCCCATGTCTCTCTCTGTCCCAGGGATGGTGCAGCATCTCTGGTAAAATGTGAATTAAAGAGGCACACGCTTGGTGGTGTCTGTGGATAACGGAGCTGTTGGGACAGAGGAGGGGAGGCTTTCCTGGCAGGAGGAGTTTCTTCAGGACCGTGTACAGTCCCATACCATGTAATACCCTCCTTTAACCTTCTATTTATTTATTTTTAAAGTATCTGTGTAGCAGAGTTGTGCCCAACTGTCTAGTAACATTGTGATCATTGTAAACACTAATTAAGATGCCCAATTTTTGATGTTCACAATATCAAGTTCTGAAATAAACGGCTTCCGGGCCTTGACTATTTCCACAAACTATCTGACTCCAGAGCCTTTTTTTTTCTCCTCCTTTTTTTTATGTTGCTTTTTTTACTGTTGCCAGAGCCACTCTTACCACGTGACAAGTGGCTTGGAGCAAAGACACAGCTGCAGTGCTCCATCCCAGGGCTGTGATGTGGTTGCTTCCTGCCTTATGATCCTCTTTATCTCCTCACCTTTTTTTATCTGCTTCTGGAAGAAGTTTTAGTTGAGCTGCCCATTTAGTTCAGCTCAGGCATGGAGCACATTCCCATGAGAGTTTTTTAGCAGCATCAAGCCCTCTTGACATGGCAGTGGCAAACACTAAAGGGTGCAGAGAACAGGAACAGGATTTTTGCACACTTAGCAGGAATTTGCTCAGAACAGATCAATGTTTAAGGCACACTTTGGTCAGAATTCATTCTGACCAATGGCATTCATAAGCTATACTTGAAATTCTTCAGTTTTTCTTTGCTAATCAGAAAAATTCCTTTTCTGGATGGTTCAAGACATGATTCTTCCCTGCCCTGAGGATCTGGCTGCTCTAACTTGGTGAGGTTGAGCAGGGAGGCTGTTGAACAGCAGAGCCATTGGAAGCCTGATCCTAAACAGTTACAGTGCCAGGACTGTGGTTATGAATGATAAATGACTGAAATACCTTCCAGCCCATTAAATGAAAGACTTCCAAAAGCCAATAAACCAGCTGAGCTGTTTTCTGCTGCAGCAAGGAGCTGTGTAAAGTTGGATCCTTTAGCCCAAAGACACAGAAGGTTCAAAGTTGGGACAAAAGAGCCACGTTGCTCACGGGTGATGCTCTGACTTGGCCCTGCACAGCCATGGCACAGTGAGGGGTAGGTATCACTCCTTCTCCTGTGATAAATATCAGTCCTGAGCTGCACTTCTAATTCCCTTTTCCATTCATTTCCTCTTCCAAAGCTGAGCTGGGCACATCCCTCTGTGTGTGGTGGGGTGGATGTGTTTGGGGTGCTCTGGAGGACTGCCCATGGATGCAAAGCAGGACCCCCTTGGCAGGTCCTCTGAACCTGGAGAGGTTGAGCCTTGGGGGCTCAAAACCAGCACATCCCTGGCTGCTGTTAGAGGATGTCCTGCCCCAGGACCCTGCTTGGCTCACGTGTTCAGCCTCGTTAAGCTGGTCAGGATTGGTGCTGGCTGCCTCCTACTAGCAGATAAGTAGTTTATAAGATACTTTAAATTGTAATCTTCACTCTAGAGTTAGCACAGCATAATGTTGCTGCACCACCTCTTTTATCTCCAGGATAGAATGACAGGTGCATAAATCACCCCACAGTGCAAGGCTGAGATTTACTTCACCCTCTGATTTACTCCTGGGTTTCTGTCTCTGTTTCCATCAGAAGTGAGATTAAGCCTCCAAATATTGTACCTGCTAAATTGTATCTGCAAAGTCAGATATTCCATTTAAAAACATGTGCACTTCATACTCAGTTCTTCATCATGATTTATTTGACAGTTCTATTACCTGTTTCTAACTAAAAAATCTTACAGAAGAACATTCAGGGATTCTGGTTCATATTCTAGAGTTTCTTTCATGTATTTTCATTCAATTCTTAAAAATAACACAAAATTCCTGTATTTTAACATCTGGACTTCTTAAAGCATTCACTGGGTAATTTTCTCATCCAGGATATTTTCACTGGCATTCCTAAACTGTTCCACCCTCTTTTCCACCCTGTATTGTGGGACAGGTTGGTGCACAATAATTTAAGTAAGCAGTTCTTCTTTTCCCAAAGTGTAGGAACATTCCTGTAAAGTCTTCAGCACTCCTTCACTGAAAAGTCAGTCCAAACCTGGTAACAAAAATGTTCCTGCAGGCACCAGAGAGGCAGTTGCTGGAATTTCTCATTGCTAAGTGTCTGTCCTGCATGTCCTTTGCAGGTACCTCTCTGGGGACTCCATCACTGTCTTTCCCAGCAGCCCTGGCACAGCCTTCCCTTCACCTGCTACGTCTCTGTTTGTGCCAACGCCACCCAGCATCCTCCACCTGACAAACCAGCAGCTCTTCAGGTCCCCACGCAGAACTGCCTCATCCTCTCTCCCTGGCCGTCTCAACAGGGCTCTGTCTCTGGGCACCATCCCCTCACTGGCCCGGGCAGGTGAGTGTCCCACAGGGAATGGGCTGGGAGGGATCCAGGTGAGTGTCCCACAGGGAATGGCACTGCCATGGGGCAGGAGAAATGGGCTGGGAGGGATCCAAGTGTGTGCAGGGCACTGTCCCAGAGGGAATGGCACTGGATCCATAGTTCTGTTCAGGGATGGCTGCTCCTGTGGCACAGAGGAGTAATGCAGCATTAGGGTTTGGGGTTTGGCAGCAGCTGAGCCAGCTGGGTTCAAACTGTTTCATTTTTTAGATTCTGGCTACTTGTTCAGTGGAAGCCGGCCGGCCTCGCAGTCATCCCAGTCCAAGGAATCCCCTACATCAGGTACTGCTCCAGGCTTCCCAGAATCTTTGCAGGATTTGCACTGAGTGGGTTGAAACACGTGGTCTGGTTGAATTCTTTCCTCCCTGCTCCCATTCCAGTGAAAATGTCCATTTTGCTGCTAGAAATGCTGCAGGGAGAGTCCCAGCTCAAAGTGGGATGGCGTTAAAATCGGGTGCTGTGTGTGTTGGATGTTCTCCCTGGGACAGCTCACGGTGACATCAGTGAGACAAAACAAGGAGCCCTTTGCTGATCAGAGCTGAGTTGAGCCTGCTTGGGCAGGAGACTGCAGCCATTTCCAGGGCAGCTGCTTTTTTGTAGCTTTCCCAGCAGAGTGCAGCAGTTGTTGGTTTGGCTGCCCCGTGTCCTCTGTGACCTGTCTGTCGCCCTTGTGGTCCAGACAGGTCCCTGGGCTGTTTGTGCAGCTGCAGGGCAGTCACACCCCAGGTCCATGCAAACCTTCTGCTGCCGGGGCACTTCCTCAGCAGCTCTGAAGGACGTGCCAGCACAATTCACTCACCTGCAAAATGGATTGTGCAGGCTCTCCTGGATGGACACAGCTGAGCCAAGACAAAGCTCACCAGGCTCCTTGATTCCAGAGTCATTCCTGAGTGTACTAAAGCACTTGTGGAATTTCTCTGCGGGGACTCAAATAAATAACAAATTTTAATACAAGATACATTGGTGGGCACTCACAACTCCCATTCCTTTTCCTTGTAGTACTGTTAAAGAGAACGGTGCCTGTTGCGGTGGGATGATGTGAAAAACGCCATTCACTTGTTTTAGAATTTTAGAAGTTTAATAGTAATGAGAATAGTAATAAAAAAATTAGGACAATGAAAGACAATAAAAAGCAAAGAATTACAGATGTCCGGGTGTCTGGCATTCACCACCAGCACACCTTGCTAACAAAGGATTAGCCCTTAAAAGTAATAGCCTATTGCATGCGTATATATTCCATACATAATTCGAACATTCCTTTCAAATTAGGGTGCTTTCTGCTCAACTTCAGCTTTCCTCCCCATCTTGTGAATCAGTTTTCTTGGTTCCTCCAAGTCTGAGCTTTCCCTATAAGGAGGCAATAATTCTTCTCTTGGGATCTTGGTGTCTGCTGCTTGTTATCTTTATCCAGATGGGATAGTGTGAAGAATTTCCTAATCGCCTTTTCCATTCTTTGAGTTAGTTACAAAAACCTTACATCACATAGTAAAAACTATATTTACCACAGTATTTAAAAGAGAACAATACAACACCACTTAAAGAAAAGATTAACACAGCATAACTTTCCAGCATAACACTCATTTTAATATTTGCGAAAAGCCAATCGTGAAATACGCATTTTTCACAGGTGGTTTTGTCCGTGGGCTGTTTCCCTTGCAGATCCCTTCTCCCTGCTGCCGGGCAGCCGTGCCCCGTCGCGCATCCCGTCCCCGGCTCCGTCGGTGGCCGGCTCGGTCACCTCCAGCTCGGGCTCGCTGCGCTTCCGCCGCCCGCTGATCAGCCCCGCCCGCCTCAACCTGCAGGGGCAGAAACTGCTGCTGTTCCCGGCGCAGAGCGAGGCCCTGCTCAGCCCCAGCGGCTCCGAGGAGCACACCCACCCCGACAGCAACGCCTTCGCCCCCGAGCTGCCCGGCCTGCCCGGGAAGAGCCTCG
This sequence comes from Chloropsis cyanopogon, assembly GCA_013400585.1. Classification (NCBI taxonomy): domain Eukaryota; kingdom Metazoa; phylum Chordata; class Aves; order Passeriformes; family Irenidae; genus Chloropsis; species Chloropsis cyanopogon. The sequence continues at coordinate 163,083 of WEZZ01038835.1, read as the reverse complement.
CCGAGCGGGGAGTGCCCGGTAAGGCTGGAGCCCCAGCAGGGCTTCTGTGGCAAGGAGCTGGCTTGCAGGCACAGCCCTGCATGTCTAGGTCACAGTAGAAACCTACAGTGTGAGGGTTCCTGGCTCGTGGGCTGCCAGGGCACCCCAAAAGTCCTTTTTTGTTCCTGTTGCTGCCAAAGAACAAAGCTGAAGTCCATCTGCTCGTGTTCAGGGTTGTTTATTATTTCTTATCACAAACATTTTCTCCCTGAGC
>WEZZ01038835.1:142232-156603 GCA_013400585.1 Chloropsis cyanopogon | reverse complement strand
GGGGCCGCTCCCCGCCTGGGCGCTGCGCCCCGCCGAGCTGGACACGGCGGTGACCTGCGGGCCGGGGGCCAGGCTGGCCCAGCCCGCCTTCCGATGAGCTCCGAGCGCTGCTGGGCTCCTGCGGGAGTCACAAAAAGCTCCCGGAGATGCGCCCCTTGTCCCGCTGCTGCCTGCCCCGAGGGCAGCGCACCGTGCTGCTCCGTCGGTTTGGATCTGAGGGAATTGTGATTTTGTTGTTTGAGCCTCCAGGGAGCTGCAGCACCGTCAAGCGAATCGGTACCGCGTGTCCTCTGAGCCTGAAAGCACACGAGGGGTCCTGCACAGGCCAGTCCTTGCCTCATGCAGGGAATTTTTTTTTTCAAGTGCCCTTAATTTAATTTTGGAGCTTTTCTTTCAATGGAAAAGCAATGTAGGTCTGCTTTGGGTGGAATATACCTTATACCAAAAACCCCCAAAGATACTTGGATTAATACTGGAAATCTTGTGGGTTTGTATTCAAAGAGAATTTATATGGGATTTTTCATACGGGTCATTTTATATTGTTGCTAGTTATGTATGTTTGCATATATTAATTGTTAACGTGTTTCTTATAAACGATGCTATAATTACTCTGTAAGGATCTCTTCCCTTTTGATTTCAGGGGGAGTAGTTTTATGCTTTTCTCTCAAAATAAGGATTCAGAGACAAAATACACTTCCAATAAGAACCATGTTTTAAGTTTATGAGAGAGGAGAGTTCAAATACTGTTATGTGAGGAGCAGCACTTGTTGTATGTTATATTAATAAAGAGTATTTCCTAAGAGTTGTGGCTTCAGAAAGTACTTAAATTATATTGATGCTATTCTTGATAGAAGATACAACTGACATTCAGTTTTATAGTTGTTGTTTTGTAACTTTTGTACTTAAAAAGTGATTCTAAGCCTCATATTTAAATTCCACCAACATGGAAAACAGCGGTGAAGACACAGTTATATTTTCCATTGCCCAGGTCCAGTGCACGGAACCTCCTTGGGGGAGCCCTGTGGTGGGCTCAGTGCAGGCTGAAACCCGGCAGCAAGAGGGGGTTTTTAAAGGGGGCTTCGCTGGGGTTTTTGGTGGTGGTTTGGGGATTTTTTTTTAATTTTAGTTTGTTTAAAAAAAAAAAAAAAAAAAAAAAAAAAAAAAAAAANAAAAAAAAAAAAAAGAAAACCCTCTCCTGTAAATGAGTAACAGCTGTGCCCAATTTTGAAGGGCCGGGTAATAATTGTGCCCAGGTGAGGTGAGGCTGTGCCGAGGCCGGGGGCTGAGGGCGGTGCCCCTCACGCTCCTCACCTTCCTCACCCCTCACACCTGCGGCTGTCCCCGCGGGGATCGGGGGGTCCCCACAGCCCAGGGGTCCCCCCAGATTTTTGTGCCTGGTGTGCCTGACCGGGGATTGTTTCTGGAGCAGCTCAGCACCCACCTGGCCGGGCAGGACGGAGGTGAGAGGTGAGCATTTCTTCATGCGGTGGGTTTGGGAGCGGGTGCGGTCCCTGCAAATGCCCGGACACAGCGGCTTTTGTGTGCCCTTGAGTAAAGATCGCTCCTGCCGGGATTGTTCTTAAAAATAAGAGAATGTAAGGAGCGTGTAAAGTGAATTTCGTAGCCCGGGGTGTTTTCTGAAGGGTTCAGTGCCGCGGCTGCGAGGCGCTCGGGCAGCTTTGGCTTTTGCGGGTTCCGAGTGAGGAATTTAGCGTTTCTGTGCTTTGTTTCTGTTGTGGTAGCGGCGTTGTCCTGCAGCGCCCAGCCCAGAGAGGCAGAACACACAATAAAGCGCTTTTTTTGCATATATTTGCGGCCATTTACAACAACTTGCGCTTTTCTGTGCGCTGTCCGGGCTCCGGAGCTTTTTTTCCCTTTGTGGTTGCCACTAGATGGGGCGTTCGTGCCACACGCCACCGGGGCCGAAAGGGGCTCCCTGTGGAACAGCGGCACCCCCTCTGGAAAAACAAACAATAAATGCGGCTAAGAGAGACTCTGGAAGTCCGCACACGGGGATGGGAGAATGTTCAGCGCCGTCTGCACCTGCGGGGTTCCTGCTGCTCGCCCCTCCCAGCAGCATCCCCCATGGAGGTGGTGAGGATAATTCTCCTGGAGGCGAGGAGAACTTCATGGTATTCCTAACAAAAATTACTATTCTTGTTAGGGATGGCCGTGGCTGAGTTATTTGTTGGTCAGACCTTTGGATTGCAGACTGCGTGTTCTTCCGCCTCGGCTTTTTGTTGGAGCGGGTTTGGATAACGAGCCGCAGCCCCCGCAGCGAACAGCTCGGCTGTTCTGGTGCCGGTGCCACACAAGAGTTAATCACCACTTCTGTCTGCCTGCTCCAGAGGCTCCTTCGACCGTCAGCAGGGATGGTCTCTCACAAAGAATGATTCAGAGCATTTAGATAAAGGCCCTGCTCTGAATCACCACTTGTAGGAGCATCTTCCTTCATCAGTGATTTTAAAATACAAAAATAATCTAAGAGCCTGGGAAGGCTGGCTAGCCCTGCCAGCAAAGAGAGGTGCTGGGAATCCCCCTCAGGCTCATTCAGGCACCCTCAAGCTTCCTGCAGACCCTGCCTTGCTTCTGTGGCTGGAGCAGAAAGCTGCACTTAAACCAGGGATGGCTCTTGGTTTGCACGGTTTCCTTGGCAGCTCAGAAATGCTGGGGCCTCTCCTGAGTCCTGCTTCCCTCTGAAAGCCAAGGGTCCTTGCTGGTAAGATTCTCTCTGGGGTTTGTGACTGCATTTAGAAAACCTGACCTCCGCTTCTTTTTCTCCAAGTTATAGCCTTAGGTCAACATTCTTATAGGTTTTATAAATAAACCCCAGCCCAGCACATCCCCTTGTGAGCAGTACAGAGGCTTTGGGCAGGACTAAGGAAATAGAGCATTCCCCTTTCCCACCAGTAGATATCAGACCCTCTAATTCTTCTCCTTTGTGTGGCCTCCTGCCTTGTCCTTACTCCTTCACCCTCGCTTTTAGTGATTAACGATGGTTTTAAATGTTATGTAGAAAAGCAGGACGATTTATCTGCGTGGTGCTGGGTTAGTGCAGATGTAAAAGATTTGTGATTGTCCAAATCCAGGCACGGTGTGTTAATGCCTTTATCTGACCCTGGGCTGTCACTGGCTCTGGGATGTGCCAGGTCATTTGTGCCTTCTCCTTGAGCTCTGCCACCCTCTGTGGCTCTGCTGTGCCAGCTCATCCCGCCTGTATTCACCTGGATTTTGGAGCACTGGCCAAGCTGTGTGTGGTGTTTGGCTTTGTCCTGCCTTTCACCAATACCAGAATTCCCAAGACATTCCTTCCTTTCTCTTTTATCCAGACAGTTGTCTGACATAAGCTCAGCTGTGGGTGTGTGCTGGGAATGTTTTGTCTGCTGTGGAATCTGGGGTGCTGGCGTGTTTTTGGTGGTTTGCTTGACCTTTCTGTCCCCTGCCAGTGCTTCTGCCCCAACTTCTTGTTGTTTCTTCATCTCCACCCTTTTAATCTCTCAGCCTGGTGTTGGAGACTGAAGAGATAAGGGTGTGAGCAGTGAAGAGTCCTGCAGAACAAAACATTTGTGGCACAGTTTGCCGGCGTGGGGGAGCTGGGAGAGCTGTAGACAAGAGGATCTGCTGGCTTTCCTCAATAGAGAGATGTGACTCAGAATCCTTATTCCTTAAACAATTACATGGGCATGGAATGGTGCAAACACCATAGCAAATTACAGATAAATAACAGCCTGCAGAAAGGTCCTCGGTGGATCTTTGCAGCAGCAAATCTGAATTTTTGAGGACAAGGGAGTCATGAACTTTTCCTTGGAGCCTAAAATGGAGGCACCTGTGGAGCAGAGTCTGCTTTGAGCTGTTCCTGGTGCTCTGTGGCCCTCAGAGCCCAGGGAGATGCCTTTCCCTCCGCACTGCTGGATTTCCCCTCCGGCCGCCCAGCTCCGTACCCAGTTTCCCGTCAAGAGCTGAGCATTTCTCATCGAGAACGTGGCCTGTGGTGAGGGGGTGGGAAGGGAAGAGGGGGTGGGGTGAGCGCTGGGGGAGCTGGGGCTACTGCAGTTTCGTGCCTCAATCTGTATTCTCTCTCTCCTCTGCATGGCTTCCTGTTTTTTCACACCACTGCTCTTAGAAACAACAAGCTGCAAGAGAGCAGGACAGGGCTGGCGGTTGGTTGCCTGGAAGAAACCCCTGGAAACACCTGCAGAAGGTCTGGGTGCAGGCTCTGGGGAAGGCAGGGGGTGTTTGTGCATTCCCCAGGTGTGATCCTGGACCACAGAGGTGTCTGTGTGCCCCCCACAAATGCCCTGCTCAGCGCTGTGCAGCAGCACAGCTATCCATTCATTTTCCTCTTTGTTTTCCTCAGCTGCTCCTGAATGGACAAATCTGGAATTTGTCCTGTTCTTAGGAGTCTTGTGATGATCAGCCAGAGGTACTCAGTGTCAGGGTAATGCTGAATGCTGGATCACCAGTGCTGGTTCCTGCAGAATTTGGAATTTGGTGCTTTGGGAGCCACCCTGCAGTCTAGCTCTGCCCAAGTGTGTGAAATGAGGAAGGATCTGGTCTGAAATGAGGAGCTGCCCTCCCTTTCCATGACCCTGGGCAGCTTGCACAGCTGGACAAGAGGGAACTCTCAGAGAAGTGGTTCCCAAACTGAGAGCTGGGCTCAATTATTATCTGAAAATTCACAAAGAACTGAAAATTCTCAGGAGTTCTGACTTCTGTTTTTAGGGGCCTGACAGCATTCTTAAAAAACCAAGAAGTTGCATCAGGAGCTGGGCTGTCAGTGTAATTTCTGTATTTACTGCCATGTTGTCTCCCTGCTGTTTTGAGAGGGAGGGAAATGGCCTGTTTGACCATAAGAAAATGGCAAAAATGTGAAGAAAGCTGTCTAAAGTCTATAATTCATCTTCATAGGTGAATAACTGGAAGGGTTGAGGGAGCTGCTCTATAGGCCTGTGTCACTCTAGGGTCTGATCTGTGCTCTTGTTCAATGCTGCACCTTAGAGAGGTAGCAGGAGCCCTGTGTGATCACTGAAGAAAGGGAGATTATTTTTAATCTGAAATCACTGTGCTGCTGCCTCATCTGCCAGCCAGCCCCAGATAAATTCTCCAGAAGCAGCAGCTGCTGAGGAATGGATCTCCCTGGCCCCGGGTGCTCTGGTTCGGGGCATGAGACAACTGGGTGTTTCTGAGATGCTATTTCTGTAGGTGACATCAGAGCTTTGGCTTGCTGGCACGTTGCTAAGTGACATCCAAAGCTGCTCCTCTGGATAATGAGCCCAGGGAAAGGTAAATAGAGGATTTAGGCTGCACAGCCTTGCCCTGGCTGCTCTCGGCAGGAGGTGGGTGGGCAGCACAGCTGCTGCAGGAGTTCCCTGCCTGCCAAACGCTGCTGCAGGAAGGAGATGAAAAATGGGGAAGATTGCAGCAATTATTGAGCCTTGTAAAAATAATTAGCCAGACAACAGCAGGGAAACGCGCCGGGAGGAGAAGGAGAAACAGCTGCCAAAGCAGAGAAAGGCAGGACTTTGCTGGGGATGGGGAGGGATGGGGAGCTGGGTAAGGTGCCCCTTTAATCAGTGGCTGGGGAGAGATGAAAAATAATGAATGAGCTTGGCATGCACATTAGAGCAGGACAAGGAGGGAGAGGGCATCCCCTCACTGCAGCTGCTTCCACCAGAGGCTCCTGCAGGTTGAGTGCCATTTTTGGGGCTTTTCAACAGTGACCAGTGATATACAGAGAGGTGAGCACAGCTTGTGCAAGTGTTTGTTGAGTGACTTTTTCATGTAGGAATTGGTGCCAGAGCTGTAAGGGAGCTGGGCAGAATGTTGGTCAGCCCAGGTTTCTAAATGATGGGAATAAATTTCCACCAGGATTCCTTTCTCTCCTGCATTCTACCGTTCCTTGCAGAGCCACCAGCAGGCTCATGAATGATTTTTGCAGTGTAATGCTGTGGTCTCTGATCTGTGGGCAGAGCTGTCTGCTGTGATACAAGGATGCAGTTAATAAGATTCGACAGCGAGTCTCTACTGTGTGCTAAATGTCGCTTGGTCGTTGGTGATTTCACGGTGACACTCATTCATGTCTTCCAGATTAATTCCAAGGCTTCTTGTCCTCCTGGTTCTGTTTCCCACGACGAGTCTTCCCAGCACCTCTGTTTAGAATTTAGCAGGAATCCCCTCCTTGCTCTGTAAGCTCTTGCAGACAGATTTTTTTTTTTTTTTCTGTTTTACCTAAGCAGATCTTTTTGGGTTTTATAAACCTGTGATGCACACAGACAGCACAGAAGCTACAACTGTCTTGTATGTCAGAGGAAACAGCCTGTCACTTGGCTGTTCTTAGTCCTCCCACCAGAAATTTTTCTTCAGTGAAGGCAACCAGCCAAAAAGGGGAGGGGAAGGCAGTGCTGGGAGAAGCCCCTTTGCAGGGAGCACTTTGCAATCTGTGGAGCTGCTGCTGTGCTCCTCTCCTGGGGACAGCCAGCTGCACTTCTCTAGTAGAGGGTGATTCACTCACCCGCGGCAAGATCTAGCAGATAATCTTAACTGAGGTAAATAAACAAGTACCAGCCTAAACTTACTACTAGAGTTCGGTTGCTTCTCTGTAATGGAAGGTTTCAGGGAAATTTGGGGGGAATTTGCGCTATGCAATCAGAGCTGCTGACTTCTCATTCAGAGCAGAGAAAAACATTGCATTCAGAATCACTTGTGCTGCTGGCTGGGTTTTTTAATGGCCTCTTCCTCTATTTTTTGTGACATAGGAGAAGCAGTGAGGCTGGTTTTAATTTTTTGCTGTAAGACTGATCCCAAGGCAATGAGTGGGACAATTCACACTGCCCTGCAGCTGCCGGTGGAAGGGGGACACTTCTCCCTGGACCAGTTTGCTGGGCTCCCTCAGTCTTTGCTAATTCACATGAGGGCAGGACATGGGCAGCTTGGAGGTCTCCAAAGTGCAGCCAAGGTAACAGGCACAACCATCTGGTGATGAGCTGGAAACACCGAGCATCGAGAAGGTGATAAAAAATCAATCAGAGTTTAATCGTGCTGCGGCTGGTCACTGCTGCCCGAAGAAGGGCACTGAGGGGACTTTGCTCTGTCAGCTCTCTCCTGTGCCAGTCTGTTGGGTGTTGTCATCTTTACTTTTTTTGCAGCTTAGCAGGATTTCGTGTGCTGTTTTTTGTCGTTTGGAAGTTGAGTAGATGTTTGGCTGCCTTTCCTCCTGTGGTCAGCTGGAACCCCGCAAAAGAGGTTCAGGAAAGAGGAGTAGGGGAAAATGCTCTGCTGCTGTGGACTGAGCAATTCCCAGTGCCTGTGATAAATCTGTTACCACCAAACATTCTGCCGTGCCCATTATCAGGGATAAGGGACGACAAAGATTCGGTAAGGATGAGAGCCGTGGGGGACAAGAGCTCAGCCACGCTGGAAAATGAGATCAGGTGCCTGCATTTGTATTTTGCCAAGAGGAAGGATGCGCATTTCAAATCCCTGCAAGCTTTTGCTGGTTCTGATTCAGCACTGAAAACAAGAGGTGTGGGTTTGGAGGGGTTTGCTGGTTGGGTTTTTGTAATTTGGTAATCTGAGGGGTCTGTTCAAATCCCCAGGTTTGCTCTGCGCGTCCTTACTGTGTTTGAGGAGCGGCCAGTGCTGTCCTCGCTGTGGCTTGCAGGGGGCACACAGCGTGAGCAGCAGCAATCAATAAAGCTTTGAAGGCAGAGGAGAACGGTAAATAAATAATGCGCAGGGAGGAGCAGCCAGGGCGTGACCTGCTGGCAGGGAAGGGGCGCGGAGTGGGTGCCAGTAAAAGCCCTTATGGCCCATCGGGAGCTCTGTGCTCTGAGAGGGAATTGGTCTGGCTCCAGGGCGGGAGCCAAGTGTGACAGACTGGGAAATGGCACAGAGAGAGAGAAACCTCTCTGGTAAAGGAGAAGTCCGAGGAGGGGAAGGATGTATTTTTAGTGCCAAAGGTCTTCTGAACGTTTTCTGCTTCTGCCACCGAAGGAATCACATGTGTAGTCAGTAGTTGTATTTTTTTTTGAGGGCTCCTGAGGGTGGGGAGGAATTTCTTTCAAGGCAAACTCTTCTCTAGAGGGTTGAGGAGTACCTGGGCTCCCCAGAGCATCCCAGAGCGTGGGTGGGGCTGTGTGGTCATTCCATTCCCAAAGCCACCGAGCGTGGCTTGGCAGCATCACCGTGCTGTCCAGAGCAGCACACACCTGTGGAGCTGCTGCTTTTGGAAACAGGGTGCAAAGATTTCATTACATTTTGCCATTAAACCCCCAAGGCTAAATCAGAAAGCCAAAGTCGTGCTCAGTCCTCTCCTTTCTGCCAGCGCCGTGCGCCCAGTTCTGCTCTGCCAGCATCCCAGCATCGCTCCCCTCGTGCCTGTGAGCTCTGTGGCTGTCACTGTCCCTCCCCACCCCTGTCATTCTGCCATTCCAGCCAGCAGACTCTGCTCTGTGTCTCTACCCGCGGCCTTTAAGGAAGAGCAAACTCAAAATCTGGCTCCTGACTGCAGCTGGTTTGCACCAGCCGCTCAAAACACCAAACAGAAAGAGGGTAGGAGGAAGGAAGTGAGAGGTTGAGTTTTTTCCTGTTGCAGGTAGCAAGGAAATAAAATAGGAAATTCGATGCAAAGTTATCATCTTGCTGAGCCCCCCAGCACCTCAGGCTGCAGGTGCTCTATGGCCGCTTTTGTCTGGTGGTTTATTCCTCCTGGTGTCAGGGTAAAAGCTGGATTTCAGGTCCGTGTGGGGCTGCAGAGCAGCTCCCAGCAGAGACCCTTTAGAAAAGGGACATCCAGGCAGTGTGGGCAATATTGACATTTTCCCTGTTAGGGTACAAGGGGAGTTGCTGTGAGCTGGATATTCTAACACAGACCCTGGCCACCAGGGCCTGGTGAAAACGCAAGGGGAGTTGCTGTGAGCTGGGCATTCCAACACTGGGGCCTGTTGAAAACGGAGTTGTACCAAATTCAATCCAAGATCATCACAATTTTCCAAGCCCGTGAACGAGTGGTTGTACAGGCAAAGGTGCTTGAGCTCTGTGGTTTGTGTTAGCTTGCTGCCATTCTGTGAAAATACAAAAATCCCTTGGGTGCTCAGGTGCCTCCTGCTGCTGAGGGGGGACCCACCCTGGCTCAGACCTGGCTGCTGCCGTGTTTTTAATGATTAGACTCTCATAATAAACAATTTTACTTTATTTTCTGAGCCACACTCCCCCTTGTAGCACATAATCCAAATGTTTAACATAGTCAGTTCTTGTCCTGCACAGTTTCCCAGTCCTGGTTCTGTTTAGGCTGGCTGGACTGTTCCCTTCTGTGAAATACATCTTCTCTTCTTTGTAAATATTTTTAAAGACTTAATGAAAACAAACATTATCTATTTCTAGACCAAAATTTGAGGACACAAAAATTTTGCACTTTCCCGCTGCTGAAAAGAATTTGTTTTTCCTTCATGGCTGTTCCCATGGTAAAAAGTTGTTACCTCCAGCTATGTAAATGAGTCTTCATCAATATGTCTCAGGTGGAAATTCCCCTGTTTGCAAATGGAAATTTTCCTCTGGTAACAGTAAAAATAATTTTCTTTCAGCCAGAGCCACCTCTCATTTTAGAAAAAAAGAAGAAAAATTCCATTCACATTCCATATTTCTCCTTGTTGTCACTGATGACTCATGCAATGGCCTTTGCTTCTTATTTCTGACTCCTAAGTGATTTTTCAGGTGGCTGCTAAAAAATTCTTAAAGCATTTGTCACTGGCATCTGCCTCACTTGGTAACACGATCCATATATTCTGATTTTTTTATGCAGAGAGTGTATTCGTTTGGGTTCTGAATGTTGCTTAGCTTAGAATACACATTTTAGACGTCAAATAAAGCTAAACAAACAAAACCCGCAGAAATACAACAAACTCTTGAGCTTGTGCAAAACATTTAGCACAGGCAGGCACCTGCATCTGTCTTCAGGGTGCAGCCAGCCGCCCACACAGGAGCCTGCAAGATCCGGCCTTACTGGAAACAATTAATAAAGACCCCCAAAATTCCCAAACGGGATGAAGGGTTTCTTTTTAGCACTGTGACTTTATCACCAAAGTCTAGTTTTGTGAGCCTGAACTGTGCTTCTGAGTGTGGGAAGGCTGGGTGCTGCTTTCCTTCTGGCAGCAAAGAAAAGGATCCAGAATCCCCCCTAAGAGTAATTTCAAGAATAAATAGCGTGGTTTAGTTAAATAGGCAGTTACAATTCATAATGGAAATGTGTGGTTTTAAAGATCACTCAGTTGTGTTGCAAAAAAAAAAAGAAAACAAGAGAAAGGAAAGTTGTTTGTCCCTCCTGAAGGACACATAGTGAGAAAAAGGATGGAGATTCTGGCCATCTGTGTTGGACATTTTTTAGTTTTGTATCAAAAACCCGTCTTTTGTATCAAAAACCCATCTTCAACAGAAGCTGGCAAGGAACCTGACAGAGCCTCAGGTTCCTTGCAGGCCTGGGTCAGCAGCATCTCCTCCTGCCTCACATTTCTTGACACCTTCCACCCTGTTCTGGGGGTGATGAGCTGCTTGCAACACCCACAGCTTGCCTTTTTCCTCAACCCTAAACTTTGGCACGGGCAGGGATTATAACTCCGAAATTCTGATGAAGAAACAGCAAGGAGGTACCAAGCAAAACCCTAATTTTGATAATTCTGAAGCAGAGCTGCCCCCAGGGGTTATTCTCCTGTGGTGCTGCTGGTGGTCAAGAGGGGAATCTCGGCTGCCCCAGGTCATGCCTTGCCACGTTTTTGTTCCGCACACATTTATGGGGGATCCAGAGAGGAACGCATTGTTCTCAAGTCTGCAGCATCCTTCATTTAAATACGTAGTCACACAACTGAAACAGTGTTTTTATCTGGGCAAGGACACCAAATTAGGCCACTCTGGCCTTCAGCAAGGGAGCTGAGTATCTTTGTCATCATTCTCCCTTCTCTCTGTCATTTTGGGATTGCAAGATTGACACCATTTCAGAAACTTTTTGAACTGCTCAGGTCCTTGAATCCCACCCCCTAAACCTTCACACTCAGCTCCTCACAACCTGTGGAAAGGTTGTGCTTAATGGCATTTTTGTTTGAATTTAATGCTTAATGGTATTTTTTTTTTGTTTGAATGCACGGTCAAGCGTGCTGAAGCTTTGTTGTGGTTTTAGTCTCTGAAATCTCTCTTGTGGCAACATCAACAAGTAAACTGTGGCCTTGTTCCTGAAAGAAAAACAACTCATATTATAACCACGGTGTCCTCAGCTGTCCCAAAGACTGAGCTATGAGGTGACTGTCACGTTTGTCTGCAGGGCAGTGTCCTCCTGAGAAGGTCGCTGGAGCGTGGATGGAGAAGAGAGGGAACAGTTTGGGGGTGGGTGAAGGATGTCTGTGTGTCAGGATGTGACAAGTTATTTAATTATGGAGTGGGCAGTCCAGCTGGGGGCTGGGGGAGGCCCTTGACCCTGTTCCTGTGCTCTGTGAGCTCACAATACTTAGTGCAGTTTATCCTAATTTTCCTAATATCCCTTGACATGCATGTTGCTTGCTTGCAAGAAGTCCAGCTGGGCCCAAATATATATAAATATATATCTGTGTGTATGTATGTATGTGTTTAAATAAATCTCCAAAGGCTGCAGCAGTGTAGCATTATTCTACAGCCCAGAGAGTTTTTGTGTGATGTGCAAAAACAAACAGTGACCTTCAGATGTCGAAGCAGTTTGCTCTGGCCAAAAGATTTTCTGTGCTCAGGCAGGTGAGCCCCAGTGCTCAGCACTGACAGCCAGCGTGGATCAGTGCTGCACACTTTGGCTGGCCGTGATCCTATTTCAGATCTTGTTGCAATAAAAAAAAAAGGCAAACAAAAACCCAAATCTTTTGAGCTTTGAACGCCAGCGGGTTCCCAGCCGTGTTTGCAGCCCGGCGTGGTTTCCCCGTCGAGCAGAGCTAACCTTGAGTAGTGCTAACCACATGGAGTAGAGAGCTTCACCTCTCCTCACACTGCTCGGGCTTCCTGTTTGCCTCCTGTGCAATGAAATGCAGAGAACCGGCTTTGTTTGTTTGTTGGTTTGTTTGTTTGTTTGTTTGTCTGTCCCACCCCGGTGAAGGATGAGGGAGGGACACTCTGCTGGCCCCAGCTGGGAGCAGGGAATACACCTTCAGAAATGTCATTATTCACATCTGCCAACATCTCTGTGGCTTGGCACCCAGGAGGGCAGTCGGGGTGTTTGTCCCTCTGGCTGGCAGCATTCCTGCCGGGTGACCCTGGGAATACCAGGGTGCTGTTGTTCCGTGTCTCGCTGTCACCCTCCCTCCTGCTGCTCCTCCTGTTAGAGCTGGCCATGTCTCACCTGCAAACACTGGCTAAATTTCCTGGTGGTGGGACAGGGGTGGCTGCTAGGCTGGGGTCTGCATGGTTCCCCAAGCAGGACAAGGCTCCCCTGAGTCAGCAGCAGCCTGGAATTGTGTCACTCTGCAGATCCACCAGATTGAGTGACACAGAGCACGTGCCCACAGGCAGCAGCTTGAGAGCTGAGAACACAAAATTAACCTTTCAGTGTTTTATGAACAATCTGGGTGAATGTAAACCAGGCTGGCACGGGGTGGAAATGCACGTTGTGAACTGGCATGTCCCCCATGTCGGGGGCATTTGAAATAATTCCACTTGCCCTCCTTAGCAGTGCTCTCTTCAAATGCATCAGTTTGGTTCTCAATAATACAGAAGGAAAACAACTCAGTAACCCTCCCTTCTGCTCTTCCTGGAGGTCTCAGATCTTAATCTTAGCATGTTGCAGCTATTTTTTCTGAGTTCCTTTTTCCCTTCCCTACAGTTTCTGATGTCCAATTTCTCACAGGCCATGTGGGCAAATGCCCTGTTGGTGTTCAGTACAGCTGTACATGTGAAACTTGGAGATGATGAACAGAAAAGCTGTTGAAAAGGAAAAAAAAAAAAAAAAACCAGAACAGAAACCAGAATTCCTGTAAACAATCTGTTAAAAATATCTTCAGGACATGTCAGGGCTGATGATTTAAAATAGACAATTTCTGAGCGTTAAAAGGTCACATGGAGACACGCTACTAGATTCAAATGGAGTTGAACAATGAATGTTTCAACAGTCACATCTTGTACTGTTGGCAAGATATCTGTGCTGCCAGCTAGTAATGTTCAGGGGGAAAAAAAATGAGTCAGATTGCAAGAATAATGAGCTTTTCTTGGATGATAACATAGAGGGGGAAAAAAAATAAAGAATTTATACCTTAACCACATGTCTCAGCAAAAGCTTTAGGAAAAATGGTGATTCTGGGAGTCACAAAACTGCAGGACCAGTTGAGGTGATGCAGTAGCACAAACCATGTGCTCTGCCAGGGCTGCTTGTTTCCACGTGTGGCAGTGAAATAACTAAAATCACAAATCCACGTTCCCAATATTTTCTCATTTGTGACCCAAGGTACGGCGGGCATTTCAGAGGAGATGTGTGAGAAGAGAGAGACTTTTCAGATGAGCACATGGTCTCCCAGTATCTAATTGCTGCTGAAAATTTAATGAGACAGAGAGGAATGATTGTGTTTGAACACTGGAAACGTTCCTTGTCCCCATCTGCTGCTGCTTTGGCACCGCTGATTTCCAGGGACGGTTGGGAGAGCTGCTCTGAGCAAAGGGTGATGGCAGCCCCGAGGGGTGTGAGGAGTGCCTGAGCCGTGGGGAACTGGTGGGATGAGACCCTGCACGGTGCTTTAGTGCCCGGCTGGGCTTCCCCTGCAGCCCATCGACCTGTACAACAGGCTGGGGAGAGAAAAAATCGAGTGGATAACCCCGTGTGCCCTTGGTATCCAGCCTTTAAAGGAGTGCTTGGTCCCGTCCCCACGATTACCAGGTGGAAGTGGAACACCAGGCGTGTTAGAACCTACCCTGCTCCTACTTTGGACCCACGGGCACCTTGCCTGCCTTGGAGGCGTTTCTTCTCCCCCAAATCCACCTGCTTTGGGGTTTGGGCAATCCCCATTCTTATTGCACTGTTACCCCCTGAGAGCACTCTGCAGGTACCACCAGGGTGTCCCCCTTCTCTTTGGGGCCCTCTCCTTTTCTCCTACAGCCCAAATCTTTTCCCTTTAAACACCCTTCTCCTCTTTTCCTCCCACACTCGATGTCACCCCATTTCTAGCGTTCCCACACTTTTCCAGACGAAGAAAACAATTACACGACTGAGGCCGTCAGAGGAGCGCTTTCCAGGAAAGGAGGGAACGCAAACGCATTTCACATCTCCTCTGCGGGCAGTTTCACACAGGCAGGACCTGCCCTCGCTGCCGTGTGTCCCCGGCCAGTGCGGCAGAGGGTGGCGGCCACGTCACGCTCCGGACCCGGTGCGCTCCCGGCC
>WEZZ01038835.1:92473-142128 GCA_013400585.1 Chloropsis cyanopogon | reverse complement strand
CGGGGCCGCCTGCGGCAAATGCGGGCTCTGCTCGGGCAGCGCTGCTCCTCGGGAAAAGCGCCGCTGGTTCGGGCACAGCGGGGCTCTGCGGGGCCGCCGAGCTGCCCGGGGCCGCCCTTGGCGCTGTGTGCCCCGTGCTGGTGGCGCTGGGATGGATGGATGGATGGATGGATGGATGGATGGATGGCAGGCAGCGGGCTGGCTGTTTTGGCCAGTCACTCATCACCGGCGGGGTGCTGGTGAGCTCTGGTGCTGCTGGTGCCTGCCCGGCCTTCCTGCTGGCTTTGACACATGGCGCGTTGTCGCCACAATTGTCGCTCCCGGGCTCGGGGAGTGGCAGCACCTGGTCATCCAGACCTTCCTGGTGCGCTGCCTGGCTCGGCTGTTCACAGCCAGGTGTGTTTTTGCTGTGGGTTAGCTGTGGATCACGTTTTTGGCAGGGCATGAGGGAATCCTTAAAGAGCTCCCAGGACAGAGCATGGCACGCTGTGTGTGCCCGAGATGGGAACCTGAAAGTCGAATGTCATGATAGAAGTCATTGGAAATGTGTGACTTGCTTTTTGTTTCCATCCACAAGGTGGACTCGGGTTTCTGGTGTTGTGGAGCCGTTGGGAGCAGTTGAAAAAGCCTAATTTCAGCAACTTCTTCAGCTGGAAGCTTTCGTTTATCACAACTTCCTCCAACTCCCAGGCTCTGCCTGTGTTAGCAGTAATAGCGAGGGTGCAAGGATCTCATATCACTTTGCCAGCATTTAAGAGTTACAACATCCCCCATGAGTTACAGGCTGTACTTGTGCGTGTGAGAAAGCTGAAACACGGGGGAGTTCCTTGTTTGATGTTGTGCAGCAAACAATTGTCAGGCTTGGGAGCAGAGCGTTGCACAGTGTTGGTTTTCGAGCTTTTGCTTTAACCACTGAATATAGGTAGTTCCTCAGGCAGTGCTGTGAACTTGCCTAAAAGCTGGTTGGAAGTTTCCACCAGAGAAAGGTTCTCAAGGCTCCCATCAGATCCTTTTCTCACTCTGTGATGTCTCTCTGCCTCTCTCTGTGGTGATACTGTTTTACTCTCAGAATGAGGAATGGCTTTACATTTATTTTTCTCTGAAGTTGCTTTGCCTGAACTCCTCTTTGCCTCCCTCTGGCTATTGTTTCTGGTTGGATCTAAGGTTCTGCTGAGCCTGAACGATGGCATATTGCCCTGATGTTCTCCTGGAGCTGGGAGCCCCAAAAACTGCAGCTTGTTTTTATCACCACATGTCCATTCTGCTCTCCTATCTCTTCTCTTGCTGACAACCCCTTTCATCATCAGCCCTGCACACAAACAAGGTTATCCCCAGTTCAGATCACATTAGTGTAGTTCTGCTTCCATTATTTTTCCCTGTGAGCCTCTTTTGTGGGGGTGAGTGTGTGTGAGGTGGGCAATGAACAGTTTGAAAGCTCAAAGGAGTCTTTATTTCATTAAGGGAAGGGCCCAAGCCAAGGGATTCTTTAGCCCCAGTGGTTGTTTAAAGCTTGATCCTTGTAGTTTCCACACAACCAGAACACATCCATGGAAGGTGGGAAAATCCATGGTTCTCCAGTGACATCTTGATGCACAGAAAATGCTGATTTTTGTTAATTAAGTGCTGGTTTTTATCAGCCCCTCTGGTAGGGAAGGGGATGCTCTGTAGTGTCTCAGAGGCCTGAAGAGTTTGGTGTGGGCATTTTCATCCCTTGCCCAGGGACAGTTCATGGTACATCCACATCCATCTAGTGGTTTGTGTAAGTAAAAGTCAGATTAATCAGGGGCTTAGAAATATCTAAGAAAAGGCATTGTCAAAGCAACATAACTGTGTCTGGTATGTAGAGTTGGATGAACAATGAACTGCTGTTGAAAGAATGAGTGAATCAGTGCAGGCAACTGTGTGGCAGGATAGGAGAGATCAATGCACAAAATGGAAGCTGATAATATAAAAAAAAAACTTTATTTGATTATTATATTTGGTAGAGGTAGAAGTCATGTGATGGTGAACCAAGTAAAGGAAATTTAAATATTCTAAACTAGGTTTTGAGGAAGATACAAAGCCAGGCTGTTGATTTTAGGGGTTGTTCAGTGCTTGAATGGTTTCCACACTTTTCCAAGGCATCCCCAGAGTTTTTCCTGCCTGGTTCATGAGCTGGGTTTGTCACTTGTGCGTGTGTGGAAGGAGGACCCAGACACAGAGCTGTGGGGCTGTGCTGAGGGTGCAGCCCTGTCCCAGGAGCTGAGGGAGAGCAGGGATGGCACAGCTGAGACACAGATCCTGTTTTACAGAGATATTCCTGGGAGCTGTGAATGAAACTCCTCTGTGGGCACAGGAGCAAAGCCTGAGCTGTCCCTGCCCAGGAGAGCAGATCTGCAGGCCTGAACCCTACCACAAAATGGCATTTCTAACAATAATCTGTCTGCCCACCAGAGTGAGAGTCTGAGATGATGCTGAGGCTTTAAAAATTGACAATTATATTGGAGAATTTTTTTTTTTTTTTCAAAGACTGCTGCAGTGAAAGACAGAGAGTATATCCCAAATTACTCCAGTAATGTGGGCACAGCAGCAAAGCCTGAGCTGTCCCTGCCAGGCACCAGCTCCAGCGTGGCTCTGCTGTGTGGTGGCACTGGGTGTGAGCCTCCAGCAAGGGAGGATTCCCCTCTCTCCCAAACTCCCATGTGCAGGCACAGCTTGACACCTTTACCTGCTGCAGGATTCTGTCCTGAAGGGCAATTTGTGGGTTACTTTTGCTGTCAGTCAAAGCTCAAATGACTTGTCTGCAGTTCTTTTACCCTGTGACCCCAACCAAAAAAAATCAAGACCAAGCTTGAAACACTTTGGGAGCACACTGGGAGTGCAGTGAGAGCTCAGAGCCGGCTCAGCTCTGCTGAATGTGCTAAAGCCATAACAAACACGTGTGTACTTCAAATTCCCGTGGTCTCCTCCCCCAGCCAGAGCCCTGCCTGCAATGAAAGTGCTTCCTGCATTCTCCCACGCAGCACATCACCTGTGAGCTCTGCACTGCTCATTTCCTATCAGCCCCAGAGGTATTTTGGTAGTCCTGGGGTTTTGTCATTTTGCAATTTGTTTGTGGGTGTTGGAGCTTCCGTGTCTGTCTGATGCTGCAGCCTCGCAGAGGTTTGGGGAACGCTGCTCCAACCTTCATCTCGCTGCTTTTTCTTAATTTTTTTTTTTTTTTTTCTCCTTTTCCTCTCCAAAGCAGTTGCATGTTTTTCCCACAGTTGCAACAGCAACTGCAACAGAATTGTTGTGGCAAGGTGTAGGTGGGGGAATGTGGAATACTCCAGCAAGAGGATTTTTGGGGCACGTTGCAGCAGGAAGGGTGAGAGCTGGGGTTACCTCGCTGTAGAATGTGGGTGGCTGCAGCCTGGTGTTGGTGAGCAGGGCTCTGTGGGAGCCTGGCTACCTGCTCAGGTTGGTTCTGTGGGTTTACACCCCTCTCAAACACAAGATTCTGTCTCGCCCTGGCTTGCCCTGGCTCTGAGGTATACACAAGTTGTACAGGAAACTAATTTGTCGAGTGTAGATTGATGAACTTGAACCTCAGGCTACCAGATCTACAGGCCTGAACCCTACCACAAAATGGGATTTCTAACAATAATCTGTCTGCTCACCAGAGTGAGAGTCTGAGATGATGCTGAGGCTTTAAAAATTGACAATTATATTGCAGAATTTTTATTTTTTTTTCAAAGACTGCTGCAGTGAAAGACAGGGAGTATATCTCAAATTACTCCAGTAATATAAACCCTGCCAAAAAGGAGTGATGTTGCACTTGGCTGTTCACAAATGGCAAAACGACCCAGAGAAAAGGGAATTGTGATTATTTGTACACATGAGGTCGAGATAGTGCAAACAAGGTTAGAGCCTGGAGAACTCTGTCCAGCTCCCCAAGGCAAAGGGAAGAGGGAAGTCAGGCAGTGCAGCAGTGCCCATCTATGCAGAGCTTGCCTCATGTAAGAACTGTCACACTGCATCAGACCCGAGCTCCAACAAGTACACCCTGAATTTAGCAATGGGAAGGGGAGAGACTTGGTAAATGCTGTGTTAGAAATTGTGAAAGTCCACAGTTATCCTTCCTTTGGTATATTCACGCCAGGTTCTGTTGCAAAACTCCTGCATCCTCTAAATCAGGGAGTTTGGAAAGACAAAGTGTTGAGCTTGAGCTGACCCTGTAGTGCTCATGGCTTAGACAGGCACTTCTTATTCTCTGGGATGTGGTGCCAGACAGAAATGCCCAGCAGGAGGAAGCAGCTCAGCCACTGCTGGGTCTCTGCTGGTCAGTGGAGTTGTGGTGGTTTGCTGATTCAGGCCGGGCCAGCAGATGCACCAGAAACCTGCTGGTTTTATTGTTGGCGGGCAGAAAACAAGGCCAGCTTGTTTTGCTTTATTCAAACTCGTCAGCTTTGCCTCCTCCCCCTTCGCTGCCCTCCCTGCAGGGCTGGGGTGGTTTGTGGTCTCTGGCTGATGCAGCCTCTGCTGAGGAAGCAGGACAGATAAAACACAGCTCGTGTTTCTGGGAATCCTGACCTCACTGCTGACAGGGAAGTGCTGTGCTCCCAGGAGCTGGCAGATAAGATGCTGGGCTCCTCGTGCTGGAGCCCAGGGCTGGCTCCTGAGGAGCTGCCAGCAGGATTTTGTGCTCTGGGAATCAGCAGCGCTTTGCTCAGCTTCTTTCAAAGTCTCTACACCCACGGCTGCAAAGCTGCACTTCACGTTGTGAATGGGGAAGTTTTGTGCTGGTTTCATGGGCTGAGGAGAAGGGACACGGACTTGCTCAGGGCTGAGTTTGGAGCTGGGGCTGTGGAGCACCTCCCAGGCTGTCCCACTGGGGTGTTCCTCTGCTGCCCTGGCAGGAAAAAAAGACTCTGCTGAGAGGGAATTGAGGAGAGCTGGTTGCTCTGCTGGGCTGGTTGGAGAGAATTAGTTAGAATTAGCCACTTCCCTGTCTCTTTCTGGGAGCCAATGCCAGCAGTTCCAGAGTCCCCCAGCACGTGGGGATGCCTCACTCTGCCGCTTGTCATCTGTGCAGGAAACTGGAGGTTTTATTGCTGTAGTATTTTGCTTGTGGGCAAATGGATGGAGACTTTGTTAGAGGTCTTTGAGAAAGGAAATGTCTGACAGGCTGCTGGTGAATGGCTTTTGTTTCATCCTGTGTTTGAAAGCAGCAGTTTGTACCTGATAGCCTTCAGATTCTTGTTCCCTTCGCATTCCTTGGATGGACTGAAAATAAATTGTAGCATCCTGCCAAGGGACAGGCTGCAGATGGAATTAACAAACTTATTCTGATTGCCTCACCCTTCAACTTCATGTTTCTGTCCTTCTAGAGGGGGGATGTACAGCAGAGTGTTTTTTTGTTTGTGTGTATAAAAATGCATGCATACTTGGAACCAGCAGTGACTCTTTCTCCCTCTTGCAGACTGGAACTGAGCTCTGGAAAAACAAAGTGGAGCTTGGAGCATGTGGCCTGAGGATTGCCTTACACAGCCAGGGGTAGGAACTCACTGTTTCTCTTGGCTGCTTGGTCATAGATGAGCTACTGGCACAAGTGTCTTTGTTCTCCAGAGAAGATAATTCTCTTATTTCTTTGTCAAATGCAGGTGTAGAAGTTAATCCTGGCCTAGAAGGGATTAAGAGAGGGTTGTATTGAAATAGAAGCAAATGCTATGGTTACATATGGCTCAAAGGCACTGAGGTGGAATTTTTACTAAGGTCAATGTTTTCCTGAGCTTTAAGGCTGTGCAGACCTTCGTTTCTTTGGGTTATTTTGCATATTAATTTTCTACAGAGCCCAGAACAGAACTGAGCAAATAATATGCAGTCAACAGCAACAGATTGTTTTCCTTTTCTTGCAGGTGGTAGCTAAGCAGTGAGCAGGATGCCCCCAGGCATTTACTGCCCTACGGAATTCTGGTCCAAGGGGGAAAACCAAAACATCCAGGTGGACTTTTTGCTGCCCACAGGCATATACTTAAACCTGTCTGTGCCCTGCAATGCCAGCCTGGGCACCATCAAGCAGGTAACAGCCTCGTACCAGCTGTTGGGTGACAGGTCTGTGTCACAGCCAGAGGCCCATCCTCCCAGAGCAGCACTTAGGATGAGAGTCAAAAAAGGGATATGAAGTCATGTGAGAGTGATATCCACAGGGAGAGAAGCATCTTTGGGAACTGGATAGTGTTGACAAGACTTGAGGAGCTCTTGGCTCTGGTCCTTGGCATCCTGACAGATTTCATGTTCCTGTGGGCAAGTTACTTAACCCAGTTTTGTTTCCAGTGTAACTGCTCAGTCTCACAGGACCAGAGCCAGCAGGTGCTCACTGTGGGATGTTCAGGTGGGGGTTGTTTGAATGCTCAGGTTGAGGGATTATCATTGCCCAAAACAAAAGGCAAGCACAGAGAAAGGAAGTCAGTTAAAGGCAAATTAACCTGCCCAGCATTGCAGCACGGGCTGGAGCCACCAGAGCTGGCTGAGGAGCAGCCTGGGAGTGCAGGGCCAGGGTGCTCTGAGGAGCTTGGGCTGTGCTCTGCCTCAGCTGTGTGCTGAGGGACAGGTGGTGGGTGACAGCGGCAGCGTGAGGGATGGTGAGGTGTGCAGGGTGACAGCAACTGGGTGACAGTGGCAGGGTGAGAGAGGGTGGCAGTGACAGGGTGAGGTGTGCAGGGTGACAGCACAGGCTGACTGCACAGGGTGACAGTGGCAGGGTGACAGGGCAGGGTGAGGGATGGTGACAGCAGCAGGGTGACAGCACAGGGTGACAGCACAGGGTGACAGTGGCAGGGTGAGGGATGGTGTCAGCACAGGGTGACAGCAGCAGGGTGACAGCAGCAGGGTAGCACTGGCAGGGTGAGGGATGGTGACTGCNCTGAGGGACAGGTGGTGGGTGACAGCGGCAGCGTGAGGGATGGTGAGGTGTGCAGGGTGACAGCAACTGGGTGACAGTGGCAGGGTGAGAGAGGGTGGCAGTGACAGGGTGAGGTGTGCAGGGTGACAGCACAGGCTGACTGCACAGGGTGACAGTGGCAGGGTGACAGTGGCAGGGTGACAGGGCAGGGTGAGGGATGGTGACAGCAGCAGGGTGACAGCACAGGGTGACAGCACAGGGTGACAGTGGCAGGGTGAGGGATGGTGTCAGCACAGGGTGACAGCAGCAGGGTGACAGCAGCAGGGTAGCACTGGCAGGGTGAGGGATGGTGACTGCAGCAGGGTGACAGCACAGGGTGAGGGATGGTGGCAGCAGGAGGTGACTGAGGGCCTGCCCTCCCCGCAGGTGCTCTGGAAGCACGCGCAGTATGAGCCGCTGTTCCACATGCTCAGCGACCCCGAGGCCTACGTGTTCACCTGCATCAACCAGACGGCCGAGCAGCAGGAGCTGGAGGACGAGCAGCGCCGCCTCTGCGACATCCAGCCCTTCCTGCCCGTCCTGCGCCTCGTGGCGCGCGAGGGCGACAGGGCCAAGAAGCTCATCAACTCCCAGATCAGCCTGCTCATCGGCAAAGGTCAGCCCTGCTGCCTCGGGGGGGACGTGCTCGTGTCCCTGGCTGCCTTGGGACAGCGCTGCAGGGCTGGGACAGCAGCAGGTCCCAGCTGCAGGGGATGCACGGCGAGCGCACAGCCAGGGAAGGTGACACTTGCTGCTGGCAGAGCTCTGGGGTGTTGGTGTCACTGTTGCTGTCAGTGCCACTGCTCATCATCCATCAGTGGCTGCTGGGCTGCCTCCTGTCACATGCTAAACACGTGCTCAGGGAGACTCTCACAGACATTTGAGGAAAAGGCTCGTTTCCCCCATTGGCTGCAGGTGATAATTTTGCCTTCCTCTCTTACTTTCCCCCCAGGTTTGCACGAGTTTGACTCTGTGCAGGACCCAGAGGTGAGCGATTTCCGCACCAAAATGTGCCAGTTCTGCGAGGAGAAAGCAGCCAAGAGGCAGCAGCTCAGCTGGGCAGCGTGGATGGAGTACAACTTCCCCCTGCAGCTGGAGCCCGTGGCCAAGGGCCTGGGGACGGGCTCTCTGCAAATCCCCACCAAGAACATTTTTGTCAACGTCAAGTTCCAGTCTGGCGGGGTAAAGCACAAACTTTTCTGTCACGGTGTTGGGTGGTTTGTGCTTTTCCTCTGGAAACCTCTGTGTGCGTGGAGACAGAATAACGTGTGCCTGGGCAGTGTTTCCATGTGTTCAGATTGCTTTGCTTGTGGAGATGGTTGGGAGGGAGCTGTTCTCCCTCCTGAACATGCGCTGGGTGTACTGGTTAGCTGGCACTGAGGTTGCTGCATGTGCGTGGGCTGGAGACCTTTTTGGGCTTGGAGCACAGAATGCAATATTTGACTTTGCTTTGGAAGCTCAGGAGCCTGCTCAGCTCGTGCTCAGCAAGCACTGCTTGCAGGCACTGCTCTGTGCTGCCCACGGGCCCCTGTTCCTGCCTCCTGCCCTTGGCTCGTGCTCTGCTTGTTGTGCCTGGACATGAAACAAGGCCACCCTTGCAGGAGAGGGGCCTTCAGAGCAGTGTTTGAGCATGGGGACCCTCCCAGCCTCTGCCCTGCTGGTGGAAGGGCTGTGGGAAGGTTTTTAATGACTGGCAGCCACGTGAACTGGTGATTCTGCTTAAAACTGAAGTTCCTGATTTCCAGCCTTGTGCTTACACTGCTGAAACTTGCTCCTGCCCAGTTTGGCAAACATATCCCTACTGATGACTGGTGTGTGTGATTGTACCTTCCCACCCTGCTCCTCACTGCCAGCGTTCCAGCAGGAACGTTGCTCCCTGTCTGTGCCACTTCAGCCCTGTGCTACTGTCTGACAGTTTGCTGTGTTGTTGGGCTTGCAGGAGAGCTTCACCTTCCAGATCTCCCCCTGGGAGTTCCCCATCACCCTCATGAGCTATGCCATTAAGAAACAGGCCACTGTGTTCCGCCACGAGACCGTGCAGAGGCCAGAGGACTACACCCTGCAGGTGAATGGGAAATGTGAATATCTCTATGGGAACTACCCCCTGTACCAGTTCCAGGTGAGCCTCGTGTCTTGCTTTATCAGTGACTGTTCCCACATGGGAGGCTTTCTCTTGCTGGGGGCGTGGGTTGGGACATGTTGTGAGGAGTCAGTGCTGTTCCCAGGGGTGCAGCACATCCCTGACAGGACCTGGATGCTAATTAGGGCAAAGGGTACTTCCAGCAACCTAACAAATCCTTATTTTTGGTGGGGGGACAATGGTCTAAGCCTGTCCCTGGGTGGCAAGTGCTGTGTAAATACATTTAGAGACTGTGGTCCTGGAAATATCTGCTTGCTTGTATGGTGGGATGAGGGTTCTCCTGTTGAGAGCTGGGCAAGCAATCCTGAATCGTGTGCTCCTCTGGCTGGGCAGGCTGCTGCTGGGAGTGCTGAATCCTCCTCAGTGTTTTCCCTTAATGCAGCCATTTGAGTCCATTGATGAAATGCCAGCTATAAAAGGCACTTCATATTCTCAGTTCTGGCAGCATGAGGCCAGCCAGTTGCAGGTTTGTAAAGCAAGAGGAGATAGCTGAGAGCTGGAGTTGGATTGTTGCTGTGTCCTTCCCCGAGTCCCTGCACGGGTTCCTGCCTGGGCTGGTGGCTCTGGGGGTGGCCTGGCTGACCCTGTCCCCTCTCAGCACATCCGCAGCTGCCTGCAGCGGGGCCTGACCCCCCACCTGACCATGGTGCACTCCTCTGCCATCATTGCCATGAGGGACGAGCAGACCAACTGCATCACCAGCCCCCCAAAGGCGGCCTGCAAGCCCCCCCCGCTCCCCAAGAAAAAGGTAAAAGGGGACAGGGACCCCTGGGCTCGTCTGCTGGGGGACATGCTGGCCTTGGAATATGCAGGCAGTGGGTTCTCCCTGCCCTCCTCAGGGCAGGTTCCCAGCTGGGGTGCAGGGTGGGAATTTCCAGCCCCCTCCACAGCTTCCCTGGTTGTCTCAGGCTTCTTGCTCTTTTCTGTGGGACCCAAAAGCATGGAATGGGAGATGAGTCCTGGTGCTGACTTGAGAGGCCTTTGCTGCATCTCTTTCTGATCAGAACCCTTTTCTCTTTCCAGCCAAACTATGGCTCTCTCTGGTCCTTAGAGCAGCCTTTCTACATCGAGCTGGTGCAAGGCAGCAAGGTCAATGCAGATGAGAGAATGAAGGTGGGTGCTGACTCACTCTGGGGGTTTTTATGTGTGCTTTCCCAGTCACACCCCTCTGGTTTGTGTGGGGAGGACGGTGGTGGCTGCAGTGTGATCTCACCTGCTCCTGTGGGGTTTCATTTAGCCTTTGGGCAGTTTCTGAGCTGGAATGGGGAGGGAAGTGGGCAGACAGCAGCCCAGCATTAGAAAAGCTGCTGAGAAGAAGAGAGTGGTGGCTGGCAAAGGGGGAGGCAGGAGAGGCCTGGGATATGTGGGGTGTTTGCCATGGAGGGGAGCAGGAAAATGAGGAGAAGGGGAGCAGCTGCCTTTTGGGAAAGGAGGGAAACTGGGCAAGAATCTGTCACGTTAATCAATAATCAATCTGTCACATTAATCAATATGCAAGTCTGCATGGAGTGAGGAGACAACAATGCCCTTACTGAAGCTGAAGAGTAAAGAGAGGGACTTCAGAACTGTCATTTAGAGAGTGGTGGCTGGCAAAGGGTAGGGGTTAGGGTTAGGGACAGGACACCATTGGGGTTAGGGGTTAGGATTAGGGTTAGGGATAGGCTTGGTTAGGGTTAGGGTGGGTTAGGGGTCAGGGTTAGTGTCAGGGTTAGGGTTAGGATTAGGGTTGGTTAGGGGTAGGGACAGGGTCAGGGTTAGGGATTAGGGTTAGGGATAGGCTTGGTTAGGGTTAGGGTGGGTTAGGGGTCAGGGTTAGTGTCAGGGTTAGGGTTAGGATTAGGGTTAGGGGCAGGACAGGGTTAAGGTCAGGGTTAGGGTTAGGGTCCGGGTTAGGGTTAGGGTCAGGTTTAGGGTTTGGTTTAGGGACAGAACACCCTGTCCAGCAGAGCAGCTGCCCCGTCCCATTCCCCTCCATCCACCCAGGCCTGTCCCTTGTTCTCACAGTGTGCTGTTTTCCCTGCTGCCCTTCCAGCTGGTGGTGCAGGCAGGGCTGTTCCATGGCAGTGAGATGCTGTGCAAGACCGTGTCCAGCTCGGAGGTGAGCGTGTGCTCCGAGCCCGTGTGGCGGCAGCGCCTGGACTTCGACATCAGCGTCTGCGACCTGCCGCGCATGGCCCGGCTCTGCCTCGCCCTCTACGCCGTCATCGAGAAGGCCAAGAAGGCTCGTTCCACCAAGAAGAAGTCCAAGAAAGCTGTAAGTTAAGCCAGCCTTAGGCTGAGCCAGGCTGGCCAGGGCTGCAGAGCACAGGGCGTGATTCTCAACCAAGTGGGCTTTGCTTTCTGAGAGCTTCATGTTGATAAAACAATGGCCAGTAACTTCTTCAACAGGAACAGGAAGCTGAGACGTGGCTGCCTGTAAGAAAGGCTGTTTATATGTAATTTCTTCTCTAGAAAGATCATTAAGAAACATACCCAGCATCTGACTGGGCCTAAAGAGGAATCGCTTATCTTGGCGTCCCTGTTTCGCTCTTCTGCAACTTCCTCGTTTTGTAGTTGAGGTTAAACCATCATCTCTGTTCCATTTTCTTTCTAACAAGGTCTTTCCTGCAATTCCCCAGTGGAGCAAATTACCAGCTAGGGAGGGGGAATAAACTGGGGAATGTAAATATTGGTTATGGTGAAGTATTAGGCAAGGTAAAATTAAAGTGCAGATTCTTCAAGGTTACTGTTCAGGTGTTGCAAACTGACCATAGAAAGTGTTAAACCACTTTGGAAGGACTTGATTTGAGCATCTGAATCAGAGGTAGTGATATTTCTCACTTTCTGAAGCTTCTAGCCCATGAATGATTTAGTAACTAGAAGTAGATCCAACTGCAGCCTGTAATTGATTTCCCAGAGCTGTAACATAAGCCTCAAGCTCTTTGCCTGTGAGAGTTTTCCTGATGAGCAGCAAATGCATTTGTGCCTCTGCAGATTATTGTTTCTGTGACCACAGAGGCTGTTCTCGTGCCTCAAGGAGAGGGTTACTCATGCCATCTGTGCTGGAGTGCAGAGGAATGGGGCACTGATGAGTGTGTGATACAGGAGATTTCAGTTCTGCTCACTCCTCCTCACTGTTGGGAGGTTCACTCAGCTTTGTTGTGCTGTCACCAGTGGGGTTCTCAGGGTTATTGTCTGGGAGCAACAGTCAGCTCATGAATCCTGTTTTGGGGACCAATTTCTGGGTTGAAGACTTCAGACTGGAAACATTTTGAGGCCAGGACCAAGATTAACAGTTTTATTGTTGGGTTTCTTTTTTATTAAATAATAGCAGAACTCCAGCTCGTGCTGGAGGCTTTTGTTGGACAGAAGATCTGATTCATCCACAGGCTGGATGTTTGTGGTCACACTGGAATAATTTTCAGTTTTGAAGCAGTCAGAAGGAAATCTTGCTGTTCTGATTGACAAAACACAACTAGTCTGTTTAGCTGAGTTGTTAAGAGGATCTTATTCATGTGTGTTCTGGTGCTGGGGAAAGGGGGGTGCATTCTGATGAGCTTTTAGTATAAAATCACAGCACTCACTACAGCTGAGCACTGCAAAAAGGAATTTTTCCCCATGGTGAGCTACAGCTCTGGGTGAAGTGCCCAGAAATCATTTGAAATGACTGGTAAGATCAGGTTACAGAGTGCACCCTGATTCTTTTTGTCTGTTTTGATTGTTTGTTTTTTTTTCCCCTTACTCAGAAGTTAATTCCATGCATGTTTTTTATATGCAGCCTGTCCAGAGCAGATAGGTGGGACTAAATAATTTACTACCACAAAAGCAGGCATGTTTGCAGGCTGACTGGATGAGTCAGAGGGTTAATGTCACCCAGAGGGTTGGCTTTTAGTGTTTTTCTGAATCATGCAGGAGATGGCTGTCTTTAGAATGCTGGATCCTTGTTTAGCTGGACCTAATCCACCAGAAATCTTGCCTCGTGTTTTGGCAGGCTCTGAGCTGTGGTTAGATGTCATTTACTCTGTTAGAAAAGGTTATTGCTGGTGTTTTATTTGGCTTTTCCCTGTTGTCTGTTAGCTGATGTCTCAAATGTGATTCTACTGAAGATGCTTGGAGTAATCAAATCAGCTCCAAGGTTTGTGAGAGGCCGCTTGGAAGTGACTCATTTTGTCATGTTAGAGGGAAATGGGGGCTGGTACCTCCTTGGGTGCTCTGTGGGGTCAGGCTGCTGCGTTGTCTAGAATGCCCCAGATGTCTCAGGGTGGTGACACTGTGGTGGTGACACTGTGGTGGTGACACTGTCTGGGGGTGCCTCAGTGCAGAATTTCTGCCACGTAACCCCTTCTCCAGTCGGTTTCAGTGCTTGAGCCGTGGTGTGATCTGAGCTCTGAGTGCTGCTGTGTGAGGTAAAGTGTTCCATTTGGGGAACCTGACTGCAGGACAGCTGAGCTCACTCGTGGAACGTGTGTCTGCTCTGGGGCTGGGAGCTGGCTGAGGGCAGGGGATGGGTTCTTTGTCTTGGCCGTGTCCCAGTCACTTTGCTTGCTGGAGTCTCCCTCCTCCAAAACGAGACTGGCTTGGATTTGTGGGGTTTATTTTGGGGGTGTGGTGAGGAATTGGCAGCATTGTTTGATTTCTATAGATAGTGTTTATTATTGTACAAAGAAGCCAAGCCTTTTTTTCCTATTATGAGCTATTTCTAGCATCCTTTGTCTCGTTTTCCAAAATCGTGCCTACTCTGTGTTCCCAGTTTCAAAATTAAAGTTCTTCTCCCTCCCCTCAAATTGTGAAATATATGAAATATATAATAATCCCCTCAAATACTGAGTGTAGAGTAGCAAGGCCTTATTGGAAAATTAGAGATTCTGTGCCCAATATCAGGTGGTGAAGTTTTAGGCACATTTCTGGGGAGCGTTCGGTGCCATTCAGCACCACACGAAGCACCCCAGGTTTTGGCCAGTGCCCGATGCCATCTTGCACTGTTAATTTTGGAGAGCTCAGCAGGTGAGCAGACAGGCTGTCCCCTGGCAGGGGATCTCTGAGTGCCAGTGCTGCCCTGCTCCAGCTGGCAGGGCAGCCCCACGAGCTCTGTGTCCCCACAGGACTGTCCCATCGCCTGGGTCAACGTGATGCTCTTCGACTACAAGGACCAGCTGAAAACGGGGGAGTGCTGCCTGCACATGTGGTCCTCCTTCCCAGGTATGGCAGCACAGGGAGCTGCTGTGTTTGGCATCCTCAGGCTCCCCCAGGCAGTGGGGTGGGCACTGCTCTGTGCTGTGGTGGCCCTGCCAAGCAAGGCTTTGTTGAGCCTGGCTTTGCACGTGTGACCTGGGAGGTGTCACTCACCTGAGGGTGTCACTGGGGAAGGCTCAGGAGGGTGAAGTGCTGGTGGCCAGGCAGTGCCCAGGGACAGTCTCTGCTCTGCTTTCTGCACCAAAGCTTCTGAGCTCCTGGGTTTTATCTACTTTGTTTTTCAGATGAGAAAGGGGAACTTCTGAACCCCATGGGCACAGTGCAGTGCAACCCCAACACTGAGAGCGCAGCAGCCTTGGTCATCTGCTTCCCCAGCGTGGCAGCACATCCTGTGTACTACCCATCCTTTGAGCAGGTGGGGCACAGGGACACTTGTCTGGGAGGCACAGGAATTCCCTCACTGTCCCTTCCAGTGGGGAGCCTCTGGGGCAGCCATCAGCAGGGCCTGGGTGCAAGCAAACTTGATGAATAGATATTGTTAACTGAAAATTTCACTTTTCCCCCTTACCTAATGGACCTTCGAGTGAATACTTTTCCAAGCTATGAATTACTGAGGTAAAGCTGCTCGCACAGATGAGCATTTGTTTTAAAAACGGGTTTAACTGAGCTGCCTTCCAAATGCATTAGGCTCTGTAGGAAGGAAGAGGAATAAAGGGGAAATGAGTGAAAGTAGGCAGCTTTATCCCTTTCAGCAGAGTGATAACATGCCATGTGTGAGGTGGAGATTTTCCATCTGGCACTGCAACTGGCCAGACAAGTGGAAGAAGTGGAAGAAGAGCTGTGCCTGTTAGAGGGGAGGAAGGAGATCTGCTCTGTGCTCCCCAAGAGGCAGGGCCTGGCTCAGAGGCTGGAACAGGCTGTGCCAGGGAGAAAGGGGAGCCCAGGCAGAGGTGGCAAGTGACTCCAGTGCATCACAAATGCCTGAAGTGATGGTGACTGCAATCAGAGGAACTGAGGAGCCTTTCTCACCCTCTT
The DNA here is from genome assembly GCA_013400585.1 of Chloropsis cyanopogon. NCBI lineage: Eukaryota > Metazoa > Chordata > Aves > Passeriformes > Irenidae > Chloropsis > Chloropsis cyanopogon. The sequence goes on along the minus strand of WEZZ01038835.1, from coordinate 126,880 downwards.
TATTTGTGTCCCAGCTGCTGGAGCTGGGAAGGAATGGAGAACAACCCCGAGCTGCACCAGAAGATTCTGAGGAGGTGAGCTTCTGGCAGCAGTTTTCAGCAAGCCTGGTTTCATGGACTGGGTGTTTCCACCTTACCCCCACTCCCAGCATTTTTCACCCAGCTGGGTCGAGCCCAGTCCTGCAGGGTCTCAGTGAGCTGAGCAAGCTGAGGCTGAGCCCAGGGTGTGCTCTTTGCTGGGCAGAAGCTGCAGCTGAAGGAGATCCTGGAGCGGAGGAGCCACACGGAGCTTTACGAGCACGAGAAGGACCTGGTGTGGAAGATGAGGTTCGACATCCGTGACCAGTACCCGCAGGCCCTGGCCAAGCTGCTGGTCATCACCAAATGGAACAAGCACGAGGATGTTGCCCAGGTGAGGGTGTTGGGCTGGCAGCCAGGGCTCCCTTTTTGGGGCATCTTTCAGTGTCTACATTCCTCTGCTGTGTTTGGGAGAACCTGAGCTGGGATGTTTCACAGTTTTCTCAGGGAAGTTCCCAGCTGAGGTCTGGCTCTTCTGGGCTCTGTTTGGTTCTGGGGGCTGTCCCACATTTGTTACTGGTCAGCAAGGTCTTGTTTATCCCTTCAAGAAACTGGAGGCAAAAAAATATCTGTTTAAATCTTGGGAAAAAAGAGATCTGGATTGAATATTCTGAAATAATAGTCAGGGATCAGCACAAGCCACCTCAAGGGATCAGTTTTTGACCTGGTATCTGCAAACTTGCTGTGAGGCATCTATAAATAGAGAGCCCCCTGTAAGGAGCTGCTCTTTCATCAGTAGAATTTCAGATTTATATCCATTGTCATAAAAACCTTGTTCCTTTTTTAAGCTATTTTCTTTTTGATCATTACAGATGATTTCCCTGCTTCAGACCTGGCCGGAGTTGCCTGTCCTGAATGCCTTGGAGCTGCTGGATTTCAGCTTTCCTGACCGTTATGTTGGCTCCTTTGCTATCAACTCCCTGAAGAAGCTGACGTGAGTGCTGTCCCCAGGGGAGAGGCAGAGCCCTTTCTATTTCTGCTCAGGGCTGCTGAGGGGCTGTGAACAGGAGTGACAGCCTTGTCTTCACAGCTTTTACAGGAACAGTTATGACAAGGTTGTGCTTCATGTGTCCTTTCTGCCCACAGGGATGATGATGTGTTCCAGTACCTGCTGCAGCTTGTCCAGGTGCTCAAGTATGAATCCTACCTAGACTGTGAATTAACCAAGTTCCTTCTGGAAAGGGCATTGTCCAACCGCAAGATCGGCCACTTCCTCTTCTGGCATCTGAGGTGAAGAGCCAATTTTTTGGGCTTTTTCTCAGTAATCAGGTGGAACCAGCATTTACTGAGTCCTTCATTGCTCTGTGAAGTGGGAACTGCTACTTTTTACCTTGGGTGACTCAGTAAGAATTATTCCAGAAGGACACAATGCAGTTTTTTTGTTCTTTTTTTTTTTTTTGTCTTTTGTCGTTGTAGTGGTGGTGTTTGGGTTAGGTTCTGATTTCAGAATTTGTATGTATTTGTGACTATATACACACATGCCTCTGAGCTGGAATTTGCTTTGGGCTTCCATGGCCACCTGCCAGCTCTGAGCCATAAGCTCTGAACTGTTCTTGCTCCCCAAGTGATGTTCTCAAAGGAGGGGCTGGTGATTGAGTCACCCAGAAAATGTTTCATCACCTCAAACAATGGTTTTCCTCCATCACCTTCTGGGGTGGGGATTTTTTCTTTTTTACACAGAATCTAAACAGCAGCCAGATGTCGTGGTGTGGCTCCCCCCTTGCTAGGGGTGTGCAGGGGCCAGTGAGTCACTGTGCAGGGAGCCAGCTCTGCTCTAACCCCTGCCCTGCTCCCTGCCCAGGTCAGAAATGCACGTGCCTGCTGTTTCCCTGAGGTTTGGGCTGATCCTGGAGGCGTACTGCCGGGGCAGCACCCACCACATGAAGGTGCTGATGAAGCAGGTACACTTTGCTTCGGGCCTTCCCTCTGCCTTGGGGCTTGTTCTCAGCTCTTGGCTTTCCCAAATTAATGTTACCAGTAATGCAAGAAAAGCCTCCTGAGGGCTGTTGGTTTTGGTGTGTCCTGGAGACCCCCAGCACGTGAGGCTTTGCTGATGGTCTGAAATGTTCAGACATTTCCAATTGCTGTTATTAAATCAGTTGGGTGAGGGGGTGTTCAGTGGGAGCTGATCACAACCAGAACTCCCCCAAAAGCACTGGCTGGGCTCTAGGTCTCATCCTCACTTCTTCCTTTGGTGTGTGCTAATGTGCTTTATTCCTGCTGCAGTCATTACCTTGCAATGCATTTGTGCCCAGCAGAGTATCCACAATTAATTAGGGATCTTCCTCAAGTAGATACCACTAAATTTGTTTTGCTGCAATGTGTGAAATTGCTATAAATTGAAGAGGATGTTAAGAGATGGAACCAAGGTTTACATTTCACAGATTTTCATGTTTTTCAAACTTTCTCCAGGAATTTCCTATTTGTTAACCCTGTTCCATCCCTCCCTTTTTTCAGGGAGAAGCACTGAACAAGATGAAAGCTCTGAATGACTTTGTGAAAGTGAGTTCTCAGAAGGCCACCAAGCCTCAAACCAAGGAGATGATGCACATGTGCATGAAGCAGGAAACCTACAGGGAAGCCCTTTCCCACCTCCAGTCCCCCCTGAACCCCAACATTATCCTCGCTGAAGTTTGGTAAGGGAGAGATCTGCACCTCTGAATTTGTGGGAATTTTGTGCTTTGTTTCACACTGGAACCAGGCTTTGGGTTATCCCAGGGTTCTTTCTTCAGGGAAGTCCCAAGTCCCTCAGTGGGTGGAGTTGCTGTAGGACTGGCAGCTTGGATGGCTGATATTTTAATAGATGGAAACTGATGGTAATATTTTTATTTCCTCTAGTGTGGATCAGTGCACCTTCATGGACTCCAAAATGAAACCTTTGTGGATTGTGTTTAATAATGAAGAGACAGGTGGAGGTGGAGTGGGTATAATTTTTAAAAATGGAGATGGTAAGTCTTATGCCTGTGAAAATACATCTTTTAGTCTCAAATATTTACTGGGGTGAGTGGGCCTAAATCTGGAGCATTAAGATGTTGTGTAAATGAGGACCTTTACTGTTTTTGGGTGAGGTTTTTGGTAGTAATCTGAAAATATATATTAACTCCCCTCTATATTTCACCTGCTTCCCTCTTTCATTAAGATTGTAGTGCAGTGGGAATTGGATACCTTTGAACAGTAAAATGATGTTTTCCTGTCATGCTGCCCAGATCTGCGCCAGGACATGCTGACTCTGCAGATGATCCAGCTGATGGACATCCTGTGGAAGCAGGAGGGCCTGGACCTGAGGTGAGCAGAGTGCACAGAGCTGTCCTCCTGCCCTGACAAGTCAGGGGTGCTGAGGCTGTTTCCTCTGCAAGCTCATTTTGCCCCCAGCAGCTCTGTCTGGTGTTCTGGGAGCAGCTGGGCAGCTTCTGTGGGGCTGGGGAACAGAACTGCAGAGTAGAAAGGGAGGAGACAGGGCAGGCAAGGGAAAGCTTAAAAGTCACCACCAGCCACTTGTGGGCAGGATTTCAGTGGAAGGGTTTCTTTCATCTCTGCAGGATGACCCCTTATGGCTGCCTCTCCACAGGAGACAAGACGGGGCTGATTGAGGTGGTCATGCACTCGGACACCATCGCCAACATCCAGCTCAACAAGAGCAACATGGTGGCCACGGCTGCCTTCAACAAGGATGCTCTGCTCAACTGGCTCAAGTCCAAGAACCCGGGGTGAGGGGCTCACCTTTCCCTCCCTGCTCCCTGCACAGCTCCAGGCTGTCCCACAGGGGCTGTGGCTGCTCCCCTGCCTGGCACACCTGGTGTGGATCTCATTTCCATTGCGGACACAACCTCATCCAGACCCCTTCAGTTACAGTTATTTTTGTAAAGCAGGGGTGGCAGTTGTGCCTCCAGAGAGCACGGCAGCAACCCAAACGAGCTTCCCTCCCTTCTCCTGCAGCTGAAAAGGGCTCTCCCCTTGGGACAGTACTGGAGCCCGATATAAAATTATTTTTCACTCTTTCTTTCCCTCTCTAGAGATGCCTTGGACCAAGCCATCGAGGAGTTCACCCTGTCCTGTGCTGGGTACTGCGTGGCCACCTACGTGCTGGGCATTGGGGACAGGCACAGCGACAACATCATGGTCAGGGAGACAGGGCAGGTAAAACCTGAGAGCACCTGGGCATTGCCCCTGCCCAGAGGAGGGCCATGGGCAAGGCCATTCTTCTCTCTCCAAAACCCTGTGGTCAGGATCTGCTCACTGCAGTAACTGAAGAGAACTCAGCTCTGATCAGCTAAAACAGTCTGAAAATATTTTTTTTTTTATTTGCAGCTGTTCCATATTGATTTTGGTCACTTTTTGGGGAACTTCAAGACCAAATTTGGTATTAACAGAGAACGAGTCCCTTTCATCTTAACCTATGACTTTGTGCATGTCATCCAGCAAGGAAAAACTAACAACAATGAGAAGTTTGAAAGGTAAGTGCTGGGAGTTACACTTGACTTCAGCTTTTGAAGCTCTAAACTTTCAGTATTTATTTCCACCAAGATACAGCTTATAGCTGCCTGTACAGATGGAAATAAATAATTAACTGGAGAGCAGGGTTCAGACTGTGTAGCTTTGCTTTACAAAGTGGTTGAGTGTTCAGTGCTCATTCCTGTGGCTGCTCTCTGCTCAGGTTCAGGGGTTACTGTGAAAGGGCCTACATGATCCTGCGGCGCCACGGGCTCCTCTTCCTCCACCTCTTTGCACTGATGAAGGCTGCTGGGCTGCCAGAGCTCAGCTGCTCCAAAGACATCCAGTACCTAAAGGTAAGAGGCAGAACTGAACACCTGATTTTGTGGCTGGGTGAGGAGTTCAGTGTGCAAGGCCAGATTCTGAGCAGCAGATGAGCTCCAGGAACATCAGGAATGCCAGGTGCTGCTGCTCAGAAATCTCTTCAGGCTCTTCCCCACGAAGGCAGCAGGTGCCTGCTTGCAGGGAAGGAGGCAAAGCCCTTGGCTCTCATCTCCTAGTTTGCCTCCTGAGTCATAACCACCCATCCCTGGCAGCTGCAGAACACTTTGCACAAGAGCAATACAGAATCTGCTCTTTCCCTGCACCAACAGAAGCAGAGGGTGCAAGTGTTTTATCAGAGAAAAAAACCTCCTGCAACTGCAGAACAATTAAAAATAATTTATGGCTGCTCCATTCCTCCTTTCAATGGAGCAATTTCTTATGAACAAATGTCTTACTGGTCGAGCAGTGACTGGTTCAGTTGTGCACTGATTTGTGCCTCCTGCCTGCAGGACTCCCTGGCCCTTGGGAAAACTGATGAGGAGGCACTGAAGCACTTCAGAGTGAAGTTTAATGAGGCCCTGCGGGAGAGCTGGAAAACCAAAGTGAACTGGCTGGCACACAACGTATCCAAAGACAACAGGCAGTAGGGCAGGAGCTGCCCCTGCTCAGAATGGAACAGCCTGAGCCCAGCACTGACAGCCAGGTGCCTAAAGACTGAACAATGGTGCAGTGTGGAAGATCCCCCACCTCCTTCCCAGAGATCAGACATTGCTGCATGACTGAAAAACTGTTGGCCACTCCTCAGCCACAGCACTGTGGCTGCTGTGCATCTTTGGGGGACAAGGGAGAGACGTCAGGCAATAAAACTACTGCATACAGTAAAGGTAGGTAGAGGTACTGTGCACTTGAGAACTCCTTGAGCTTCAAATACATGTTTCAATGGAAGAGTTGATAAAGTTGTAACATCCCCCCAGTGTGCTAATGTCTGTATTTCTATTTTCTGGAAAATTTAGCCGAGCAGAGATCCCCCTATGCCTGTAGCCTATCTTCTAGGTCACCATCATTACAGCTGAGGCATTAACTCCAGCATGTGGTCACTCCTCCTGCCCTGGGTCAGCTCAAAGCACACCAAAGCTGGCTTGGATAAATGGTTTTACTCTGCCTTGAGACAGGATAAAAACATCCACGCTGTCATATTGCTTTCTGTCTGCTCCAGAGGCCAAAGTGTTCTGAAACTGAGCTGGAACTCAGCTACTGCTGTCTGGAACTGGTGGCACAAAAGCAGCTTTGAGGTGGCCACTGGATCAGGTACTTTGCCTTCCAAAGTTAGGCTTTAGCTGAGCCTCGAGTAATTCCTGCATTTATGTTGGTTTCGAACCTGAAAACGCTAAGATTGCATTTTCAAATTAAAGTACTTACTGCTTTTCATAAAAGATGTTAAAAGCTGTGAGGTCTGTTCTGGTTTGGATCTATTCATACAAACCCTGTTGCCTCTCAAGCACCTGTGGGTAGAAGCAGCAGTTCTGGCATAGAAGACACCTCATTTTAATTTAATCTAACCCTGGGAGAGCCCCTTTTCCTACACCTCCAGATGATACTGTGACTGAAGCACTCAGGCTCTAAGAGCTGCTTTGGGACTAGAGGGAAATACTGCAGGATTTCGAGCTCTATGCAGGCTGATCAGTGAGAAACAGTCCTGTGCCTCTGCTCCATTTTAGAGAGTAAATATTGCTATATCCTTGCTTACTAAACTAATTTACAGAGCAAAAAGTATGCAAAAAATAATCTTGGGCCCTGTGCAAGGTGAGATGCACTGAAACCACACCCCTGATCAGGTTCTTGTGGAAGGGAAGACACTACAATTCCAGAGCTGCAAAAGCAATTCTCTTGCAGTGCCAGAGCCTGGTGTTGAGGGTGCTGCAGCACTGGCACCCTGCTCTCCTCAGTCCCTGCCAGCTCTCACAGCAGAAAGGCCAGGCCCTCACAGATTTCAGAGCAGTGGCTCCTGTCCTGTCTGTCGCTTTGAGAAGTGCAATAACACAAAGGTGCATCAGTATCAACTGCAAGAACTGAGCAGAGTTTTACAGAGGTTACTTAGTCTGGAAAACTTGACTTACCTACAAGCAGTAAAAACTCAGTGAGTCATCATGTGGACCTTCCTCCTGGTACACCCTGGGAGAGTATCTTGGATAAACCTCTGACAGCTCTGTTGGGTCAGCAAAGAGCCTTTGACTCCAAATTCACAAAGCAGCAGCTGACCTGATGGTTTTCAGCAAGCTGAACTGTACTAAAGATTGAAACTTAGGTAATTTTCAAAATTGTTCCATTTCATTACAAGTGGCTTCTCATTTTTATAAATATGCTCAGAATGATAGACCTATTTCTATTTATTTAGAGATGTTTCTGTCATTATTTTTTTTTAACTCTGTACAAAATGATTGTGCTTATTCTGTTGCCTTTGAAAAAGAAGTATTTTTTTAAACCAAACCGTGGTTCTGCAAGAAGAGAATGTTTACATGTTTAGCTTTTCAGTTATGTTAGGTACATGTTTTGTAAATAAGAAATAAAAGATATTGACAAATTGTACACAAATGCTGCCAAGTCCTTCTGTGCCTGAGAGCAATGACCACAAAACTCTCCTACTCCCCCAGCAAATTAACACAGTTTATATAACTGGATTCTATTTTGTTTCACTCAGTAAAATAAAAAATGCAAACAACCTTTAGAACCAGAAATTTATTGTAGCTTATAGACTTTCCAAACTGACCTGTTACCAATATACACATCTGAAAAGTTATACCCACAGTGGCTACAAACTGCATCAGGACATTACAACCCCTCAGTATTACCATTAAGTCATGATCAGTTTTGGTCTAAAATACAGCAGCTACAGCAACAGTATATGGAAGGATAAGTCTTCTACACATTAACACAGGACAACTGTCAGACATAAGTTAAAAGTTTCCCAGTTTACTTAAAACTAGCAGTTAATTACCACTTAAGTAGTCAAAACCATTTTCCCATTTTAGAAATCTAAAATTTTACATTAAAAAAAAAACCAAAACAACAAAACAACCCCAAAAAACAGTAAGCTCTGGTGTGGGTTCTCTCCCTGCTGCCAGCTCCATCTCTATTGTAAAGGCACTCCTCAGTCAGGTTCCCCCAGAGCAAATCCCATTGATCCAGTAGGTGAGAGTGGGGCTGCTCTGGAAATCCAGCTGTACAAACACATGGCTCAACCCTGGTTTTTTATCCCTCTGTTGCTCAGGACCCTCTGTGCCCCTCTCTGGCCCTTCCCAGTGCTCCTGGCCCTGCCCTGCCCTGGCTGGGCACGCTGGGCACCCACACCCTCGTGCTTGGCTTACCGTGCTCAGCAGGGAGTGCAGTCCCAGGCTCCTGCTACAGGCAGAACAAGTTACTCTTTAATCCACCTCCACAGAGATCAAGCAGAAATTCATTATTCACGACTCTGCATCAGACCAAATAAAGTTAAACAACCCTGCCTGACAGAAAAACCAGCCCCCCCACCCCCAACATTTGTACCTTCCAGCTACTGCCCTCTGCAATCCCAAATTGGAACTGGGATCAGAAACAATCCGAATCACATGGATTAACATGATTCCCAAGGTTTTCTGGTTGGGTAATTTATGCTACAGTTTTTCACCAGCAGGAAAACACAATTACTAAGTGTAAACAAAGGCTTAAAACACCGACAATCTGAATTACTGTACAAGGGGCTGCAGGGGAGGAGCAGGACTGTTCAGTGGTATCAGCTACACCCCAAACCCTCCCACTTCCAAATCAGAAAAAAAGAACAACAGAAAAAAACCCCCAAATCCTTATCCGTGGTAGCCCAGGTGCTCAGGTACCCAGGTCTCAGACTTTCCAGTTTCAACCACTCCCCTACACCCAAACCTGGCTGCAGTGTGCACAGCCCACACTGGACTCCAGGCACTCTTCCCAGAACTACCAGGGGCTGTGGCCACACCCCACAGCCACAGCCACAGATCTGCCCACCAGACATGTAGTGTTATTTCCCCAATAACTTAAAAGCCTTTATGGCAAGCCTTAATTGGAGAAAAAAATAAAATTAAAAACAAACTGTAGTGCACAGGGGAGCTGAACCTCTGCAGAGGCTCCTAAAGCCTTTACAACTTCTCACAAGCTTGTCTGTTCCCTCTGCAAAAAAAAAAAAAAAGGAGATGAAAGAAAAGGAAGGAGTTGAAGGAGAGCGGGGCATGAGCACACATCGCAGTCAAGGCCAAGACAGAGTTACTGAACATCTACACTAAGAACTGTGCCCGTGCTCCTGCTGCAGTAGGATGAGACTTGGAATAGTTCATGCTGCATGATTTTTCACTTTTAGCATGTTTTAAACCCCAATCCCTGTTTTCACTACCACAAATGACATAATTACATAATTCCAATATATTTACAAAATATTAAAAAGTCTTGTTAATCTTCTACATATTAACCTCATTCTGCCACTTTACACATGCACTAATTTGGGGAAAAAAAATTAAAAGAAATCAACAGGCTGAAATGAGCAGCTTCACCCTTTGTCAACAAGCAATCTTTGCACCTTTTAGAAAGAGAAAAAGGAACAAAGCCAAGTTTGTTTCACTGAGCAAAAAAAGACAGTTCAGAAATTCATGTGCAATGGCTACAGAGCTGTAGAGTCACTTAGCTGAGATGACATGAAGAAAAAAGTGCAAGGTGGTTCCTCACAGAGCGTAAAAAAAATCCAGTCACTGAGGCATGGCTGAAGGAAGAGGTGCTAACTACAACCCTAAACATCAGGAACTAGCTGACAGAACACAAACACGGCTTGTGTGGGGGTTCAATCTACTGGCCAGAATGAATTTTTTTGTTTTAAACACCATGAATCCTTGGTACCAATGGAGTGTGTTACAGTGGAGTCTTCTAGAGTGGGAACATAAAGACAAAGGGAGCAGCTAGAATCAATAACTGAGGGTAGAGTCATCCCATTCCAGCTGCTGCTGTCTGTTAACATTCTGTTGGTCCTCCTCCTGCTCTCCCTCCTCCTCCTCACTGCTTTCAGACTCTGCACTAGTGATGTCATCTTCTTCTCCATCTTCACTTTCTTCTTCCTCCTCCTCCTCCTCCTCTTCACTGCTGTGTTGATCCTCGTAAGTCTGTTCAGACAAAAATTAGCTGTCATTACCATACTGGCCAAAATTCTTTTTGTTCTTTATTCAAGGCATTATATTGAGGAAGAGTTATTGCACATTCCTTGCTGGATTTAGAAGTTCAGCAGGAATAAGGCAGAAACCAGAAAAGACAAAGGAAGGAGCACTTTGTAAAAGAGTTCTGTGACCCTGCTGTCAGTCCTGGCACCCTACACAAAGTGGCTCTGAGGGGTGATCCAGTACTGCAAGTTCTACTGGAAAAGGATCTTACAACAGGACACAGAGCATGAAGGTCACACGTCTTTCTTGTTCCCAATTTTCTAAGAATTCAGATGTCAGCCACAGGAGAAGGAAACATCACAAACACAGATGTTTTGACAATAAATTCCTGCAAGTTCAGACAAAAGCAGGCTGTGGTTAAGGCACTGTGCACATGATGAACACTAGTGCTGGACACTGGCCTGTAAAATGCCATTCTCCAGCTCTAACTCCTGCGAGATCCCAACCAACTGCTCAGGGTGTTTGGCACGTTCATTCTAAACTCCCAGGTGATGTCTCTGCTCTCCTGTGCCCGTGGCCAATCCCAGCCATCCCAGCTGGGAAAGGGCGGCAGCTGCCCAGGGTTACCTCCATGGGGTTCACAGTGATGGTCAGAGCAGAGTCATCCCAGTCCATCTCGTTCTCCTTGCCCGTGTCCTGGTCCCTCATGGTTCTCTGGTGCGCGGCGCGGATCCGGAACACGCCCAGGATGATCATGAACACCAGGAAGCTGACACACACCACGATCACCACGGTGGCAGTGCTGGGGACAACTGCAGCCAGGAAACACAACACTGCTCACTCTGACACTGTGCTAACAGCTACTCCCCTTCCCACCACCTGCCAGAGGAAATGGCTTTTACATATTTCATGTATATTACTGTATTTCATATACATTACACAAAGGCAGTTTGTCTACAGCCACTTAAAAAGTCAGTAGGAAAGTAAGAACTGGCCCTCAGTTCCTTAAATATAATTATATCAATCTGAAGGACAAAAAATCAGCTCGACTTTAAAGGCTGAGAATCCTGACCTGAAAAGGGATGAGGGTTTGCCAAGTTGTGACCAGAGAGATCAACAAAGGAATGATGCACTGGGTGAATGAACTGTGGCTGTGCAGCAATGTGATTGGCATGTTCCACTGGGCTGGCTGTGTGGATAACGTTCACCTAGAGACAAACAGAAAGTGTTAAACTCCAGGAACCCAACAGTTTCATTCTGAAGAGGTAAAAAGAAAGAAAAAAAAATTAAAAATTTAATGCCTTTAATGCTATTCTGTGCTGTACTTCCATCTATTTGATGTAAGCATACTAAATAATAATTAACCTGTACCCTGCTGCAGAGGAAATGGAATTTTAGCCTCTCTGTGCTTTAACAAAATCCCTTAGTATCAGAAATTTACACATCACACAAGCAAAACAGCAAAGGGCCCAGCAAGTCCATCTGTGGCATCCCAGAAGTGACACACAAAGGCCACTCAGCTCCCTGGTAGCACCACTCTCACTCCATTTGCTAAATTAATAATCTATGTTTTCAATGCACCCTTTCCACCTTCACACCTCCATTAGCCAACACTATTTCTTCTACGAACAACTTTATTTCAAGCTGAAATACAGGACCAAACCCACATTTATATATAAACCACTGCCTGAAATGCTCACATTTCCTAATATTTATTCACAGTTCAAAATCTAAATCAGTAACTGATTGATTGGGAGCCTGGGCAGTCACACACCTCCACCTGGAACTCGTTGCTGACGTAGCGCCCGTTGAGCTCCGAGCAGAGCAGTTTGAATTTCCTGTCAAACAGGGAGGCCGTGTGCCAGTTCCTGTAGCGGATCAGGTGCAGAACCTCCTCGTAGTTAGCCATGGTGTCCACCCCTGTGGGGAGACACACAGCTGCAGCAGCTGCTCTGCAAGGGACAGCCACACCTCCATACACCCAACAGGTATTAATTACTCTGTTTCTTCTCCTAAGGTTTCTTGGCCAACAGATTTTCAAGTGGTAACACCACTGACACACAACGTGTGGCTCCACTGAAATCTTGTGGATTGGTTTGTGATAAAATATCTAAATCCTAAGTGAGTGTTTAAAGGGATTCTGGGAGCTTTTCTAAGGAATGCTCTAACATAACAGAAAAGAATGATGCATGCTCCTAGGCACTGGAGTATCCATGGAAGGAACAAGCCTTTTCTGGGGCCAAGTCTAACTGCAGTTCCACAGTCCAGAGGTGACCTGCTATTTGGAACAGACTAAACAACTGATGGGAGGTTCTAGAATAACAGCTTTCCACAGAATTGCTGTGCTTGGAATTCTAAAGACAGTCCAAGCTTGAAATTCTAAAAAAAAATGAAGTATTTGGAGTAAGGTGTTACAAACCACCTCTACAGAACTGCTCCCTTTGTCAGCCCCTTCAGACCCTCCCAAGAGCAGCAGCAGGAGCCCCCACCTGTGATTATCATGCCCAGGTTGGAACTGCTCATCTCAATGCCTTTCTGCTGCAATCGTGTCATGTCAATCTCCAGGCTCTCTTGTTCCTGATTTAGTTCCTCTCCCAGCACTGTCACCTCACACATATCCAGGTTGTGCATGATCTCTTCAGATACCAAAGACTCTTGGACTAAAAATCAGAAAAAAAGCCAAAGATTTAAGCAGAAACACCAGAACAAATATTAAAATCCAGGCCTGAGGAGATCAAGTATTCACAAAATAATGATTTAAAAAACAAAATACAAAATACAAACAAGGGATAGTTACATGAGGATAATGGCCTGGACTTATTATCATTTCCAGGTAAGTTTTTATTAGCCCAGACCAGAAGATCTACACCTTTTTTTCCCCTTACAGGATTCTGTATATAAGAGAAACCCACACTTGTCTGCAAGAGGAAGATGCTCCCCCAGGAGCACTGAGAGAGGGGAGGGTGGGCAACAGTGGCTGTTACCTGTAGGATCTTCATCCCCATCCCCCTCGGGCTCCACCTCCCGGGTGATGGTGCTGATGATGCGGAGCTCCGGGAACAGGGACACGCCCTCAGAGCTCTCAAACTCTGAGGCAGAGCGGGCAAAGTGGTTGATGCCACTCAGGCTGATTTTTGGCTCCTCTGGCTGCAAGACCATGACATACCCCTCCACAGAGGGGATGGAGACACAGGCCTCTTCATTGAAACACCTGAGAGACAGAAGCAGTTTTGCATTCAAGGTGGTTTCAGAGGGAAGCACAATTACACACAGTAATTGCTTTATAAATTTTTCACCAGCTGTCTCAGACCCGAGAGTCTTAGATAAATTCATCAGCTGCCCTGGAAAGTATGAAACAGCCACCAAGGGAGCAATCTTACAATTAATTCTTACTTACAGTTACCATTTGGCCTCATTTCTACATTTTGACTTAGAGCCACAGGTAACCCCTTTAATGAAGCTGTGACACTGGAGGCACTCCCAGCACTCTGGCAGCACTTTCCTCCCCATCTCACACACTCCCTACTCTGCTCTCAGGCAGAAAGGAGAGCTCTGGCATGGAAAACATTTGCTGTACTGAAATGTGTGATGGTCACACAGCCCAGGACTCCTTTGTTTCTCACAAGTGAGATCCACCAGCACTGCACAGAGATGCTGCAGTTCAGCAGCAGGACGTACTTGGCAGTGCTGGTGATCTTCAGCCTCCGGATGCCAGGCGTGGGGAACTGGCGGGAGTTCAGGTAGGAGATGTGCTGCATGGCCTTGTCAACTCTGTCAATGTCATCCCCTTCTATGCTCAGCGTTGACTGGCTCGGGTTCATGTGGATCTGACAAAAAGGAAGAAAACCGTAAGAGAACACCCAACCCAAGTGAGTGACATGATCTGCCAATTCACTGGGAAATGCAGAATTGCAGCATTATTCAAAGCAATGGGGTCATTATTTCCCAGCCTTGTGGCACACAGCCTGAGCTCCCTACTCACTGCCTTACCCCAGGGGAATGAATGTGTTTGTGTTTCATTCTCTAGGAAAAAATCTAAGCACATTATCATAGTTCTGGTTCTAGTAATACAGAAGAGAGACAGCTAACATAAAGGAGAAATTTGGCTCTCTTCACACAACCTTGCTACTGAAAAAGCCACATAATCTCATTTTATGAAGCTGCTTGGTAAAGGTCTCTTATTAGACAATCTGCACAGCAGGTATAAGAGAGGCTTACAAATATGGAGTTTCTCTTCAAGACTTAATAACTTTCGTTCCTAAGATCAGGTTTATGCAAGAAAAATTTCCTAGTTTTATGTATTAATCAGAATGCCACAAGAGATGAGGTTGTTATATCTGGGACACCCTGTTAACTCTGCCAATAAAACTTGTAACTCTTATCAGGGAAGGAATATACAAGTTCCCCTTTGTTTATATGCAAATTTACCTTCACACCTTTGCCAACACCATCAGCCATCTGCAAATCCAGCCCCTCTTTGCAGGTGTAGAGGCAATCAATCACCTTCTTGTTCTCCAGTTTACCAGAACGAATCATCAACCCTGCCAGATTGCCTCGGAAAAACTGAGCCATGCGCAGTTCACCACCTTCAAAACACGAGGGAGGAAAAATCTTTACTTGTTATGCCTCTTTTTGCTTTTTCTTTTGTAAAACAACAAGTATGCCAGCTGATACACACGGTATTATACACATGCGGGTTAGTTTTCATCCATTCTGGGTGTTAACCTAATGATTATGGTCAGGCATAAAGAAAGAATTAAACAGTTCACCATGCACGTGGCCTTCAGACAGCTGTGGCCACCCTGAACTGACTGTTCCATGACAAACATCTCAAAAGAAGCCCCACACAGCGAGGTGATGCTCAGAAATCAAACACAGAACCCATGGGATGAGCCATGAAAGCTGAATCCTCCTGCTGAGGTAACTCCTCCTAACTCAGGACACAGGACAGCCTCCCTCCAGGTGTGAGGGATCTCCCTGAACCAGCACTGCAGGGTCTCCCTACACTCCAAGGGTAGAAAGGAACTTTGTAAAGCCACTCAGCTCGTTCTGAGAGGTGTCCAAGAGTTACCTGCCCTCTCTAAAGGTGCCATCTTCTCTCTCCAGATTCAAGTGAGCAGTTTAAACCCAGGTAACTCAGCTGAGTTAAGTCTGATAAGGGCAACCTAATGAGCCCTTTATTCCTCAGTGTTTTTGAAGATGCTGCCACAATGATCAGCTAGTCCATCTTGCTAAATCCTGGGGCCACAAAACACCACCTGGAAATGTGTATTTCAAGCCCATTACTTACACTAATTTTTAAGTATCTCAACTCAAGACACAAAACCCACCAAACTATCACTAAAATTTGTTATGAGGAAATAACCCTGTAGAAAACCTGAAATACCTGGTAGCCAAGCTCTTCTGCCCATTCACAATTAGAATTTTATATAAATATCTGACCAAGTGAGTATCCCCTGTAAATTACAGCTCTGTCTCTATGAGCAGCCTGATCTAAATAAAAAATCAGTCTTGTTCTGAGACAGGAGCAAAGGTACCTGAGCTCCTGCCCAATGTACTGAATAAATTCTATAATAAAGACACATACCTACATGCATAAATACATATATTTATATAGGATGACATGTTTATGCTTTAAAAAACTGAATGAAAGAGATTATAGCTGGTATTTTACAACAGCAACTTTTTTCACCACTTCACTGCAATCACAACCGTTGCAGATTTGTACATGGAGGTACATTTGGATGCAACTAAAAAAAAAAACAAAACCCAAAACAAACAAAAAACCCCAAACCAAGCAGAAGTCAGCTGATGATGCTCTGCAAATAGAAGCACAATGAAGACACAAGCCTAGAAGAGGATTATGTGAAGGTCAATGGCCCAAATGCAATGGCTGCATTTCATGCTGTGTGTGAGATGAAGCAATGTCTTGGCTTAAAAATGAAATAAAACAGTAGGGAAAAAACTCCAGCAACCTGCAGAGGTCTCGGGCACAGTTTCATTGTCATTTTCACTTCCTGTATATTCTGTAGAAAAGCAAGACAAAGAATAGGACAATAGGGAAAGGACCAAGTAGTTACAATTTGGCAAACTCTCCAATCCCAGAAAATACAAAGCAGCACATCCCCCAAAGTTTGCTTCTATTGGACCCAGCTCCTCAAGGATTAGGAGTTCTTGGAAGCAGGAAGAGCTGCAGTGCAGGGGAAGACATCACTGTGTTGTTACAAGAACAGTCATGGCCCAAAGAGCCCCACACACCAGCAGCAGTGACACCAGCAAGAGCTGCAGAACCGAGAGGAAACCTCACACAAACCACCTTTAGTAAGACAAGTCTACAACTGGCTCCATTTGAGGGGAAATTAATGTGAGATCCAGACTAACACAGTAAATCACCAAAAGGTATTGAAAGCTGATCAAAAGAAGCCATTATCAACACAGATTTCTTAATCAATAATAGAATCACATGTACTTAGCAGTCAATTTATCAAATGAAAGCACCAAAAATGAAAATTGGCTTTTAATTTTTTAAAAGAAATGTTAAAAGAACTTCTTCAAAAGGATAAAATCCCTTTCTCCTTGGAGAGGAGCTGTATATGTAACTTAGAGCAGCCTGAATAGAGCAGACAATAAAGCAGATGTCTATTTTTATAAGCAGAAATGGTAAAATACCCAAGAGACAGCACTGCTGTGCTGCTCTGCAGAGCTGTCTGCTGGACAGGCTTCCATTGGTGAGAACACTTTTCCTACAAGATGCTTTTCAGCCTCCTTGAAATGAAGTGTTCTGCTTGGCAATCTGAAGTATATGAGGTATTGTTACAACTACTATTAAAAATAAGCTATCAGTATTGCCATGGCCACCACAAAAATCACCTTGATGGAATACAGGCTGGTGAGCAGCCTTGTATTTCACACACCTGTGGCCAACGAGAAAACAAACAAACACTCCTGGGAAAAATGACTCAGAGGAAATATGTGATACCAGCTTGGAGCAAAACCCATCTGCAAGAGGCAAAACAAGTTACATTTCATGCACTAAAATGATCTGCTGGGTACTTCTAGACAACCACAAAGATTTCATTAGAAAAAGTTAATTAGAAGTATTAACAATTGTAAATAGTTACCTTGCCAACATGCTCCAACCACCAGCTGTGTTTCTATCTTGGAAGGGTGCAGTGGGTAATCCTCAGTGACTGGGAAAGGATCATAGGAAACACCATCCACGTAAAGGGACACGGCAGGAAATTCAACGTTGACCACGTAGTGGTGCCACTCTTTGTCACACACCTGAACACAGACAGTTTTTAAAATCCTACTGTCATTTTTTTCCCCATTACAGTTCAGTAACTGTTCTGGTGCCATGTTTTACATAAACATACATGCAGATGTACAATACAAGCCTGTGCAGACACAGTTGATCTTTCACACACATGGCACACATCTGAAAAGCCAAATGGCTGCCAAACATTAATCAAAAGTTTCTTTATTCTGTTGCCAGTACAGGAAGCTGCATATACTTCCTATCCTTTAATTTTTATATTAAATAACAGCATATTTCAATCTAAAAATACATATCTACATGCATGCACATCCTGAAATACTGTTATAAGACAACCTTACTTGACAAAGGGCAGGTATTTGCTGAGAGTAACTGTTAAAAAGAACATGACTGTTTATCACAGATCCAGAGGGGTGAGAAAATGTCACATGCTCAGAAGTACTCGAATGCTATAAACAACCTGGAATAAATACCTCCTGTTTCCTCATGCACTTCACCTTAGAGTGCATTTTTGAGGACGACTGATGTCACAGCTGTAAGACTGATGCTGTATTTTCTACTTTATATTCAAGATGAAAAGCTGAAGCTGAACCTGCCACTTGATCACAAGTAAACTCGATCAAGTAAAACAAGCACTGCTGGGCTCTGAAGGAGTCAGGAGTGGCAGAGAGCATTTATTATTAAGCACACTACCAGGGATGTTAGTTGTCAGTGGTTTTCACTCTGGCACTCTAGCATCAGCCTTGCAGGCTCACCTGGTTCAGCTTCCAGTGGAACTCAGCAGGTTTGTAGGATTTTCCCTCGGAGGGGTCCTGGCGGAACAGGAAGACCAGGCGGCAGTTGTGCACGTACAGGGTGTAGTGGTGCCGGTTCATATCTGCACAGCAGTTCCAATAACAGCGTTACTCCTGCAAACCTCACCCACAAAACTCACCTGTCCTGCCATTTCACACTTATTATGGAAGCCATTGATAGGCAGTGATCAATGCAGAGGTAAATCAGGCATGGTAAGAGGAATGTAAAACGTCTGCAGCAGTAGTGAGGCTGCAGAACAGACAGAGAAGTCTCTATCCAAACCCAACCTAAACCAAGCACAGCACTGAAGAGCCAGAGATAAACCTGTCAGCAGGAGAAAAAGAGCTCAATTTGCAAACAGAAGAGCTCTTTTTGTTACAAATGGCAATTATGGAAACAGGGTTATCACATTTCCTTCTTATTAATGGCATTTTCCAAATTATTGTTTCTGTGTCATAAGCAGAGAGTGAAATTATGCACAGAATAAAAAGAAAAAAAAAACAACTTAATCTCTGGAGAAATTATATCCTCCTAAAGAAAAAAAAGATACAGCAGCAAATGCTGTCACTAGACCTGATATGTGTGTCTTAATGTTTTTAGGCAGCATCAAGAACAAGGCTATCTTTGGAGATGCAAACTCGAGGCTGCAGTGCCAGAATAAGTAATCTACCACAGCAAAAGAAGTGCATGATGTAAACTGAAATAGAATTAGAAAAACAAGCCTGCCCAATCCGAAGCTACATAGTCTAAGGCCGAGCCTAAACATAAGCACAACAGTGATTTTAAAGCCAAGAAAACCTTAAGGTAGAGAAAACACTGACATGTGTGCTGCCAGAGCACATAAAAACCACCAACTGTTTATAATTGAAGTATTGACAAACCTGTCTTGTCTGAATTGCACAGAATTGTCTCTTTCTCTTTGGTTCCGGGCCCGTGCCTCATCCATACTGAAATCATGAAGGGCTCTTTGAGATTGACTGTGACAACACCATCTGGAATCCTCACAGCCTGTGTGCCATTAAACTCGAAGACCTGGTCGCTGTCGTGGCCATTATCCGTGGGCAGCCCCACAGTCCAGTTAGCAGCACTGCTAGGAGGGGGGAGCAGCTCAGCTGTGCCAGAAGCAGCACCTACAACACAAATGCTCAAATGAAAACAGAAATTTAAACAGACCACCACCGGTTTCAAATTCAACTGTTTATCTCAGCACTAATTTCTCAGCACCAACTGTCAGGATTATCAGGATGGTCAGCACTGCCATCAGCCATCAAGCAATTCTCCTTTTAAATAGTGTGGCACTAATTACAGGCATCTAATACCACGGTTACTTCCACAAATTTCCCTTCTGGGTAGACAACTAATCTCATAATAAGCAAAACAGTTTCAACCTCCACAGCTGTCGAATCTTATTCTGCCTCTACCTCAGGAACCCTTTCCTGAATGCCACTTGTCCCTCAGCCCCAGGAGCACGATACCTTTCTCTAGACACTGTACCCAGCTGTGAGAGCAGAAGGAATTCAGCTGAAGAGTGCACCAGCACCCCCTCCCAGCTCACTGCTGCTCACAGCACAGTCAGCAGCAGGTACCTTTAACGTCACACTGACTTCAATCAGGGAACAGCTCAGGAATGGCCTGGGTCTCTGGGGTTACATGCTGTTCAGACCTTCAATTACGTTCAACTGAGGTTGAAGACATAAATCTTGAGTGATAATTTATCCTGTAATCTCACTTCTTCCATATGGCTACAAAGGACTCACTGACTTTTTCCAAGACCTCTAACTGCAGCATAAGTGGTTGCCAAGGGCCTTTATTCCTAGGGCAAGCACAGTACAAATTTAACTGACCCAAGTTAACTGTTTTTTTTCCAAACCACTCTTTCTTGGTTTCCTCCAGTTTTTCATCATGTATTTCTCAGATTGCAGCTATTACATCCATCATGCCCAGAAAAACAGAGAGGCTTTAATGGCTATACCCTTCCACACAAATTCTTTCAGCTCTTGAACATGAATCTCACGCAGGGGACATTATTAGTCTATGTAAGACAGCAGAGAGGTAGAAGAAAGGTTCTTTACCACATTTGAGAATTATTGTAGAGGTCACCTTCAGGCAATTTCATGCCTTTTGCTGCCAGTGAGAAATGAGTTGAAGGAAACGATGTGCAAATGAAGACCAGATCAACTCACTGATTTCTGGTCTAACACAAAATTCAAAGTAAAACTAGTAAGGAGGAGAGACCACTTTTATTTTAACAAAGGCCTTCTTACCACAGAGCCTGTGGATGGATTTCTCAGAGTAAGTGTCTCTATCACAGCCTTTACCAATATGGTTGGTTTCTAGTTCCACTGTTGCTTCAATTGAGGTTATTGGCTCATCACATGTCTCCAAATGCATCCCAGGGAACAGAGCCAAAGAACCAGTGCCAGGCTCGTATTCTATTCTTTTGCTCCAACCTGAATATTTATCCAAAGAAACAATATTAAAGATCTCACATGTTTAACTGAAGGTACCAGAAAATGCTAAAAGCAGAGAGGAAAGACAGCAAACTAACCTTGCCAGCCAGGCTTGCACGTAGGCTTAATGCTAATTTTAACCAACACATCCTCAGCAGCTCTCTTCTTCCCACAGTCATAGGCTGTTACTGTCAGTTTATACTGGTGTTCTTTACCATAGCTTAGCTTTTCTGTGTTTTTTATATAACCTGACATAGAAAAAAGGCAATTGTCAGAAATCAACACAATTCCTCAGGGTCATTACTGCATAGAATGCATCCAGGTACCACCTATGTACTTCACAGAGACTTGACTGAACTCATCTGTTTGACTTTTCAATGGCAGAGCTGAGCCCAGAGCTCTGCTCTTTGGGTGACCAGTGGAGTCAGCCTGGCTCGTGTCTCACCGTCTTTGTCGATGGCAAAGGGCACATCTGGAGTCACAATCTCGTAGCTGCAGATCTGGCTGAACTGGGGGGAGCAGTCTGCATCCACAGCTTCCACCTTGAGGATGTTGTCGTACCTCTTGCCCTCGATGACCGTGGCCTTGTAGGATTTCTCCTTGAACACCGGGGCGTACTCGTTCACGTCGTTCACCTGGATGTGCACTGTGGCCCTGCAATGACACACACAGGGCTCCCAGGCACTGCAAACCCTGCTCCTGCCAGCACTGGGACACAGCAGCCTCCTCTCTGCCACCACAGCCATGTCAGCCTTCCAACCTGACAGCTCTGAACCTGCACTGCTCCTGTGCAGTGTGCTCCAAATGGCCTCCCTCCAACCAACCTCGACCCAGTCTGCCCATACCATATAACACACCACTGAAATAAAGGTAAATGGCATTTATACTACCAGAGAATATCTGCTGCAAGATTTACACACTTAGGTCTAACTGGGGAATAAGAAAAGAAAGCTTGTTTTGAAGGTCTGTTTCTTGGGTACTTTAAACAATCTGTATTTTACATTTGCCTTTTCTTCTTCCAGTCCACTTACTTCCATGAATGTGAAGGTTTGAGGTTTGATTAACAGGAATATTTGTACCTGATTCTGAATGACTGCCACTTCTCTCCTGTTCAAAGAAATGCTTTTAGGGAATTACAGATCCTGCTAAATCAGCTGCTTCTTTTCCACATCTATATAATTCAGTGTAGTTCTAGATTTTGTTTACTATCACTGGTAATTTGCAATAAAACTCAAACCCTCGTATAGTTATAGAATAGCAAGGTTTTGTTTGTCACCAAGCTGACCTCTGCTACTCTATTCCTCAGCTTATTTATGTCCCTCCCTTTGTTTCACACGACTGCTCATCTCCCACATGCTCTGCAGATGTTTACACCAGAGTGTCAAACAGTTATTTTCAAGTGGGTTTTCTAGAGACTATTTATATTGTGGTTTTCCATTAGATAAAGATAAGCTAGAGACTGCTTTGTTCCCATTCTTTAATGTAGGCAGAGATGAGCCCCATGCTATTGATCTTGGGTTCTCTGGTGGGCTGTCTGGAAATGATAGAAACATGAATGCTTTGGCATTTTGTTAAGCTTAATAGACTGACTTCTTGAACCAGTTTTTTGGATTTAGACACTGAATTCCAGAACAACATCCAGGCCTGGTATCCTATGCAAACTCCACCAACTCAAGACAGATTTTCAGTGTATCAGCAGTTTCCCTGCTTCTATCTCCACCTGGTTTTCTAATGTAAATCCAGAGGCATCAAGGGATAAAGCAGTACCACGTAAAATACAAATGAAGGGATGTCCAAGCAGTAATGTCCATTTTGCTGCTCTTTTTATTACTATTATTGGAGGCTGGACCAGATGACCCAGGGTGGTCCCTTCCAAGCTGACCCTTCCATGGTTCCATGAAAAGCCTTCCAGTATGAACACTTGGCTCCCATTTACTCTCAACACACAGCCGAGAGTCTTCCACAAGCAGGAGACCCCTCGGAGCCAAACTTCCCCTCAGCCCACCCCAGACTGACTTACTTGTGGGATTTTTTTGCATTTGCTCCATCTGGTCCCTTCCCACAGTCGTAGGCCTGGATGGTGAACGTGTAGTCCTTCTGCAGCTCACAGTCAAGCTTTTCCTTCGAGCGTATGATTCCCTCACCAGTGGATTTATCCACTACCACTGCTTCAAAGGGAACATTCTGCCCGTGGATTTTAAATCCACAAATCTCACCTACAGAGTTAAAGACAGGTTAGAACTGGTCAACACGATGATACATTTTTAAAATAAATGACCAAATATTTTGCAGCCAGGGGTTTGTGAGGGTCTGTGGACAAAGCAAGAGCACTGTGCTTTAAAATGGGTGAATTCTGGGAACTTTAGTAAAAAGAAGCAAACGTCTGCCTTCCAAGCAACTTGTTTACTTTGCATCCATTCATGCAGGAGTACAAAAGAGAAAAAGAGAAATGTAGACAGGCATTTCACAGGAGTACTTGAGACAGCTCTAGGGCAAGAGTAGATCTTATGTGAGCATACAGCCAAGGCCACTGGTAATATCTTCTATGCCAAGCTAGTGGCAATAGCTGGGCAGCTGGTTTACTTTGACCAGAGCAAGAGGTTAAAATGCACAGTTACAAGTCAAGGGATGAAAAGGCTTCGAGTACAGGTTCAGCACCATAATTACAGAAATTCTGTCAACAGATCAAAGGACAAAGTCTTCCTGTGCAATGTACCTGGCTAAAATCAGGGAATCAAAATAAACTACTGAATGAGAAAGGTAGAAATACCAACTTCTCAGGCATCCATTTCAACAGCTACCTACTAACACAGGCCAAATGTTAGTCAAGGAAGGAAACAATTTAGAAGGCTTTCCTTCTATTCACCTCCTCACCCTACAAACTCAGAAGAGAAGTCCCCAGCACATCATTTTTAAACACATCACGGCTCTGGCTGGCACAGCTGGGTGAGCCCAGCACACAACAAAAGCCACTCAATAACCTGTTTGAGCACCTGCACTGTGTTTTCACCTCTGCAACCTGGGATATTTTGATGGGGATTTTCTCACACCAGCAAACCCCACTGTTTTGTTATTATAGTTGCAGTGGTTTCTCAGTACCAACAACACACTCCTAATGAAAACATGTCTAGAGGTATTCAAAGAAAGGGGGTTGATTCATATTTTAAACCACTGAAGTCAGCCCTGAAGGGTGTGTACTGCAGGGAAGGTGCTGTAATGCTTCAGCACTTCAACATCACTTCACAAAGCATGTGGAAAACTTCAGCTGTCCCAAAGGAGTGATCTACAAGTGAAAATAGCAGAAAATGCTAATTTTCTTCAGTGTCCACACAACGTACAATAACCCCAAATGGTTCAAATGGATGTCTGATTTACAGATATTTCTAACCAAGGGTTTGGTTACATAACACTTTTTATCAATATATTTTAAAATAGAAAAAAACTGGGAGAATAAATGGGACAAAAGAGCATGACAGGATCTTCTGTTTCAGTGCTGATTCCCCATTTCATAACCAAAGTTAGTAGGTTAATATTCATAAAAGGGATAGAAAGAACCCTTTATCACCTTCTTTGGTGACTGTCACCTCAAAACTCTCTAAAGGGAAAAAAGACAAACCCATGTCAGTAACAGGAAAGGTTGAATGGGAGCAAATAAGGAAAAGGCAAAGATGCACACATTACACAGAAAAGCTTTGGAAAAATTGTATTTTAAAATTGCAGCAGTGATTTGCTGTAACTGTTACGATTTTACAGTTTTAGTTATGGTAAACATGATTTAATCTTTTAACTCCAGGTTTTCATTTGCAGAATTTTGAAATATTTCATATGATGAAGGCTTTGTTTTCTCCTTTTCTTTTTTTAATAATACCAACTGCTAAAGGAGGTATTTTCAAAATTGCATGTTGATGAGTAACTGCCCATAAAGTTGAATTTATCTGAATTTTTTTACATTATGCTATATAAAGTATTGCCATAATTTGTGACTAAAAAATACACACATTAAATTGTAATCCTGATGAACACAAGTTTTCATTTAAGGAATGTGGAGGGGGAGCTATATAATTTTCCTAGCAGTATAGCATCAAATTTGACACAAAAATGGCTGAAACACTATTGCATCAAATTTTCCTCTTAGGTTTGCTACCAGCTATGCAAGTGAGCCACGGATGGGACGAGAGCAGAATCTGTTTGCTTACAGTCTCACCTCTACAGGACACTTCTTTTCTAAAAATCCCCTGCCTTGCCCAGGGCAGCAGAGCTCCCTGCCTAAGCAAACTGGGGCTGGTGGCATCAGCACTGTCCCACCCCAACATGGGAACCACTCTCCAGGGAGAGGGAGCCAAGGGCTTGATGGGTTTGGGGTTTTTGTAAAAGAATCAACAGAAATTCTGCAAGATTCTTTGCAAAGCTCTCCACATATTCATGCTTTACATTAAAAGTTCCTAACCCCCACAAAATACTACTTGCATCCCAGAGTAGCAAGAGGAAAATAAAGGACTGTGGCTGGGAAGTGGTTTTCTCTAGGGGTGGGGGAAGAGGGACTGAAGCCCTGTTACAGACACATCAAAAAACCAAGGGAAACGTTTCGAACATCTGGCTACGAGACCTCCACTGCACATTGAGCTGTGTGAAGGCGTCCAGATATAAAAGAGTTTGTTTCAAATGTAATAGAAATTCAGTTCCTTTATGCACAGTGAAGGGGAAATCCCTGCTTGAGAGCTTCGGCCATCAGACTGGTTTTAGGCACAAACAATAAACACACAATAAAAAATGTAACCGTCCTTTATTTTAATTTTATTTTGTTCAGCAAAACCACTTAGGATCAAATTCCTAGGTGATTCAATTTGTGATGTAGAGAAGAGTCACTGAGGAACAAGAATGGTCTCTGTCTTCTCAAGCAGATCTGTAACAGTGATGGTGCAGAAGACTGATTCCATCCTGTCCCTATGTGCCAGGCAGTTTGACAAGGCAAGCTGGCATGACTATATTCACCCTGTTTCCAGAAGCGTGTCATTTCAGATTTAAAACCATACAAATAACCATCTATATAACCCCACTTATTTTTGCACAGCTGAATTTTAGGATCCTACCCACAGCACCCAGTGAGCAAAGCAATAAATGTTACTTTTACTTGCCCCACAGTTCATGTACTACAAAGCATCTAAATGAACTCGTTTCGAGATGTTTCGACACGCTCAAAATTGAAATAAAGCAAAAAAGCCCTACTTAAAGTATTTTAAATCTGCAGACAGCTCAGAAGTTTCACAGCTCAGCTAGAGGGCACAATTAATTAAAATACCCAGCCTTTTGAAGCATGAATAAATTTGATTTCTAAGCAGGAGTAGAGCAGCAAGGGCTGAAGCAGCCAGTGAATCCTGAGTCCTGAGCAGTGCTTGGATTTGCTGTGGAAGCACATCACTGACCCCGTGGGCTCCTCACACAGAACCCCCAGCAGGGCTGGGCACCAGCAGGGTCTGTGCCAGGATGTGAGCACAGCTCCAGCAGCACTGGGCACCAGCAGGGCACTGCCAGGATGGGAGCACAGCTCCAGCAGGGCTGGGCACCAGCAGGGTCTGTGCCAGGATGGGAGCACAGCTCCAGCAGCGCTGGGCACCAGCAGGTCTGTGCCAGGATGGGAGCACAGCTCCAGCAGGGCTGGGAGCAGCACTCACCCACCCAGAGCTCCTCAGGGACAGGTTCCAGCACTGCCCCATTTTCTGGCACACAGACACTCCCCCAGAGCCCCAGGGCACAGTCCTTCAACATTTATGCAGTTTGAACCCAACAGTCTCATACTGAGAATTTCTTTACAAGGTTCATGTGCCATACTCAAAATTTTATTTCTTTAAATACATTGGTCTGCTGCTGCTGTTTAAGAAATGTCCCTTTTTGAAAGCCAGAATATATTGTTTATACAAATACATTCTGTTTGTACAATTTCCAGTTGATAAAAATGTTCATTTAACGAAAGCAGGTTTACACAATTTAGATCAACCCAATGGGAAAAGTCTCATTTAAGAAATGCCTTCACATTGGATTTTCCTCTGCAAACCTAACAAAATATTTGGAGATGCTCTGCCAGTACTTTCTTGAACACATTCCTATCCAAGAGGTATAAAACTGCCATTTCCAGAACCTGTTCAATGATGCTGAACCACCAGCACCTGCATTTAAAGCACTTAAGAAGTGCAGATGCCCAATGGTATTCTTCAAACACATCTTTCTAACACTGTCAAATTCAAAAAAGGACTTCCTGTAATACTGCATCCAATTAATGGATACAGTATTCCTAAACAAAAGTTTTCAGAAAAGAATCTACTACAGAAGTTTATAAGAAAATTGTCAGTCCTTATGTTCAAAGTGAAGAATTAGCCCACACTTGGCAAATATCTTCTGTATTATTCTCTATATTCTTTGCTAGAGGAGAAAAAGCCTTTTCTTCAGCCAGAGGAAGTTGTTCAGTTTTCAAAATACCCTAGACTGTTAAGCAAACTTATCACAGACGTGCAATCCTAATTCCACTAATTAGTATTTTCACTCTATTAAAACACAAATAAAAAATGCTAAGGAAACCAAAACTCTCTTCAGAATGGTAAGAAAATCATTGTTCCAGAACTCCCACGCTGAATGCTGTGAAATGTGGAATCTAGAGGATTGAGGAAAATGATAGACACTATGAAAACAGATCAAAATTAAAGCACCAGAAAAATTACCACGTACACACGAAATCGAAAGAAGCAAAGTATTTCTGGTTGGGATACTTGGATACAGCTGCAAACCTGCAATAAAACACCGGTCCATGCACACCCATCTCCTAGGATCCAAAAGCTTTGAAATGTTATGCTGCTGTTAGGGAAACCACACTAACACAGAGCATTTGCCCCCAAGAAAGCATTTCCACATCTTCAAAGAGAAATGCAGCTGAATTCTTTACCTGCAAAACGCAGAGGGGCATCTTTGTCCAGGGCTATTAGAGGGGGGTCCAAGAGCACCGTGTTGTCATTTTCTGTCACTATGCCATGATAGGTTGTTTCAATCCACGGCTTGTGCTTGTTAACTGAAAGGAAATCAAAATATGAAGTCAAAACATTTGAAACTGACAATATCTTTAAAAATGCCTTATAATGCTAATGTCAGTATTTTCCTCTTTTGTGATTCTGAATCAAGGTTTTAATAAACTAAAAGATTTGAGACAAAATCCTGGCTAAGTATGTTCAGAAGAGTTGGGTGTCCCTGAAGGCTTTCCAAAAGTAACTCAGAGAATTTAAATTAGTTTCTAACTATGCTGGGATTTAAGATGCCCCTGAAGTGCAATTCAAAAACCTGCTAAGAGTGATGGGGAGCTGCTGCCATCAGTGCCGAGTGTGACACTAGCAAAACCTGACCCAGCACCACACCAGGGAAAGAAAACTGTCTCACCAACACAGCTTTGGCTTCAGGAGCACAAGGAGGTCACAATTGTGTATTTTTCTGTCAGTACAGCCGGACAGTTACACCCCAACTGAAAATCTGAGTCCTTTCATCCATTCATCTTCATCCTTGCAAGGATGTGGTATAAAATACCAGAAAAGATCTCTGCCAGAAAAAACTCTCCATCTCCATTCTAATGCTTCTGAATGTAGATTACAAAAATACTTATGGGTTGTTTTTTTTTGTTCTGAGAAATCTTCTCCTAATTTAGCAACCTCCTAAATCCCACTACTGCTGGCTAGGGAGTTCTATAAAACCTTGAAGTACTGTAACCACATATGAACAGAATTTTGAGTATGCTGAGCATCTGCAGAGTCTAGAGAACCTTCAAACAACAGGCCCAGTTGAAAGCAAAGTCATGTCTTTTTATTGTGCTGCAGACAATAAAATCATAAAGCTTAAACCCCTTTGTGTTTTGGAAGGCTAAAACATCACCAGATTTTAAAACATAAAGCTTAAATCCCTTTGTGTGTATGAAGGCTGAACATCACTGGATTTTAGAACACCAAACTTAGTGCTGAATATCCAGGAAAGGCCGTTATCCATATTTGTGATCTCCTGACTTCAGCATAACCACCCACTGGAAGGAATTCTCAAGCCAGCATTTGAAATATCAAGTACAGCTTATGAGCAATACATCACTGCTTCCCCTCAATCAAACTGAACCAAGTGTTATCCTGATCTCAGCTGCTTAAACAGCATTAAATGCTGGACTGTGAAGGGATAGTTGAATTGTCACAAAACCCCTGCAATCTACAGAAGTTGTTCAAAGACAGACTGGTAATTTCAAAGCAGAACAGCAGCCTGTTCCAAGCTTGACACTAACAGTGTCCTGAGCTGTTAATCTCTTGCCATTTAACTGGGATAAACCACACTGGTTTCCTTGAAATACAATATTCACACTATTTGTGAGCGCCCCAGCTGGAATCTGCTGTAAATGCCAACCAGCATTTAATCTAGTCAAGTGGGGGGAGCTCTGCTGGCACAGGCAGCTTGCAGACTTCTCCCTGGTTTTTAGTGGGCACAAAGAAATTCCAAGGCCAGCTAAGCACAGGCATTCCCACGAGGTGAGCACCGGCCACCCCCCAGCCCTGCCCCAGCAGGTGATTGCTGCTACAGGGGGAGGAACTGCACGTGTGTCTCCAACAGCAGGTTTGGAAATCCCATCTGCTCGCTGTCTCCTGACTGCTCTGCAGCAAAGAGAATGTTCCTCGAAGCAAGGATGCTTCCATGCCGAGAGCCACGGCTGATGCTGCAGAACACAGTCCAGCAGATAACCAGCAGCCACCTTTTCCTGCTGCCTAAAAGAATTAATGAATGTAAATGAACAGGTAGGCAGGGCAGCTGGGTTTAGGGCTGGTGTGGAACCTTTAATCACAAGCTATTAAGACAATCAGATTAATTCAGTTCTGTAATTTGAAAGCAAATACTAAAATTAAATGTACTTATCAAAGTCCTTTCTGAGGACTTCTGTGATCTTCTTACAAGTGGTCAGAAGTTTATTTGACTCAAATGGGATCTGGCACCTACATGACCAAAGATATAAACACACCTTACCCTGAAAGGACTGCAGCTGGAACCCTTTTTTTTCTAGATAATTCCTTCTAATATACAGTGCTGTCTAACCATGTTGCATATTGTTAGAACTGAATCAAGATGATTCATGTCAAAATAAATTCTTAAGAATTAACTGGTTAAACATATTAAACTCAATAACAAGTACTAGACTTTGAAAGCTGTTTGTTCAATCTAGTGACAGTCACCACAAAATCCTCATTCTGAAAATGTACCTTTGAGACCTCATGAAAAATGCACAGAAAAATCCACAAAAAGAGAACTATATTCTCTGTTAATACAGATGAGCTGCACTTCATCTGCAGCAGATGAACTAGTTAAGAGTCCTTTACTTGTCTTGAAGGTCTGACAAAAACTGATTACTGTGTATCTTTTGCTTAATTGTATCCCTCTGGATCCAAGAGATCACAAGGATGCCTTTCAGTGAGAC
Organism: Chloropsis cyanopogon; assembly: GCA_013400585.1. Classification (NCBI taxonomy): domain Eukaryota; kingdom Metazoa; phylum Chordata; class Aves; order Passeriformes; family Irenidae; genus Chloropsis; species Chloropsis cyanopogon. The sequence goes on along the minus strand of WEZZ01038835.1, from coordinate 96,902 downwards.
AATAAAAACCTCAACGTGTCTTACCTTGAACAGTCGTAATTTAGTGCTGCTCTGATGAAACTTCAGGCCATATCATTAAAAGAACAAGTCTGTGTGGTACCTAGCCACAGAAAAATACAGTCCAGGCAAGGAGCAAAGAGCCACACAATGAAATATGCCTTCCCCACCCTGAAAGCAAAGCTGCACAAGAGAAGGCGTAGCCTGGCCTGATTACAATGTGTGTTCTGTCCTGCCCAGCCTGCCCCTCACAGCTCCTGCCTCCAGGAGAAACGACCCGGGATTAACTTTGGATATAAGCAACTTGAAATAAACCAGTGCTAATGAAAAGCTGAATTGTATTTGTTTATTTAACTGGGTCTTCTCAAACCTAGAATTTTATCAGAGGTCATCGTCCTACAACCAGGTCCAAACAATGGGATAGAACTGAACACAAGCTCTGCTCGAATGCTTCCTTGATAGTGTGGAACTTGCCCATAGTATGAGGTTCCAGCACAAATTACCATTTCCACTGCCGGGAATGAAGGCAGCAGCAAAGTGTGAGGGAATGAAGGCAGCAGACTCACCTGGAATCCCCAGGAGATGCCCCAGGACAGGGACTGAGGAAGGGCAGGGACACCCACCGCTACCCTCTATGGCTCCTGGCTGAAGGACAACCCAGAGGGTGAAATTCATCCCATAATTTCAGGTCTGCCTTGGATTCTGTGCCACAGTTAAGGAGCACTTGTAACTCCTGCTCTGGAAGCTCAACTGCCATACACTGGAGCACAAGATAATGTCCACAAGCTATCAGGTGCCCACACTATCAGCCTGTACAATTAACACTAATTTTTCAAGCACCACATTCAAAACAACAGCTGTAGGGATTCAACAGGGTTTTATTAAATTGTATTTAGCCTAGAAAAAAATCACTTATCACCACTTCCAGAAAGTTTCCTGTTCTCCACTGAACCAGTTGCCTAAATCTGATTTTATTTGTACAAAGATACATGGAAGTTTTGCTGTAAGCCTGATGAAACTAAGAGACATGCAAATGACTGTATAGAAACTATTTGCAATTTTTACTATCCACAAGTACAACAGAAGAAACATTCAGAGCACCAAAGACCTTAGACAGAGGATATACAGACCAAATTTGAATTTGGATAAAAGCCTGGCAGAGAAAACAAAGATTCCACCACAAAACAGTTTAAATAGGATTAAGACAACAAAGCCTTAATTTCAAGTGAAATTTAAAATGTTTTACACTAAACAGAAGACTGAAATAAAAAACATAAGCCTTTAACTACAAACACTCATTTAATAAATGTTATCTTAAATGTTGCTAATTATAGTGCGAGAGTGGAAACCCCTTCCCTTTTAATTGTTGTCATATTTATAAACTTCACTCCCTGAAAGGAAACACTGTTTAGAAACACAGCAAACATCACCCCGGCATAGCCGGCACTTCTGCCTCTATTTGTTGACTCCATTTAAAAACAGGGAAACCCACTGGGAGCAGTAGCTGCAACTTGTTTTCAATCAGATCCAAAGCGAGTGAGATGAGACCTAATACTATGAACAAAGGACAGACAGACACTTCTTCAAAGGCTCTGAGGTTTCCAATAATCCCTCCTGAAGACTCCTAAGGAGGTTTAGTCCCTACAGCGGCCAATGCGAGTCAATCAGTACAAAACAAATAAATTAGAGTGCAAAACAAGATTTATTTAAGACCAAGGCTTCCGCCTCGCTGAGCTCTCCCGTGTTGAGGTATGTTTGTGTCTTTGACAACAATGATACTGCTGCAAGATATGTGGCCCTTAACACCATGAACCACATCTCAGAGAGACTTCTCCCAAGGGAACTAAAGAGAACGAGATAAGGCTCAGAAAAATGGCAGAAGAGCTTTTCTTCAGAGGACTTTAATGACCACAGAAGTTTTTTCCTCTCTGCACAACAGTTTCAGAGCCACAAGCCACTCAGCTACCACATACTTGGGCTTCATGGCAGCAAGCACTGCTCTACCCAGAATAGCAGAATTCCAAGCTGTGGGATGTTCACATTGTGCAGAGCTGTGGCCTGACCTGGGTTTAACTTCCACGACACACTGAAGCCCATGGGCCCAGCTTCTTTCCTTCTCCTTAAAAAAAAAAACAAAAACCTTTGCATTTATCTGCAGCTGGTGATTTGGTGTCTGCAGAAACATTATGACCTCAAACCAAAGATATATTTATTAAGTCTAGAGAAGCTTCTGTTGATAAATTTTCCTTCTACCTCAGCACAGACAGCACAACCTGCAGGCTGGTACCATGGGAGAAGACAACCAGCAAAGGAATATTCCAAATGCAACACAAACCATGCTTGCCCAGACCATCTCCCCTCCATCTCAGCTTCCACAGCAGTGCGTTATTTTAAATAACACATACAGAAAAATATTAAAACTGTTTATATGAACAGATGGCTGTACATAATGCTTTCCCAAGCACTATACCTTCTAGAGAGGTCTAGTACTGGTTAATTCTCTCTCTTCTCAGTGGTTTCTTACTTTGATAAATACTTGAAGAACAAAAAAGAACAGGCCACATAAATAGCCAAATTGCCTCAACATAATGCTTTAGGGTAGTGTTACATTTCCCTGCCTCTCGAAAGGAGAAAGAAACCTACCTAATGCCCAGCCCTGTATTAAAAAGGCTGTTGTGTGTCAAAGGAACATCTGCAGCAAGACTGTGGTAGTAACAAAGTGGTTTGTGGCTTGGATTTAAGGCACTCACAGCACCACATAACTTCCTGAAATAATCGCAGATCAGCAAAGTTTCTTCAAGACAGTATTACTTTCATCAATACCCTTCCTAAATGATAGTGAGCTGGAAGGGCCCCAAGACAACAGAGTCTACAGCTCTGCCTGGTCAGGACCAGTGGAAGCAGCAGCCGTGAGCTGTGCTGCCTCCTCCTCCAGAAACTCCCCCATTCCACTCCCCATCCAGCTCTGGTCAGAGACATCCAACTGCTTCACCCTCAAACACAGCCTGAATGCACTGCTAGGTGCTGCTTTTCCACTGCAACAAGCTTAGAAATATTTGGGTCAACTGGATCAATTACAAAACAAATTTGATTAGATTAAGAGTTTTGCACCAGCTGGATAGGAAAATGCCTCTTTAGAACCCAAAATCACTCTCTGCACCCCTTAAAATAACTACAGGGAAGACGGTAGGTCAGCTAGCTCACACCTGCCTTTTGTGCAAATTCCATCCCCCAAATGCTATTTCCCTTTCTCTCCATCATCAAAGAAGAAACCACTTTTCAATCCCCTGTTCTAACAACAGGAATGGCAGAACTGGCAAGTTCAGCTGTACTTGGGGAAAAAAAATATGGAACTGGCAATACAGCACAAAATGGAAAGCTTACCATAAATGCTTCCAAATAAATGCCTTTCCTAACAACAGGGAAATAAAACTGAGCAGCCCTTGCAGCTTTCCAGGTGTCCTCCAGAGCTTACTTGTCACTAAGTGCATCTCCACATAACATTATTAACAGGCCTACCTACAGCAGCCAAAATACTGCAAGGACTAAGCCAAAGCAGCCCTCATTCTGTAACTCATTTATGTGTGATGAAGTTAAACAGATCAGGACCTGCAGTCCAGCAGCTCTGTAGATCTGACTGAAAACAGGTACTGCCTCCAAGAAGCTGCAGAAAATCTGCCTACCAGTGCTGTCCTGGGTAATGCTGCCTAAATTTGCCATTTGTTTCCACACAGCTTTCTTGGAAAATGGTTTTTGATCTTAATCTTATCCCTAATTTCAAACGATGGAATTCAAAGACGCGATGCTCGTGTACTGGTGTGGTAAATACTACATTTAACGACTGGTGAACAGATTGTACTTGAGGGATCTTACACAGGTAAATGATGGCCACTGTCAGAACAGCTGGCAGAGGACTTCCCAGACATACTACAGCATCAGCTTCTTCATCCCACACCGGGAAACTGCAGCAAGATGTGTGCAGCTGATTTTTAGATCAAGAACTTCCCTTCAACGTATTTATAAGCCATTTTACAGCCGCACTTCCAACGTACGCTGCTATTCAACGCTCTTAAATCTCATCATGCCACCAGCTGAATCTTGCAGAAGCAGCATTCCCGATGCCAGGGGTAACCTTCAGGTGAGGAAGCGTCTCCGAGCCTCTCACTGAAGCCTGCCGGGGAGCAGCCCCGCAATGCGTATGATGCTGCTGCTCCTCGGGATCAATCAATAGCCACCAGGCCCGCGCTCACATCGCCAACCCGCACGGGCTGGCCCAGGCGCTGCTCCGGCTCATCGCCGCACGGAGCTTTCCCAGGCCCGGCTGCCCAGGGGTTTAATCCCCGCTCCCGCCCCGGCTCTGCCCGGCCCCGCTCCGGCCGGGTCTGCTGCGGGACCCTCCCGGCAACAAGTGCCGCCCCCCGCCCGCCCCGGG